>RCWM02000541.1:330000-682500 GCA_003667255.2 Euschistus heros
CGTACATTTAAATGAAAGTCTAGATCATTGACATTGGCATTGACGCTTGTAATTCTCAATTGAAACAAGTTTTAGTTAATTAAATTTACTGCTGCTTACAACCTCTTCTTACAATTACATACCGTAACATAATCATTTATGTAAAGAAGTTACCTAAAATTAAAAAAAAAAAAACGGTTGCACCCGAAACTCTACGTTTGTCAAGCTATACAATCACCGCGGAATGATTGAAAAAGCCCGACAATCCCTGTGGAACACAAACGGGCACCGTTCAATGAAACTGCCAGCAGACGGCCTGCATTCCCTAAATACTCTGGGCAAATCGCATTCCTGAAGGGTGATTCATCCTGTGAGCTATAGGCCTATTAGGGTGGTGGTCGCCACCAACCCTCGTCGTTCACCAACAATAGCAGCAATGCAACAGACAGCGCCCCACTGCGGCGGTTGTGAAATGCATCGCGGAGTATTCCGAGCTACTGGAAAGTTATATATGCTCTGTATTGAAATGTAACTTTCCGTTGATAGCTTGCCGCATTAGACCCAACTGGGTATGCACTTGCAGGCATATTAATTAACTACATCCTTGTAATTAGATTGAATAAACATGAGATTGTTTTATGTTTACTTAATAATAAATATTAGCTAATGTTTACGAACATTTAGAACTAATCTCATACCCCAGAATCAACAAATACGGATACAGTATGAATCGCACAGTAGAAATAATGAACAGAGCAATAGAAATAAACCTTGAATAATGGAAACAAAAAAAAAGAACCGAAATGTCGAAGCCTGTTTAAAAGGAATAAAATCAAGCTTTATTTTTCTACTGCATACAAAAATTTGAATTATGAAAATATTAACCACTGTCCTCTTTGATTTGGTGCCATTTAGAAGCCAACTGTAGAATTCCTTGTAGATTCACGAAGGTTAATGTTTTTCTATAAGGATACATTTTCGTGATAGTTATAGGTTTAGACTAAATGCGGGATTCTATCCGAATCGGCAAGTTTTTCTTTTGTTTTACGAGATGAGGAGGGACTTGCGTTATCTTGTTGAAACTAGACTCGTGTTCTGTTAAATAAACTTGTATATTGCAAAAACAGAACGAGTTCCGAATGTAGCTCTAAATTGATGGGACTAGTTTCAGGTATAAAATCGTTGTGGGTATTTCGGTAAACAGAGGGCACGCATTTATTCTAAGTTATCCTTAGTTGATATCAAGGTGAACTACTTGAACACGGTATTTAGTTGTAGAAGCATTATAAGCATTTTGAAGGAGCAACTCAATAATTTCGAAACAACGTTAGGCTTGTTGGACTGGCTGTATGGGGCATTTTAGCATGAATGTTCCACTTTTCTCAACTCTAGCAGGTATCCATAAACAGTAGATTGTGAATCGCCATGTTAAGAGTAATATTCGAAAATAAGCATCCTCGGTGATCACTGAACACCTTGATCCTGATTCCCTTTCGAGGCTCAGATCACTTTCAATAAATTTAGCCCTTTAGCCCCTTTTCATTTAACATGTCTTTAACCTAAAATTCACATACCAAATGAGTGACCTCAAAATCAGAAAATTGAAGAAAATTACAAACAAAATATATATGTATTTATTTTCCCGTCAATGCGAACTAAAAAAAAACTTAAAAACAGCAAGAAGTAGCTATGCTGTTTACCAAATGATTCCGACGTAGTAAAACATAAACTTTCTACTACAATTGATAACTCCCGAATATGTTATAAACATGAATTTATTACAGATACATACATCATTTATTATCTAAGCCTTTAAAAGTGGAATCCGTTTTGAATGTTTGAGGCAAAAAATATTCTAAATTGATGATTACCATTATATAGCCAATAAGGCTAATATGTGGAATATATCACCGTGGACAGAAACGATATTATAAGTAAAATTTACAATCGAATCTTAATTTGATTAATTATACATATATATATATATATATATATATATATATATATATATATATATATATATATATATATATATATATATATTATCGATAGTTATTATTTAAGTAAATGCTATTAGTTAGTGGCTAATGTTCGTAATAGTTTCATACAATGCCAATACTCAAATCAAGATAATTTATAGGGAAGCTTTACATAGGAGCAATGTAGCCGGGTAATTGTGTTTATTATGGCTGCCTTTGCCTTTGAGTGATAATACAATGGAGCTCTTAGCTCTCCTGTCTCCACCGACACCCAATAAACATCGCAGAGAACAGAGGGCCAGCACCGACGGCCAATACAACATCTCTAATTAAAATTGCAATTATTATGCCGGAGAATTTAAATTACTAATTATTTCGTGTACATTCAATGCACTGAAATTATACGCTTTGATGGACTACGTTTTGGATCGGTGTCTCCTTAAAAGCGTTCATATCGCGTGCTTCACACGTAATTGATTAACACATTTATAGCGTGCGCAAGGTTGAACACACACAGACCATCGCTTAAGCGAGACACATATAATGCAAATTAACAGTTCTAGATCTTATAATGTAAGTTATAAAGGGTTCCGTTATCTACAACCCTACCTTTAGTAAATGCACTAATTTGGCTTTGAATATATTTTCTACCTCATGTATAACATTATGAATTATTTATAAAAGGTCAATATTTGTGTTTTTCTGGTGTCGCTTTTTCTTGCAAATGTTATCATTAATATCCTTGTTTATTCTTATTTTGTCATAAACATATCGTCGGTTTAGAAGAAGACAGTCGCAAAATTCAATAATTTTGAGGAGACACGTTTAAAGTTTAAACGTTTCATTCAATAGCAATTTTATATACAAAAAAAAGATACTAACACTCATAAAATGTATTACTAATGCAAATGCATAATTTATCTAATACCATAAAAGTATGATATTCAAACATAAATTATAAATTTTTAGAACATTTTTTTTTTTTTTTTTTTTTTTTTTTTTTTTTTTAACCCGTGATATTTTATAAGCTATTAATAATTAATAATGTTTACACGAACAGTATTAAAAGTAAATACGTATTATTTACAAAAAAAAGAAACAAAAATCAACTTTATTTATAAAAAGTAAAAAAAAATGATAACATAATTGAAAATAATATTTCAAAAAGATGGGTCTTTATTAAATTATAATTCAGTGCATTAATGTATTATTGTATTAAGTGATAAGATACGTAATTTATTATGTAGAAAGTTTTATGAGACTGTTTATATAAAATAACACAAAATTAAATCAATAAACATTAAATATTTCAATGTAAACATAATTAATGTCATAAAAGTTTTATAATTTATCCTAAGTTCTTTGTATTACTGTGGTACTTTTTTTTTCTTCAGTGTCAGTAATCCATTTTTTTTTTTTTTTTTTTTTTTTTTTTATGCTTGTATGCTGGTTTTAATGTGATCACAGCTTGAGGTGGTTGAAGTTTAAATCTTAGGAAATCAAGCTCCATTTCCATCCACAAACAAGACTAAAACGACAAGAAACTGCCCGCCGTTTTCGAATACTTTAACATTTACTTCACAAACGTTCAAACCTTCCAATTAATTACAAAAGACTCATTTACATAAAAGTAATTGCACCAATTTGGACATACGGAGTTGAGTTTTGCGGCTCCACTTAAACACCCAATTTAACTCGTAGCCAATCCTTACAATCCAAAATCCTTTAAAAAATCCTAAATGCTTCTTAGTTCGTCACAAGAAAACTTATTCACAAAGATCTTAATATACCTTACGTTTCTGATTTAGGTCAAACCAGATATCTGGTTTCATAACATACTCCACAACCATTCAAATCCTTTAGTATCCCAACTTGCTTCTCATTCCATTCCAGATAATGATCTGAGACGCCTGAAAAGAAGATGGCCAAGGGACCTTCATTTATAGAACCTTTAAAAGAGCTACCAATGGGTAATTCCTTTAAAAACAATTGACGTGTCATTTTTATCATTATCGTCATATTTACTTGGTGTATTATATTTTTATTAAAAAAAAAACCAAAAAAAAACCTGCTAATAGAATAGTGCTTTAATTCAAAATGCCACTATATTTCACAAATAAAATTTAGTAAAACAATATCACTTTTGCAAAATATGACACTCTTCCTTAAACTAAATACAATACTACTAATAGACAAATAGAGGTAAAAGATAATATTCTTCAAAGAGGTAATGTTAAGTTGTAAGAATAGCGGAATGACATAACTGTTCTGTAGCGGCCCTTTTAAGAGTTCTGAGAGAATCTGAACATTTTTGACTTGTGATGGTCTTAAAAAGTGTCCTTTTTAGGTCCGCGATCTTAAAACCGTTAAATATTTTAAAACAGTATCCTGGAGGACAACAATGGAGGAAGTTATCCTTCGGATAACTTAAAAAAACCGTTAAAACAGCAATCCTTAAGGACGAAAAAGCTAATTCTAATTGTGGATGGAGAGAGTGGCCAAGGATGTCCTTCGGCCTCGAAAAAAAAAACGTCAGATCCTGTAAGATCTGTAAAACAGTGTCCTTAAAAACAGAAGCCCTCTCTTAATCCCGCCCCGAACCCCCACCGCCACTCTTCTATATCGTACCTTTTTAGAAAAAAGAGTAAACGGGAAGGAGTCGTTAGCGTTGAAAAACTATCTCCAGCCTCCCGTAGAATGAGTTAACAACGAATTAATATCCTTCCGCCGTCTTAAAACAGTCAAATAGTCGAATATTTTTTAAAAAGTGTCCTTTTTAGGTCCGCGATCTTAAAACCGTCTTAAAAAACCGTTAAAACAGCAATCCTTAAGGACGAAAAAGCTAATTCTAATTGTGGATGGAGAGAGAGGCCAAGGATGTCCTTCCTCGGCCTCGAAAAATCGTCAGATCCTGGCAGATCTGTAAAACAGTGTCCTTGAAAACAGTTAAAAACAGCAATCCTTAAGGACGAAAAAGCTAATTCTAATTGTTGATGGAGACAGTGGCCAAAGATGTCCTTCCTCGGCCTCAAAAAATCGTCAGATCCTGGCAGATCTGTAAAACAGTGTCCTTGAAAACAGTTAAAAACAGCAATCCTTAAGGACGAAAAAGCTAATTCTAATTGTTGATGGAGACAGTGGCCAAAGATGTCCTTCGGCCTCGAAAAATCGTCAGATCCTGGCAGATCTGTAAAACAGTGTCCTTGAAAACAGTTAAAAACAGCAATCCTTAAGGACGAAAAAGCTAATTCTAATTGTTGATGGAGACAGTGGCCAAAGATGTCCTTCCTCGGCCTCAAAAAATCGTCAGATCCACTCCACTCCATGCATCGCAGGTTGTCATCGTTATTTTTAATAAGCAATCCCCTCGACTCAAGGCGTCTGCCTAGTTACCGATATGAATAAGTATCACTCGACTGCCGGATGCACTTCATTCAACTAGACAAGTATGAATGGAAAGTTTGGAAAAGACAATGCACGGCGGCTGCAGGCGCAAGAGCCCGCGTCCGCGATAGCGATATTTTCGGTTTAATTGGTCGGGGGAATCCTTGAGGAAAGAAGGCTTCCTTGTTAGGGATTCAAGGGGTGACGTCATCAAAGGCTTCCTCTACAACGTGTTCGTAATTAGTTCGCTCCAAGGGGATGGGTTGGGGGGGGGGAGGAGTCGTCTGATGAAAAACACTTCTGCCTCTTTGCAGACCCCGAAAAACTCAAATTTCAAAGTGTTGGGCTCTTTTTTACGCTTTCCTACGCTTTATTTATTTATTTCTTTTAAGTGGGTACTTTTTAGTAAGGCTAATTAAAGCTAACTTCATTAGTCTTAGATACAGTTTCTAGTTATATATTTTATCCGGTGTTTAACCTTAGTCTTGTAGTTTTTTTTTTTTTTTTAAGAAATAGTTTATAGAAGGGATTCTTTTGAAAATGAATATATATATATATATATATATATATATATATATATATATATATATATATATATATATATATATATATATATATATATATATATATATATATATATATATAATTGCTGTATGTATATGTAATAATCAGAAATGTGATACTTGAGTGCTCTTTTTATGGATTTAAAGCTAATTTGGCTTCTGAAGCTTAATAGAAAAATATACAATTTAACGGTGATAATAGCTCAAAAATGCAGACTTTTAAGTCGTGTATGTCTAGAAATTCATAAGCTAAATGTTGAAAAGATAAAATAAAATAAATTTTTTTTTTCTAAAATTAATTTAAAGGTCAATGTAATGAATTTTTTTTTTCTACTTTTTTTCTAGCAAAAACAAAATAATTAATTAAAAAGTAAATACTGCTATTTTCATTATAGTTTCAACTACCATGAAAATTGAAATTTTATTTTGGTATTTGTTTTTAAAATAGATTATTATTAATATTATTACTCTATTAATGTTTGGTGCCAACACTTCACACGCACTGTCGTATGTTAATTCTTATGATAGGGCCTTATGATACAGAAATAAAATTTCTCAAAGCAATCGATAGGACAGCAGTCACCCTGACTCCCCACCCCCCCTCCACCTCCCCTTTCAGCCTTCCGTACAATAGACGGACAGATAAAAAAGACAACAAACGCCTAATGGGAGATTCTTCGGATACCCCCCCCCCCCACTGAGAGGCGAGAGGGTGAGTCAGGAGCGATTGCTAGTAACAGGGCTGATATTTATTGCTCAACGGGTGTATTTGCTTTTGTGCACTCTGGAAGAGGTCGAACCTTCTCCCCACTCCGGAAGAGGAAAAGAGATACGACGAAGGAATCTTTATTTATTCACGAGCAGCGAGTAACTGAGGCCTGGGGTCTTACATCTTAGCCACAACATACAGCCCAGCTAACAAACTACTTTCAGGAGTTGCTCAGGCCAGAAAGAAATACAAAGTCGTAAATATTTTGTATCCAACTTCAATTAGCTATCTTAATCATGCTCCAAGAATATTAGAGTGAACTAAATACAGCTAGTACTAAACATAACATTGGTAGCTAAAAAAATAGAAAAAAAATTTCAAGGTTTCTATTGGATTCAGAAAAATTGAGAGACGTCGTGGGTTCAAATCCCACCTAGGAGTGTCAAAAATTTCGTGGCGTACCCCTTCCCACCCTGGGCTAGAAAAGATTGGTAACCTGTAGGATAACCCGTCTTTCCAGCTCTAGTTGGAGAACATAAGGACGTTAAACTCCAATAAACAACAAATCGAACTTATCATTAATTTGTTTTTTTGGTTATAGAAGAAGAAATACTACGAGATATAATTTCTAAGTTAATAGAAACAATTTATGCAAATGAAATGAATAGAATTATTTTATAAGTTTGATTTATTATTAATAAATCATAAGCAACATTCCGCAGTTCTCTTATGATTCCGAAATGAAATTCCATTACTTATCCTATATTAAAAACTACATAATATCTGAAATAGCCAACTTAATAGAATCCATTTAGAAATTCAAAATTATTAGCTTTATGTGGATTCCGGGACATTCAGGAATAGAAGGTAATGAACTAGCGGATTTAGCAGCCAAAGAAGCATGTTCCCTATTTCCATTACCCATAATACCTACCCCTTTAACAGATCTAAAATTATACTTAAAACGTCAAATCAATATAGTTTGGCATGAAAGATGGCTTAGAACCGACAGCAATAACAAACTTTAAAAAATTATACCAATTCCAGGACCATGGAAAGAAGAACCAGGACCAGAAAAAGAACAAGTCATCTTTACAAGACTAAGCATCGGACACTCAAAATCAAACGACACTTACTTATTGGAAGACAAGAAACCCCCAAAATGCAACGAATGTCAGGTAAACATGACAATAGAACACATTCTTGTTGAAAGCCAAAAATACAAAAAGCAAAGAAAAGATAACGGTCTGATGAATCAAGACATTTCTACATTACTACAAAACAACTCGTATATCCACAAGCACATTATTCAATTTTTAAAACAAACAAACCCGTACAAGGAATTATAGGTCTGAACCTGAATATACACAATTACTGAAAACACAATAATAAAAATCTTCTAATTCATTGGGTTGATAGGTTACAGCTAAAAATACTAATTACAGCTCATATTTATTGAATTATTCGTAATAGTATATATATTAAATGCAATAATAATTAACGTATAAAGAATAATTATATAAAATAAAAGATAAAATGATATTCATGTTTTCCTCGACTATTTTTACCCCAATGGTTGCTTGTTGAATTTTACGAAACAGTAAAAACGAGTTACTTTACCAACTTATTCTTTACAGAGATATCATGAATTCCACTGCCCTAAGCTCACCTAACGGGATAAATCAGGGAAACAGTTTCGTACCGAAAAGTTTCTGAGATAGTTATCATTAGGACTAGGTGAGAAAATACCAACATTGAAACTGAAAAATATTACTCGAGGAGAAATTACAATCTCATACAAAAAAATTAAAAACATTACATAGGAAAAAGCAATCATTGATACAGCAAGGTTAAAAAGAACACGTCCAGATTTAAACTTGATGTTCCGGCCTTCTACGTAGGCGTTCTTCAGGGCAGAAAAAAAAAAAAAAAAAAAAAAAAAAAAAAAAAAAAAAAAAAAAAAAAAAAAAAAAAAAAAAAAAAAAAAAAAAAAAAAAAAAAAAAAAAAAAAAAAAAAAAAAGTGCTCATGACAAAATAAACAGAAAAAAATTAAAATATTTAAAAATGATATTTTAATTCGAGTATTAACTGTAATACTTTATTTCCATTCGTGAAAGAATAATGAATGGAAATAAGAAGAGAGTTTTATTTTTATTTTTATTTTATCTGGGCTGTAACGTTACCACTCCATTAACGTTTTTTTTAACCTTGATATTTTATTTATGCATCTCTGATTACTTTCTTCATAAAATACTACAGCAATCTACTATCTTTCCAATATTAATACATGCAAAAATAGGAAGGATGTTTCACAAATTTTTTTATAGTAAATATTAAAAATGTCAAACTTCTTTGATAATAATAATCACGCATCTGATGCCGTCGATATAGCTTTTCGATAATAAGCGCATCGAGCTTTTAAAAAATGGCGACTATAAATTTCTTTCCTTTAAATCAATCACTTTTTAACTAAAACCTAGAATATATTTTTTTTTTTTTTCCTAGCCCCTATTGGATGATTTCTGTAGTCGGATGGAATTTAGGAATTTCTAGGGATGTTTGGCCTTTTTCTGTACTGGGTACACTGTAAGGCCAACAGGAAGTTTGTGATGATATCTTGAGCTGTAGTTTTCAGAAAGAGAATAATTACAATATTCAACCATCATATAAGGCAAGAAATAGGTCTTTTTTTACGAGAGGAGAGGAAAGTATTGACAATTCTCTGGTGAAAATTAATGCGCCATGAGAAAAAGCTCAGTGGAATAAAGAAACTTTTCCAAGGAAGAAATAACTCACTGAACCCAAAAACATTTCCTCCTCCTGAAAACTTTTTCATTTTACCTCTGAATACTGAATCAACATTACCCTTTTTATGAAGTTTACCAATTAGATAATATCGCTATAAACATTGATACAAAAAAGAAAAAGAATGAGTCACTATAGAATAATATTTGAAAGGAACATTACTTCATTATATATATGTATGTGTGTATATATATATATATATATATATATATATATATATATATATATATATATATATATATATATACATACACACATACATATGTGTATATATACACACATACCTATGTATATATATACACATACATATGTATATATAACTTAGAAAGTACTTGATATATGATGACACCTAAGTTGATTCCAGAGTTAGTGTACATTATTTAATATTAATTGATCTCTTCTTCTTCTTACTCTTAGCGTTTTCCGCTTACTGGATCAATGCACGCCATTTCAAGCGATTTTCGGCATACACATGATTTATGCTGTTTCCTCCTAGGTCAGCATTGATAGTGTCCAACCACTTTACTTTATCTTTTCCACGTTTCCTCTGAACTTCGACAGCAAGATGATGGACAGTGCTGATGACTGAATTCTGTGACGCCCGTATGATGTGACCGTACCAACACAGTCTCCATTGCTGAATCTTTTCATTTTTTGGAGCTGCACCAGCAAGGTTTCTGATATTTTTTTAAATGCTGTGGTCAAGAAGAGAGGTATCTAATGTTATTCATAGCATTCGCATTTCCATTCCATGCAATGAATTCTCAGCGCTTTTAGGTGTAGGCCAACACTCAGTACCATAAAGCGTATTGTATTAATATGTATTATTAATTGACCATTGGATCAATAAAATGCTATTTGAAAATGGAATTTCTTTAGTGATAACTTTGTACAAAGAATATATAAGCACATGTTGCATTTTTGTTACCTTATATTTTCTTCAACTTCAGTGTTTGTTTATTATTATGGGTGTCTTTTGGCTGAGGGATCTAAAGTTTTTTTCGCGACGTTTCTTTCACCCTTTAAATTTAACGGTCCAGCTTAATTAATATTGTTTGGATCGACAGTTTCGTTATCAGAAATTTAATGGACAATATTTTTTGTTATATCACATTTGTTACTAAGACCTACCGTTTAGGAACAAAAAAGTCAAGTTTGAAATCTCTAATTTCTCACAACATTGTTAATTTCGAAAAATCATTCATTGTTAATTTATTTATTAATATAAGTATACTTATCCTTTCATTGGTTTGAAGTTGTTGAGGAGGATTTTAGGACAAAGAGTGTGAGAGGATGGGGGACAGCAGAAGATATGTCTGATGAGAATTGCAGAGGAGGGCAGGGTTCTGCAATGACCGTAAGCACCATAAGGTGATGATGAATTTTATCCTTTTAATTCTAAAACATACATTGGTCCAAAGAAAGAAAAAATGTTGAGAACGATTTTCGATGACTTCAAAAGTCTAGCAGACGAACCTATTGGTGGGCATACTACTAAACTCATTAAATTTTAGATGAAATTCTACTTACTGGTGTGATACAAAGAACCCTAAAATCCATCCGCTATAACATTTTTGAAGAAATGTAACACGCAACCCATGACACAGAAAGTTATGCCAAAAGTTATTGTTTGGAGAAAATTAGTTGTAAAATAGCTATGATTGCCCAACTCACAACTGAAAGAATCAAACAATTTTGCTGTCTCTCACGATCTATGGTTTTTCCCATTCAAGGAGAACTTTTTTTGCGATATTCTAGGAAATCTTTTTATCAATACTTTAATATTTTCATAAATATGAATCAACAAAAATATTATTTAATACATTGTTATTTAACACTAAATCTACCATGACGTGTCAAACGACCTTTTTCGGACTCTTTGAAAGGTATTGAAAACAACATCCCTTACTTTGATTTTTGACTTTACTACATTCATTAAAATATATCAAAGTGTTTTTTTTTCAATTTCCGTTCTATTTTTATAATTATTATTACCGCTAAATTGTAGTGGAAACATATAGACGTAAAATGTCGAAAGGTCTAGTGTTCAATTAGTCTTATAGTACATTGTAACTAGATTATATAATTTTGCTTTCTTAAGTGAGACAGCTCTCAAACAAAAATAACAACAGGGCGGAGAGGACAGAAACTAATTACTAAGTTGATGTACCACAACCACATGACCAATTTGGAAAGTGGAAAGTGCACTTATGGTAAACGCATTAATGTCTTGAGGCATTTTAATGGTTTCACAAATTGAGGACATATTTAACTCGAGATAATTTCAGTCCCAGCAGCACTTAGTTGTCCATGCCACTAACTTCATGCAATACACAACGTTATTCAATTATTGCTACAAAGCATGGACGCTTTGTTAGATCTAGGGTACTAAAGCCGTGACACGCTTTAAATTCTAGGAATAAGTAGAACAAGCTTCCAGGCGCAGCCTGAATATCAGATACTGGTCACACCGGCTTCCAGAGGCCATTATATATAAAATAAAATGTAATGCAATCGGCAGAGTAATTCAGGCAGGAATCCAAAAATAGTCTTGAAAGGACTGGATTCTGGAATAAAGTGACCGCAGGATCTTCAAGGAGCCAGGCGGCTTAATGCAGGACCGATAACCATTAAGGACGAGATAAAAGTTCTTTATAGCATTAAGTATAAGAAAGGAAGTCTCAGATAAAGGATTAACAGTAATAAGTGCCTCCTGAATTATTAGAGCAGGAGACCGCATATAAAACTACTATCTCCTCCCCGCTGACTTCTAATGCATGTTTTTCAGCAAGGCCAGGATGTCTTTCAGTCGTAGCGAGAGCGGTAGCTTCATTTGAATACATTACGAGGACCTATTGGAGAGATCAAAGTCGTTTCACTCACAGTTACGGTCATATTAGCATACCGTTCTCTACATGAATATGAATGCTTAGCAGGAGAGCAGCACACTGCGGGGTTTTGAGGGTTGGAAGCTGCTATAATCCACCGCGAGATGAGCAAGTAATCCGAGAGGCAAACCATAATAGTATCACAAGTTGCATATAGGAATGGACCAGTCCATTCCTTCTCCCACTGCTGACAAGTTGTTTTATTATCTACAACTACGTAAATATTACATTTCTTTTAGATGAGAAAACGCATATTTTTCGGTTGTGAGAAGTGAATAAACATAATGTCATCATATCATAATTACAATATTTCAATGTTTTACTACTTAAAGACACAAACCCAAAAAATTAACATATACATTTTAAAAACTCTGACGATTTTGAATAAATTTTAAATAGTTTTATAAATAAAATAAAATTATATTTGAAATATCCTAAAAATACTTATTTATTACATTTTTTGTTTTGACGTGGTTACATATCTTTTGGTTGGGAATCTATAGTTTTCTTGCATAATATTTTTTCATCCTGAAAATGTGAAACATTTTTCACGTTAAAAAATGTCGAAATCGCATATTTTGCTACAGTACCATGTTCAGAAATTTAGAATTTTTTTTTTGGAACATCTGCCGCATTTAGGTCCTACAGATTATTATCCATACTACTTTAATAATATTACATTATTGTATTTCTTAAAGAGAAAATACTTTACACTGACAATTTAATTACTTATTGCTCAAAAATTATTTTGTTACATTGTGGTTTTTGAAGTGAATATGTCTTTTGGCTGGGGGTTAGTGTTTTTTCATCCTTCAAAATGTGAACGCTCTACCTCTGTTGGTGTTGCTCGGTTCGAAAATTAGGGAACAGTTGCACAGAAATTTAAATGATATTTTTTGTTGTATAAATTTTTTTACTAGAACCTACCGTTTACGAGCTATATTGGTTTTAATGGAAAAAGTCACGTTTTGCATAACTTTTTTTTAGGAATAGCGGCTTTTAGACACGCTCTAGCTCTGATTGAATTGTTCGGATCGAAAATTTGTTTCCTTATAAGAAATAGAAAATTATCGATGGATATATCTATGATCAATTGGTTTTCCCAATCAGAGAGAAATTGAGTTTATGAGTAAAGTAAAAACAAATTTTAATTTATATGAAGGAAAAGTATATAAGTAATTCATCGGTATCGGATTTATTGAATTTTATCAAAGGAAATAATCGCTAGTAACACTTCAATAAAAGTTCTACATTAAAAGGTCTCTTGGTCGTCATTCTTTCAGATCCTCGAGGAATTTTCTAGAATTGAGTGTAAAGCAAGTTAGGAAACTAGTGGATTCGAGTGGGTATGGAGTTTACTATGAAAGAGCAAGTATTTAGTTTGTGCCAAATCAACAACATATAGAACATTGAAATCTTTATGGATAAGTTTTTTTATGGCATAATAAGAAGCATTGAGGATTTTAAGAAGGATTTTGGCTTGTAAAAATAATCTTTATTCTGAATATCAAATGTCCTCTAAGAATAACCATAAAGTCAAATTAAATAGTGCTATCTTCTGGTTACATTTATTGTTTCCTTTTTTCATTTGGACAAATAATATAACAATATCAGTCTATAATATAGATATAGGTATCGGTTGGTTTTAAGTAATCAACTTTAAATAATCGATATTATATACCGATTCTCAACTATTTCATAATAAAGTTTTAAGTTTATGTTAAAAAAAAAAAAAAAAAAAGGGACAATTTCAAACTCATAGTTATGTTATGTTTTTACTAAAATGTTCACGGCAAAACTGGTTTTTATCTTTCCCCACTGGTATATCAGTGTTTGGGAGAGAGTTTAGTAGAAAATAAACAATTCAAATAAAATAAAGGAAATGATCCGTCATAATAATAAAGCCGTTTTATCTACAGTAATCAACAAATCCTACTGTAAATTTGTCAAACCGTTCCTATCTCAGTGATAGAACTTTCAAAGTAAACCACAAATCCTCCTATTCTTCCCTCTTTACCCAATCTGCTGGTGTTCCTCAAGGTAGTATCCTAGGCCCCATCCCCTATACGGTGTATACAGCTGACATCCCAACTTATCCTACCACTGTCCTCACCACTTACGCTGATGACACATGTGGGTTATCAGTAAACAATGATCCTTTCATTGCCTCTAAAACACACCTTCAAGAATGGTGTCAAAAATGGAGAATCAAAATAAATCCTAATAAATCCCACCAAATAACCTTTACCCTTCGTCGTAAACCTACGACCTCCTGTTCTACAGTATCCTTTAATGACATTCCACTAATCCCTGTTGGACAGATCCGCTACCTAGGACTCCACTTGGACAAATGTTTAACTTGGAATCCACATACAAGATTAAAACGACAGGAATCAGCTCGTCGTTTTCAACTTCTTCAACATTTACTAGACAAACGCTCAAACCTTCCGCTTTACTACAAAAGACTCATTTACATGACAGTTATCAGACCAATTTGGACATATGGAGTTGAGCTTTGGGGCTCAACTAAACCTTCTAATTCTTCCCGTATCCAATCCTTACAATCCAAAATCCTTCGAAAAATCCTTAATGCTCCTTACTTTGTAACAAATAAACTTATCCATAAAGGCCTTAATGTTTCATATGTTGCTGAGTTAGCCCAAATCAGATACCTATCCTTTCATAGTAAGCATCATAACCACTTAAATCGATTAGTTTCTCAACTTGCTTCCCACTCCATTCCCGATAATCCTCCGAGGCGTCTGAAAACAAGATGACCTTGAGATCTTCTAGTGTAGAATTTTTACTAAAGTGCTACTGATGAGAAGTTCTATTCATGCTTTGACATGCCATTGTAATCGTTGTCAGCCTATTTACCTAATGGATATAATTGTACAGTTGTAAATTTCAACAAATTGATATATATAAATAAAAAAAAAAATTGTCGTCTCCCTTTCAAATTATTTTGTTTAAAATCCCGAAGAAGTAAATGCTTATAAAAAAAACAATTTATCTCTGATGGGAAAAACAATAGATCATGAATATGACTGTCCATAATCTTCGGATTTTTCCAATTTGCATTTTAGAATAAAAAGGATAAAATTATTTCAATCAATAAGTAAATTAAATTAACAATTAATCATTATTAAAAATAAACCTAGTTGAGAGAAGCTAAGGGTTTCAAACTTGACTTTTTTCATTCAAAATGATATAGCTCCTAAACGGTAGGTCTTAGTGACAAATGATATATATCAAAACATATTTTGCATTACATTGTTGATTAGGAAACTTTCGCACCAATACATATATTTATAGGAAAAAAACGTTACACCTAAAAAGTATAGACCCCCAACCAAAAGTGTAATTCAAAATAAAATGTAGCAAAATACTTTTTAGCTAAAAGTAATTAAATTGTCAACAGTTAAAGTATTTTCTCTTTGAGAAATACAATGACGTAATATGTAGCACAAGTAATGTATTAATTTTATCTTTTTGTCAAAAGTTTGAATTTACGTAAGTTTTCTTGAATTACTTTTGCAATTGTAAGAAAACCTAACCTTACGGTTTGACCTAATTTCACTAAAAGTCGCTCAAAATATGTTGAATCTTTAAACAATAACAATAAACAATCAATGAACATAAAATAAAGGAAAAGAAACAAACAAAACAAATAAGGTCTTAGTGACAAATGATATATATCAAAACATATTTTGCATTACATTGTTGATTAGGAAACTTTCGGAAAAAAAACGTTACACCTAAAAAGTATAGACCCCCAACCAAAAGTGTAATTCAAAATAAAATGTAGCAAAATACTTTTTAGCTAAAAGTAATTAAATTGTCAACAGTTAAAGTAGACATGGAGACATACACTCTGAATGAATTATTGTCTCGTGGGGATATCCAGCATAGATTGTGGCCAAACACGATATCAGAAGACTCCAGGGGGGAGGAGGGGAGAGTATTCAAGTGAAACAGATGCTGTAGTTATCACCTCGTATCTGGTAACGCCATCCACACATTATCACACCCCGTGATACATAGGGCCCGTTACAGCGGCTTTAGACGAATACACAACAAAGGTTCAACATTAAATTTTTTCTCAACATATTAATATAAGCTTCATTATTAATAATTTTTTTTAAACTTTTATTATCATACCATGGATGTTTGGCCATTGATTAGACATTGACCGAGAAAAATATTGATTCTTACAATTTTTCATTCTTTCAGTCTGTCTTTCTTAATAAATACAAACATTTTAGTGAACAAATATAATCAATCAAAAATTACAAGGGACAGTAATCGAAATTTTAAATGTTATGTAAGTAGTCCGACCATTGCTCTTTTGTTAATCGCATCAACCTAAGAAGCATGTTTTAAAATCAAGATAGTAAGAGGGATAAATATGATCTGAGCAATCTTATGATATTTTACAAAAAATCTGTACAAAAATATATATAATAAATATATACTTTTTTTTTTTGTAAAAATATCTATAAAGGTAGTTTGCTTGAAGATCTAATCAGTTTTTTTTTAAATTTAATTAATCCAACCTAAAATGTTTGAAGCGGCTATATTTTTCCTAAAATCTGCACTAAAAAAAAAACTTTTGGTGACAGAATTATGTCGGTATGATTTTTTAAACTCGAGATATAAAATAAATTATTTTGATAATATTTCATATTTTTTTTCTCGGCTTCTAGGGACTAATGGCTTCCGACTCCCATTAGTCGGAACGGCAAAATATATGTCAAATATTCCTTGTTAAAGAGCCTCCGAAAAATTGGCAACAAGGTCCGTGAGAGACAGTGTGTCTTCCCATGTTAATAATATAAACCCGAAAAGGATTCAAGTAATTCTATATCGCACCAGAAATTCCAAACCGATTGTTAGTGATTATTTTCTTTAAAAATAAAATAGAATGATAAATTTAATATATATATAAACTAGATGAAATTAAAAAAAAAAGTAATAAAATTAGAAGATATTATTCACAGAGTAGGGGCAAAATGCTATTATTCCTCCACGAGAGATGTAACGAGAGAAGAGCAGAGCTAAAGGAAAAGAAGAAAGAGGCAGAGAAAATGAGATGTCATGAATTGGTAGCGGCAACTGGGTTCCATACATTAACCACCGCTCCGACTACCGTTAGCAATATTTCAACACCAACACACCCCCACAACACATCACGACACGCGGAGGTCCGAGGGTTGTTTTTTTAATCCAACCATTCTCGACTCACATCGTAGTCCTTTTAGACTTATTACTTGCATGGTTGAACTTTCATGCACCTCTCTAACCGACACAATGGTTTACTTTTCTTTTTTCCATTAGTTTTAAAATCACAAAAAGAGAACTGCGAAATCCTGCTTATGATTTATTTAAAAAAACTCACACCTATACATTAATTCTTTTCATTTAATTTGCATGAATTATTTTATAGAAATTATATCTCGAAGTATTTCTTCTTCTACAACCAAAAAAAAAAAAAATTAATGATAATTTCGATTTGTGGTTTATTTGGACTTAATATCCTTTGTACGGAGTTCGGCACGAAATAAATTTTGACCCGCCCAGGTGGGATTCGATCCCCCGACCTTCTGTACCGAGCGCGCAGAGACCTTCACCCCAACTCACTCGAATTCAAGCCCCCCATATATTTCGATGTATATGTATAATAAGACGTTATTTAACTGTTACAACAACGTAGTATTAATTACAAATATTGAATATCTGGGATTAAACATAGACTATGGTCTAACTTCTAACAGACATACTAAACTATAACAGCAAGTTCCTCAGTAAGTAAATAAAAGCCAGAACCTTTGCAATATTTATTTTTTTAAATAAATATTTATAAAATTAATTATTTTTTGTGCATTGTCTGAATCGTGATTGACGTATATATTATATGCTATATTTAGCTCTCAAATTAGTCATTTCATTAACAGCAATTAACTTTAAAACAAAGTATCAACATTGAGAATCAAGAATCGACTTTTTTTATACCGTTACTGAAAATCGAAAATTTTTAGTACCTACACATCAGTAGTAACAATATTCCTTAAAAAAGAAAACAAGTGTACCTCGTATTTGAAGCTAATATCTCATTGAAAATATAAAAGGTATTGTAATATAAACATTGTTGAAATAATTATAGATTGATAATGTATGAACTGTTATAATAACAAATCGCATAATTATTAATAAATTTAAAACAAAATAACGTTTTAAAATAACTAAATTTTCAAGCACATAACGCTGTTAGCTGAATTGGTTTTGTTCCGTATAAGCCGTAGGGAGAAGAAGGGAAGTTATTTTTTTTCACATTCATTATGCATAATTCTTCGACCGAAGAATCGAAAGGAGACCTTTGTGTGGCTGAAATTGACGGACGTTATCAGTCCCTGCTTCGGATTGACGAATCTTTATAAGAATTAGTGATTGGACAGCTAGTAGGCTTGGAAGTTTTACTTCAAGCTAAACTACGTTTTAAGAGACCGTCCAAATAATACTTACATACTTCTGATTAAATGATAACGATTATACAATTTTTTCATAAATATCACCGTAATATCGTGGGATAACAAGCGCAAAGTACTAAGCCAAAAAATACGGTTAGCTAGTGTGTTTCACTTGTAACCAATCTCACCATTGTAGCAATCTCATATATAGACAATATTGTCCGATTTAACATTATGTCAAAACAACACTTTGCTACAAGATCTTAGTCAACAACTAAACTTGGAAAGCAGTACTTATATGAACAAGACATAAACATTTGTGTATTAAAAATCATTTTTAGATTGCAAAATACCTATAACGCCAATTTTAAAATTTAACGGCAATATCCAATACAATTAAAGAATCGGTAAAAATACTTCTAATAGCAAAATATTTTTTATCTAAATTATGAGTATATTCATAAGCGTATTTCGATTAGTATGTTTATAGTTAATGATTAATTTAAAAACATATTTTCTTAAAATAAATAAATTTGTAATTATTATTAAGGATATTAAGCAATAATATCTCCTAAAAACAAGTTTCATTAATCAAAAATATTAATATTCATACGGGCGATGTTTCATAACTCTGCCATACTTTCAAGCCCTTAAAATTATTTCACATTCAAGAAAATATTTCAACTAATGGTTACGTCAAGATCACAAAATCATTTCTTATTAGAGGATTTTTAAAATAATTTTTCCTAGAAGATCAAACTTTCGTATAAATCGTATAAAAATACATTAATCACTAGGAGGGTGCAAGGCCAGTACACGTAAACCTAAATTAATTTTTAAATTGTAAATATGTAAATAAAGAATTATTACTATATTATCATGCGTTGAATATATTAATGATTTTTATACATTCGACTTCCAATTCATACTGGTTACAAGATCTCCTAATACGCCAAGCAAATTTACAAGTTTTGGGGGTTTGATAAAATTTTATAAGGGATTGGACCAATGCCTTAGGACGCTTATTTTTCCAATCCCGCTATTCTGTGGATCGCACAGAGTCAGATCGCGAAAAAATCCAGCTATTTTCCCCGATTGGGGGTAATTTCATTCATACATAGCAATCGCTGATTCAACTAATGGCGGACGCTCCCCCAACTGTGGCATATCTTTATGGACTACAATCGAGGGAATCGTTATTGAAGCTAGGCGAATGCCAACCAGTGAATCGATTTCGGGTCGGAATAAGTTCACGGGAAAGGTTGGAGCATTAAGGATTAGGAACAAGAAATATTTCAACCTGAAATATCATTATCTAGAATAAAAATCATAACATGATTTTAGTTTTAAATTAACAGTATTTACGGATTGGAATATATTTTGATAAGAACGAAAAAAAAAACAAACATTATTTTGAACTGTGACTTGCTTTTTTAAAGCTAAATGCACAATGTCGGAGGTCCCTATTACCATGTTAATACCAATAAGAGATATTTTCTTTCTTATTTTAAAAGAAATACATAAAAACAACAACAAAATTTAATTTAATTTTTTTTTTAAACTATTTATGGATATTTACACCTGTACAGCAATATAAAACAAGTAAATTTCAGGAAATGATTATAATGACATGTAAATCACTTGTAAAGAACTACTCACTAGTAGCACTTCAAAAAAGTTGTAAACTAGAAGGTCTCTTGGCCATCTTCTTTTCAGTCACCTCGGTGGGTCATCAGGTATCGAATGAAAAGCAAGTTGGGAGACCAATGGATTCGTGTGGAAGTGCAGTTTACTATGAAAGGATTGGTATCGGCTTAGGGCTAAATCATCAACACATGGAACATTGAGGTCTTTATGGATAAGTTTATTCGTGACAAAGTAAGGATTTAGGATTTTTCGAAGGACTTTGGATAGTAAGGATTGGATTCGAGAAAAATTGGATGGTTTAGTGGAGCCCCAAAGCTCAACTCCATATGTACCGACCTTATTACATTTCAATTAAGAATTAGGATGTTTTGTTTATAACACAAAGGCAAAATAGTGATTTAAAAAAAAAAGAAAAAAAAGTAGGTTTAAGTCATTTTTCCAGTATTGTAGAAGTTAACGAATGTATATTTTTATAACATCATGGTGAAGTTCAATAATTGATTACAAATAAAAAAAGGAGGGTACTATTCTTAAAATAAATAACAAACTGTTAATATAAAAAAAAATAATAGTTATAATCAATATAGGCCATTTTTAATTTAACCTTTTTTTTAGTGTATAAATATGAATGACCGACTATTCGGCGCATTTGCCAACTAATCACCCACTATTTATATACCAATATTAGGAGCCCACTTGTTTGCTACATATTTTTACAGTTGAACAATAATAAATACATCTTTTATTTATTTATTTATTGAATTTTACAACTGTACATAAAAACATGCATCCAGTAAATGTGATAATAACATGAATAATAAAATGACAATTGCTTGTGAAGCAACTGCCTACAGGTTACACTTCAATACAAGTTATATTTGAGAAGGTCCCGAGGTCATCTTCAAGGTTTGGTATCTGATTGGGGCTAAATCAGCAACATATGGAACATTGAGGTCTTAATGGATAAATTTATTAGTGACAAAGTAAGGATTAAAGATTTTTCGAAGGATTTTGGATTGTAAGGATTGGATTCGAGGAGAATTGGATGGTTTAGTGGAGCCCCAAAGCTCAACTCCGTATGTCTATATAGGTCTAATAACTGTCATGAAAATGAGTCTCTTGTAATTTATAGCAAGCTTTGATCGTTTGTCTAGTATTAAAAAAAAATCATTTCTATAAGTTCACCATAGGAATGATTTTTTTAATGACTATTCGCAAATATGAAATAAAGTCAAGTATGTTTATTAACTAACTTATGAAACAAAAGATATACTTTAATTTTCATAAACGTATGGATTTCTTATTAATTGATTTTCACAACCTAAAACCTGCTTTATGGCGTTTAAGAGTATCTCCGACAGTATGAATTGGTTTAGTTTTTCAAACAGTAAATGCTGTCCCAAGATTGTTTCTTCATCGTCCAGTTGTAGTTTCTTAGAGCTCTGGTTTCAATGAACAGGAATAATTTCTTTGTTTTTCATTCTTTTATAATTTCTTGTATTAATTTTTTTTTCATTAGATCTTAAGGAATCTCGAACACTTGATAGAAACACTACAAATCACAATTAAATATGTGGTTTAGCAATACCCTACGCTGAAGAGAAGTGTTGAGAATTACGAATCTAGCCTCAGAGGGGTAGTGAGTTTTGAAAAGTAGATTATAACTGAGGCTTACCGAGATTATTTAAACAATAATATAAACAAGAATGGCTGTGAATAGCATACCTAGAATTTGGCGAGTGGTATTGAAATTCGCTGATAGTTATTAACTTTCTAGAACAAATAACTTTCTACACCTCTTGATATAGGATCAGGGTTCTAAATATTATATCCATAAATCTTTTTTCCAAAGTATTATAAATATTAAGCCTAAAAGAGTTTTACCTTACAACTGTAGTTTTTATAAAACTCATTCACCATTAGTAGCCGAACTAATCAAATAGTAAATTATTTGATGACTTTCTACAGATTAAGTCCATTGAGTTAGAAGACAAGGTCTTCAAAGAGGGAATTAATTTCAATGGCCTGTAAGAAGCCATTAGACATATAATCCCACCCAAGGAAACCTTAAGCGAAATTATCCAGGCAGACTTCCTGACCTGAAGTCACCTTATTCAGAAAGAGCCAAGGATTGAATCGCTCAATTCAACCCTTATCCAGAGGAGGGGGGTTTAAGGGATGAAACACCGTTCGTGAAAAGTAACTCATTAAGGAACTTAGGGAGTCCTAATTGGCGACTGTCATCCGGAGCCTTGTATTTCGTTGAAGGTCTAGGGATTAGTGACTTCCAGTCATTAAAACTGAACGCGGCAAAGGGATATCCATAGCACAAGGAAACCTAGCAGAAAACTTAAGGGCCTCTGAAGACTATTAATAAGAACAGCGATGGAACGTAAGGTTGTCACTAATGATAACTAATGAAATGAAACATATAAATACCAAAAAAAAGTTATTTTAATTAAAACGAAACAAAATTAGTAAATTCTAAAAATTCAACCCTTAATAAAAACAATTAAAAGATACAACTGTCCAGTAAACAATAGCATATCCAGAATGAGAACACAATATACAGTAAAACCTCACTAATTCGACCTTATGTGACCTAGGAGTAAGCCGAGACGGCCAAAAGGTCAGATTAACCGGAAATTTAATAAAAACATTTTGTATTTCATCGTAAAAAGTTTATTACGCATAGTGATATTAAAACTTATATCTTAGTTTTAAAAAAGTAAAAGAAATATAAACGTCATATAGATCAATACACTAATTTGTTAGCAAGCTATTTATGTATAAAAGTATTGGTCGTAATGACACTGTAATGTTTTGGGTTCATAGCAAAATAATTCATTTTTAAAATCGTTCATAATGAAACATACTCTAAACTTAGTTGTCCAGGACGTATAGAGACAAAAACAAAAGCAAGAGAGAGAATCTCTGAGTGAATTCTGAACATTTGGAAGCTTGAAACTTAGCCCACATTTAAGATGCAGAGCTTATTTTCTGCTCTCATTGTATAAAATTTAGTCCAGTCTCATTCTGAATATAATTAGTGTTTCTTTAGGGCCAACTGCAAATATTTCAGGGATACGCAAAAAAGTTATTAGATGCTACTAATTAGAGAGCGACAGCGCTTAGTGAGGCTCTACTGCATTTATATTTATACTTATACTTCCCCCAGTTTGACGATGGTTGTGTGACATACGGTCAGCTCTCAATATTTCTTGAGAACATAATAAAATCCGTTTTATTTATTCGCGATCCGCACGAATTGCTTCATAAGGTTTATCTACGGAAGCTCAAGACGCCAAGAATGCGAAATGCCTTTTCCAAGTTATACCCGTCACTCTCCCTTTATTTACAGTATTCTGTAATTCAAGTCCACGATCCAATCAGTGCATACAAGATTCCGCTGGAATAAAAAAATAAAATAAAATTATATTCGTTTAAAACACTTCCTATATCCCTTCGGAATATTCAAAACACTTGTTACTATGTTATGTTATTCTTATTAAGCTTGGTCACGGAATATAGTTTTATTTTTATTCTGTACTAATCTGTTCTACATTTAAAAGTTTACTTATAATTTGACAGTTTCAATTATGCCTTATAACATTCACGGATTAGCGAATAGTGCTGTAAAAACAAATTGAGACGTAAATAGCAAATATAATTTTATTGATAAAAAGACACTAAAGATTTTCTGCCAGCAAATCCAAACCATTCCAAAGTAAAAAAGTAATTGTTAGTCAACAAAACAAATTGTGTACTATCTTATTAAAGTTTATTTGAAGCTTTTTTTTAAATATTAATATATTTTGTATTCAAACTATTTATAATTAGCTAACTAATCTGTTAAATGTTTTTGGTTAAATTATTGTTTTTCAGAATCGTTAGAAAATTCAAAAACTGGAAGTAAGCTTAAAAACAGCAAATTAGCAAATGGCAGTGAATGTAAGATTAAAGGTCCCGTGTTTGAGAAAATGAAGTTATAATAGTTATGTTTTGACAAAAATATAAATAAAGGTAGATTTATGTGAATCAATTTGTTATGATTATTGATTGAGCAAATCATAATAATATTCGTATGAGCATGGCACCCGTGAATAAACAGAAATGTAAGTACTTCATCATTCAGGAATGGCAATACTTAACTAAAACCATTTTGCGAATATCAATTTAAACTTCTTAAATTATTTATATATAATTCATTTAATGCAAAAATACACAATAAAAAAAGTTAAAACTTACAACTTAAGTGAAGTGATCTTAATGGAGGTCGAAATTATCGTTAATTACCTGAAACACAATAAATTTAAATGAAAAAAAAACACAAAAAATACATAATATAAAAGAATACTCAATATAAAATTTGCATAACTCCTATTTATTTTAAATTGTAACAACATGTTTCGGAGACACTGCTCCATTTTCAGGCCTATAAAATTTTTTAAAAATATATTAATTAATAACATAACGCCATTATTGAAAAATCATAGGAGTTATGCCAAAAAAATATTTAATACTATTACATCTCCTTCAGCATAAAAGGTTGTAAAAATTGTTGTTGGTTTTTATTGGGCTTAACATTCTTACGTACTCCAATTAAAGAGGGAAGGACGGATTATCCAACAGGTTACCAATATGTTCTAGCCAAGGAGGGAATGTCATGATTTATTTTGTAACTCACCATGAAATAAATTTTATCCAGCTCAAGTGGGAATTGAACCCACGATCTTCAGTACGGAGCGGGCTGAGACCCTCGCCTCAACTCGCTCGGCCAACAAGTCCCCCAATATAAACTTTAATATATGATTTTATTTTATATATCAAAGTAAATGAAATTGATTTAGAACATAAATAATAAAAATCTTTGTAAATAACCAACTATCTTATATGTATAGTTAAAATTAATTATTAATATATAATAATTATTACTTTTTTTCACATATTTGGATTCATTTTAAAATATATACTCTTCTTTTTTTAAATTATTTCTGAAACTATACGTAAAAATAATCCAAATACTGCATTTCAATACTTACAAATTTTAGTGTTTAAATAAAACCGATTGTATGAAGCATTTTTTTTTTTTTTTTTTTTTTTTTTTTTCTAAATATAAAAGAAAAACTCTTGAAAAGAATTTGATTTTGATTGATGGTAGGTTCTATCGATTGATGAATCGCATTGTTTTCGGGAAACAAACGGCCTTATGGAAGAAAAGAAATCAGGAAAAATAAGCTTTTCATTTGATGGAGGAGGGCGAAACGAAAGCAGTTTAGAGGCATTAATGGATTACAATGGTATGCGAACTGCTAGTTAAAGCGTAGTATTATATCGTTATGAAGTAATAGTTTTATATTAATAAGGTATTTAAAGTATAAAATAATAATTAAAAAAAAATCATGATAAATAAAATACAAAATAAGTTCTCCAAAACTATTCGTAGAAAAAACTCTAATTTTTGGAAGATAATTATCTGTAAAACAAAATTAACACGTGGTTTCTTCTTTTAATTATTTTATTTGTTAATCCTTTTTCTTTTTTTTTTCTGTTCCAGCAACTAAAAATCATTGTTGAACAAATTTTTTTGTCATGACTCAGACAAAATCCTGATCGAAACCGTATGTCATTTTCAAATTGACATTTGTGTAGTGTGTCCGTCGCAGTACCGTAGTGAGTAAAGTAAAAAATCGTTTGTAATAATGTTTACTCTGTCCACGTTTAGTAGAGAGTTGTGTTAGTTTTTAATGGCTTTTGAGTTTGTCGTGGTTCGTTAATGTTATGTCTGGTAAAATTTATAAAAAAAAGTCGACCCTTCGTTGTTTAATGCAAGATCTGTTTAAATTCTCAATTATGTCGGTTGTAATGTCCCGTTTTATGTGAGTAAATGGTATCAAAGAGTATTGAAATGGTTACAATAATAAAAAAAAAATTGCTCCTTAAGTTATGTTAAATTAGCCTTGTACCTTCGTCGATTAAGGTTGATAAGTATTTTTTGATATTAAAAGTCTTGTGATCATAAAGTTTTATAATTTTAAGTTTCGAATGTAGTCAATGAGCATATTGTTATATGTATAAATGTTTAAAGATTGGAATTGTTTTATTAGTACGTAAAATCAAATTTTTCGCTTTAAAAAAATAATTTTTTGTTCTTAGTTGTTTGGGCAGTTGTGGGTAAGTCGATATGATTTGTAATGCTTATGTTGCTTTCAAGAAATACAACATAAAGGAAATGAAAAAGATAAATATTTTAACTTTAAACTATAAATTAGGAATGCTTGGAAAAAAAAAGTAATAATATTCAGAGGAGACAAATTAATAAATACAGAAGAATAAAAAACGATATTCCAGTAACTAGAAAACTTTTAATAACTTTTTGAAATACAAAAACTTGTTAAGGAAGGAGTAATATGTTGATTGAAAGTTTTGAGACTACTTCAGACGTGACGGCTCTAGTTTTAAGTGGTCTGTTTCTCTGTCGGCGTAACCCGACTAACCGGTTCCCTGTCCTCTTTTTTTCTAATCTTCTATTTCATTTTTATTTTTCGAAATTAAACTGTTATTTTGCCCTAAGCTAATGAAGCGGGAGGACAGCTTGAACGTTCCACTTGATAGATAGCAACATTTTCTCAAATATACAGAAACATCTTGCTAGTTAATAAAAACAAAAATGTTGAAACGTTAAGCAATGCTTCAGATTGTTGATATTTAATCTGATGGTATATATATATATATATATATATATATATATATATATATATATATATATATATATATATATATATATATATATATATATTGATCTCTAAACAATTATGATTTTAAAAATGCTAACGGGTCTAAAATAGCTAAATTAAAATGGTTTAAAACTCTAGCATTACTTACGGAAATACAAAACAACTATTCAAAATGTTATGACTAGTTTGCATTTAAATATATGCAAAATTATTACAAATACAAAATTTATTAAATTACATTATTGCCAGTTATATCATATAACAAAAATAAAATAATAATACTAGATAAATAAAAATAACAAAATAAAAAATAAATACGAAGTTTAAGTCAATAAATTCTGTATAATCTCCTTTTTAAAGTTCAGCAGCTTAAAAAAAATCATAATTATAGTTTTAAAACAGATTATTTTCAGAAATTGCCCATTCTTCTACACTTCATTAAAAACTCTGTCATTGTAAAATAATTGTCAGTTATATAATATATACGATTGAATGTTTGTTTTGCCTGATGTTTTACAATGAAATGTGAAAACGTTTAAAATAGTATTAGGTAGGCCCATGCTCTGTCAGAAATTGTTGTAGTTTCAAGCATTAAGGCCTGGTATAAATTTGTGAACCGGTCGTCCTTTGTCTGTTAGTTGCCAGTGAGTGTTCCGTTCCAGGATCCAACTGTGTAGTTTCTTATAGTTTTCTACATGTATGAAACAGGCGTTAAAGAGTATTCTAAATGTAATGAGTCGTTCGTCTATGCGGATTTAGCTAGTTCGTCACTCCGTTCATTTCTATGAATCCCGGAATGTCCTTTGACTGACCATGTTAATTCAACGGATATTTTCTTATTTATTAATTAATGGCAATTCAGTCTAATTTGTTAATGAGTGGGTCATGTATTTTAGTTTTTTGTTTTTATCAGAAATCATTATTATGTTATATGTAAAAATGTTGTTTTTGTAATTTTTCGTTTGTTATCAATAACCACGAAAACTACTAATCTGTACCAAATTAAACTAAATCAGCATTATACTTCTACGAAGGTGTAGCAATAATGAAATTTCCTGAATTTCAATTAATTTGTTATTAAAAAGCTTGAGAGCCATGCTGAGTAAAAGAGGTTACAAAGGTATGATGATTTTATATAGAGTTTGAAATTTATAATTAAATTTACGTGTACACGATTAAATTTTTTTTAAATGTTAAGTGGCAGAAAGGAGGTTTGCTATACCATATAATTTCATTATAAAATTACAAGAGAAATGCTTGTATATATACACACATCAAAAAAAGTTTTTTGATGAAAGAAAGAAAAGAGGAAAATGTCACATTGTTATAATATGTTGCCACAGTATTTTCTTTTTTCTGATATCCCTGACAGTAACCGATTAAGGGTCTGGAGGGTACCTGGGGGGCCGAGTCGCTTGAGTTACCCATCTATCGAGCCCAGCAGCATTATAGGAGTAATAGGTATATATATATATATAAAACCTTTAGCAGGTTTTTGCAATAACAACTTATGGTGTGGATGTGAGCCAATAAACCAATACATATTTAACCGTAATGGCAGATATAATGGGTGCAAATGCAGTTCTGCTGTTGAGGCGCAATAAATCTGAAGCGCAAAGGATGTGCGGGCAGCAAAGCTAAGTAAGCTAGCGGGAGAGGACCGACAGTTCGTTAGCCGAGGACGGAGCCATCGATTTAGGCCAAAATCAATTCTCATAATTAGTTCGCCCCTACCACCGCCCGACCCCTCTTTTTTTTCTATAAAGCCGTTACAGGTGTTTGGATTCTGTTGTACACAAAGCCCCCAGAAAAAGTTCGACTTTGTTAAGCATCGGCAGTCGAAAAGTCATTTAACAGTTTTTTAAACTACAAGACTACCTTCAATCAAAGGAGTTTTTTTTAGTCCAAATCCAAATGAATAAGTTTTACCAACCAGGTACTTACAAAAGCTCTTTTAAATTATTTATTTTTTTTTTTTAAGTAAGCAGGATTTATGTTTCATTAGTTCGGATATTTAATTAGCTAATAAAAATAGCTAGAGATTTAGAATAATCAAATCCAGAGTCATCATCTAGTCTAGATCGTGCAGTCAATACAAGTTCGGTCTTTTATTATCAATATCTTGTATCGGTAAAACCTGCATCACTACAACCTATAAAGGGTGTTGGATTCATAGTTTGGTTGTGCATGGAGGAGACTTGACCAGAATCCTTTCAACCTCCAGATTTTCCTCCTTTTTAGGTACCCACTTTATATAGGCTAGTTGTGCTTCAGGAGAGTTTCCCGACTCCTTAGATCGATAGGTCGATCATCAACATATAATAAAAAAACATTTGACCGCCGGCATCGAACTTGGATGCTGGAGTTAGGAATGCAGCACCTTAGCAACGGAGCTGCTGCACCTCTTTTAGTTATTACAGATATTGTAAAATAAAATATGTTTTAAAAATTATCTAAACATTGTCCATTTTTGTATGACTGTTCTCTCCCAACATTCTACTCGATATAAACCCAATATGTATAAGTTGAATTAAATTTACATTAACTATAAAAAAAAAAAAAAAAATCCTTTTAAAAACCAAGAATCCCCGGTAGTGAGTTTTGTAAAATCGAAACTACTTAATCCAATGAACTCTGATATATTTAAAAATAATTTGGTTAGTGTTAGAAGGAGCGGTTATTCCAAGGTCTTACATTTTCGTAATAATTATTTATTTACTCCCTGTATAACATTTTAAGTTATAAAATATACACACCAAACTCAAAGAAAAAGAAACTGTTCGTCGTATCCGACTACTCAAACGTTTACTAGACAAACGTTTAGAGATCCCAATAAATTACAAAAGCCATTTTTACAGTAATTAGTCATATTTGGACATACAGAGTTGAATTTTTAGGCTCCAATAAACTTTTCAATCCTTCTCATACCTAAGTTTACAATCCAAAATTTTTCGAGAAATCCTCAAAGCTCTTTATTATGCCACAAACAAACTTATCCATAAATATCTTAACTTTCCATATGTTGCTGATTTAGCTGAAAACTGATACCCAACTTGTCTCACACAATGGCTAAAAATCCTTCTAATGTGGAACTTTTTATTGAAGTGAGTAGTTCTTTACATGTTATTGACAGGTCATTGTAATCATTGCCTGAAATTTACTTGTTGTATATAATGTATACTGTCCTAAATATCAATAAATAGTTTTAAAAAATATAAAATAAATTAAAAATTTGATATCAAAATTGGATGAAAAATAATATACTGATATATATATATTATGAATAGTAATTTTAACCTTGTATCCTATTTCACTTTTTATTTTACAAATAGAAAAGCCGTGTATAAATTCACCGATGAATGCCGTGCGCCTTGGCAATATTTTAAAGGTCCAACGCGACACATCCTATTTAATTCTCGACTGCTTCCTCCCTTCGGAAGGTAATGAAAGCCAACCCCTATTAGAGATTCCAGAACACGGGAATGGAGTGATTTAAGGCGTTTAGGCCCTGATCGTGACTATTTATTCGATGCTTTCCATGGACCATTTAGCATAATTGTATTTGCTTACTGGATCGAACGTTCCTACTTATAAACCTTCCCTGAGGTTACCTCAGTATTGGATACGACTGCAGATGTTTTACAAAAAATATTACTTTTTTCTTACAAATATATCACACAATTTATATAATGAGAATTAATGAAAAAGAAAGAAAAAACAAATAAATCCTTATATGATAGGATAATTAAATTTAAAAGGAAGGTAAATAAATAAAGAACCTCAAATTATACGATAAATAAAGTAAAGAGAATACGATAACATAATTTTTTTTTTTTTTAAATTAAAAACAACAGTAGTAAAAGAAAAAAATATAAAACAATTAAAAGTTAAAAATATAATCATACTCTATTTACAATAAATCCACTAATTTCTCAATTTGCTTCCCAAACCATTTCCGATCATCCTTGGTGGTGTCCCAAAATAAGATGGCCTAGAGATCTTCTAGAGTAGATTTTTTAATGAAGTGCTACTGATGGGTACTTCTTTTGAAGTTTTGACATTTTATTTTTATATGATGTATATATTCTGTACAGTTACAACTTTGAAAATTTACTATAACAGGATGCATAATGCAATAAATATAAAAATAATTTACAAGCTTAAAGAGATTCAAACAGCTGACAATGATTATAGATCACATACAACAATTAGAATACAATCTATATGGCCATTCTTAGAGAACAATTAAACAAAATTATAGTGCGTAATAATTACGAATCTATGTAATGATTAAAAAGTCTAAGTACATAAACGCCTAATAACCTAAAATCATCTTTACACTGCTTTTATTGATTTCAGGTCAACGAACTTTGACAAAGTTAGACTTTGTAAAACATTCAATACACTGAAGGGGCTAAGTTTATCTGTATTCAAGTAAGTTATTTTAATTACATTATGTTATTTTAAATTTGAAAAAAAACAGTAATCGATTTAAATAAAAAAAATAATTTATTTTATGAATTATTACAAAAATCTCCCTGGCTTGTTAGACAAAGTTTGATTGAATGACAGAAAGGTCGGCAGTGTTGAAAAACAATTAAGTGCCTTTGCCCTTTTTTTATTAATGTTCTGTATGTATGTAAAATGGATATTTTACATTTATGCTAATTTCATTTTATAGCAAATTTATATAAATTTAAAAACACAATCACTCAGAAAGATGTAAATATATATATTTAGTTACACAATTATATGATTTAATACAATTAATTCAATACAATAATTACCAATTAATTCATTAAATAAAAATAAATAGATGCATCAAGACTATCGAACAACAGATACTGATCAGGAATATACATATATATATATATATATATATATATATATACATATCAAAATTAAATTTTGTTGACCCTTAGAAATTATTTAAACAACTATTTTATAATATTTGGGTTATAGGTCCTCTTTTATGTCTAACAATATTTTGTTTGAAAATTATATGCTTTATTATTTTTTCCCCCCTTTATCAACGTTTCGACCCCTTGTTCAAATAGGATCCTGTTCAGCATAAAATTGGTAAAATTGGCACCCTGAAACTCCAGGTCTACTGCCACCGACTCCTGCAGCAAGAGCTTGCCAGCTCAGACAGCAGGGTACTTGGTGAAGGAGTCGGAGGGCTTACTGGCCTGGAGTTTTGGGGTGCCAATTTTTATTCTAAGGAGGATCCCATTTGAACAATGGGTCGAAACGTTAATAAAGAGGGGGAAAAATATAATAAAGCATATAGTTTTTAAACAGAATATTGTTAAACATATAACAGGACCTAACATATAAGCTCACGAATGGTAGGATGTTTTGAATCCCTGCTCTACACTCACATGCAGAGGAGTCGGATTTAAGTTTCTCCAGGAAATAGGGTAAAATATTGCACAAAAAAGTGAAAATTTGTAAACATTTTCGTTTTCAATATTTTAGATGAAAACCTAACTCATTAAATAAGTGACTGATTGTAATATTTTTAATAACATACTAAGAGATAAATAAAATCGACATTGCTAGTAACCGGAGTTATAGTCGTTAAATTATTTTCATATATATATTTTTCTTAATATAACGTATTGATGTTTACAACTGTATATAATATATATACATGTAAATTTGGGAGACTAGTGGTTTCGAGTGGGTATGGAGTTTACTATGAAAAGATAGGAACCTGGTTAGAACCAAATTAGCAACATATAGAACATTATGATCTTTATAGATAAGTTCGTGACATAATCAGGAGCATTCAGAAATTATATTTTTTTAAATATTAGTCTTATATGAATCTTTACCTTTTGTTTTTTTTTCTTACAATCTGATGAAACAAGTACTGGTAGATGAAAACCCTAACGACAACTGAATCAATATAACGAGCCCCGAAAGGACTTCACTGGATCTCGTCAGGAACTTCTAAATGACATCATCCAAAGTGTTCCCCGCATCCATCAACATCTAAGGAAACTTTCAGCAGGCGGATCCAACCAACTTGTTCCAGTACATTTAAGGGATAGGGAGGGGGAGTGCTAGAAATATGGCTGTATGGCTTTTAAGGGCCTGTTTTATTTGAGCTAGGACCAGCCCTTGCGGAGGCTGATAGATGAAGAGGAGCCACGCGAGAAGGGCACCTTATCTCCGATACCAACCCCACTCGGCCTAATTAATTGGTCTTCAGCTATCTACCTTCACTCCGGCCGTCCGATCCGACCGTCCGATCCAACCAATTCAATTAGCTCAGGGTCGATTCAACTAGCTTATCGGGATTTATGACCGTTCGCAATGTCTCTATTCTTGATGGTCGATTCTTCGGCTGTTCTGCTCATCTAGTCCCATCCTCACCTCCACGGCTACAAATTAGACCTTACTGAATAAATTTGAATAAGAAACGACCTAGAAGCCTAGCTATAGTTGTATATATAACAGATAGTTCAATGTAAATAAATGAAATTTTTAATATTTAAATTTACAGAAAAGAGCATGTTTTCCATATGGATATTATGCCAAAAAAATATATTAAAATAACAATGTATTTTTCACCCGATCAGTGGTTTTCCTTATAAAAGAATAATATGCTATGCATATCATTTTCCTCAATATCTACTCCAAAAAGTTAAAAAAAAAATCTAAAAAATAGAGCTAATAAAATAAGGGAAAGAGTTAAAAAAAACTTTATTATCATAAAAAAAAAGTTTTTCCTAAAATTCTGATTTAAAAAAAAGTAAATAAATAAATAAAGAGTATGAGAATATTTTGTTTTCATACATTTTTTGAAATCCAGGAAATGTGATAATATGGTACATAAAAGCATGACAATTGCTTGTGAAGCAAATACCCAGTGTTATAACCTCAATAACAGTTCCTAATGAGAACTTCTTGAGACCATCTTATTTTCAGACGTCTCAGAGGATTGTAAGGAGCAGACTAGCACTAGTTGAGAAACTAGTGGATTTGAATGAATACAGAGCTTACTATGAAAGGATGGGTATTTGTTCTGGGATCAGCAACATATACTGATATATGACATACTGAGTACCAGTTGTTTATCAAGTACAGAAATTATTTTAATAAATTTATAAACATTTGTGTTTCGTTTCATTTAGTTATTAAAGTAATGATTTAATACTGTTATATTCTTAGTTATTACTCTTATAAAGCATTTCACTAATCAAATAAGGTGAAAGGGAGTAAAATAATTAATTAAAATAAATACAATCATCAAATAACACGTTAAATACGATACTTTAATTAATAAAGAAACAAGTATTTCATTCATTTTTAGTTATACAATGCTGTAAGACCTAGATTAGAATCTTAAAGTTGAACTAATGAACGTACACGCGAATAAAAGTATAAAAGGTAGTATTTCTCGAGCTAATTGGAGAAATAAAAAAAACAATAAAAAATGATTTATTTTCTAATCTTTTAGATTTAATAAGGATTTTATAGCGATCTGCACGAATTTTTTAAATATTATTTTTGAAATGTTTTATTTTACCGTTGATTTAATAGCTTATACACACAGAAATATTAATAACTGTTTTATTTATATACAATACTCAGTCTCGTCACTAAGAATAATTTAGTTGGAAAAATTAATTATTTAATTATTATTAATTATAAATTTTATACTTTCACATTGAATGGTATAGATAATACACAACAAATGTATTCCTTACTTATAATCTACGAGATAAATCCCAGTAAATAGCCTTTTTACCTTTCATCAAAAACCTACATTATCATCAAAATACGACCTCTTTTTTTCATTTAATGGAGTACCGTTAAATAATTTTGTGAAGATACGACACCTTGGTTTTTACCTAGACAAAAGACTTCCATTGAACCCTCATTCAAGATTGAAGAGACAAGAAGCTGCACATCGATTTCTTCGGCTCCAACACTTACTTGACAAACGTTCTAATATCCCGATGCAGTATAAAAAAAATTATCAATTATCAGAACTATTTGGGCCTAGAGTTATGGAACCCCATGTAAAAATAAATTAATTATAATAAGAAAAAAAATGTAACTATTGTATAATATACAGCTTGATATGAAAGTAATAAAATCAAAGAATAATTTTGAATTTAAATGAACTTCAACCATAAAATATAAATAAAGAATAATAATTATACAGGAATTTTTCATTAGGTCCTTTCGCAGGAGGATTCTGTAATAAAAGTTGAAACAGAACTCGAAACAAAGGCTGCCTGCTCATGTGTAAGGGGAAAGTTGTTTTTTTTAATAAGACCTCCGAGTACCCATTGAAACAGCCTAGCGCTCTGAAATTCTATTAATGTTAAATCAACACCGAATGTTATAGTCCCCTTTTATACTTCTGATTTTCTCTTTATGATGTTAAAACAGAGTGGGATGATTGCGATGGGGAAAGGAAATAAAGGATAGAGGAGAAAACAGTACCGAGATGATTAAAATGTATTTTTCTCCATTCCTCTATACTAGGAGACAGAGAGTAATATACACAGATATAAATTTTATTTATGGAAAAAACGTTGATTACTTAAGAGTTTGATGACTACATATGACTATAAACTTAGGATTTATCATTTTTTTTTTTCCACTTCCCATGGGATAGAAGAGGCTACAATTTTATTTCAATAGATTCTATTTTAATTCATGAATCATCAAATAGTATTGGTCCTTCTATTACCCATGCGTACTTTAAGTATGGGTTATAAAATCATTTAGTGCCTTTATTTGATCCAACTGATAACATTAAATTCCTTTTTCAGTTATAAACATCAAATTTGTTTAAATTATTTTAAGGTTATTCCAAAATTAATTTCGTTATCTCATTTTTTTTTTTTTTTTTTTTTTTTGTATTGTGATTTATTATTAGAAATTTACACCTGTATTACAAAAATACATTCATTAACTTTTCGGTAATTATAATAAAAAGTAATACACGACAAAGACTTATAGTGAAAAGTAGCACTCTGATGAAAGATATACTATAGAAGATCCTGTTGCCATATTCTTTTCAGACGCCTAAGAGGATTGCCAGGAATGGAATGGGAAACATGTTGGGAAACAAGTAGATTTGACAGAGTATTTAGTTCAGTATGAAAGGAAAATTATCTGGTTCGCGACAAATTATCAATACATAGCATATTAAGGTCATTGCGGATCAGTTTATTTGTGACAAAGTAAGGAGCAATAAAGGTTTTTCGAAGGATTTTGGATTGGAGTGTTTTGATGCGGGAAGAATATATTGGTTGGTGGAACACCATAACTCTATATCGCAAGGTAAAATAGGTCTAATAATGGCCATATAGATGAAATTTTTGTAAGTGTTAGATCTGCAGAAATCGATGCTGTTTCTTGTCTTTTCAGTTTTGTATAAGGTTTCCATGCGAGATCCTTGTCTAGATATTTTTTATAGTTTTAAATAGACTAAGAACAAGGTTTAAGAGTAAATATGACAAGCTTTATAAATTATTTTAATGCGCCATATTTTGGAAAATTTCTAAGTTCTAAACTTCAAAGTTCTATATCGCTCTTTGATTTTAACACTGTTCAACTAAACCTGAATCACACTAAAACATCCAAAAGTATAATTTTTTATAAAAATATGTTTAAATACATTATATTTTAATGATAAATGCATCAATGTGTTATTTTTAAAACATTAACATGTTTTGAAGTAGAAAAAGAAAAAAAAAAGTTCTTTTGAATTCCAATGTTCAAGAACTTCATATGACATTTCAATTTTGATATTTGATGGAAAAAAAAAAAAAACAATAAAATTTTATGCAACTAAAATAAAATAATGTATCAAATATAACAAACATACATTGGAGCTTATAAACTAATAAAAACTGGATAAAAAAAAACTAATGGGAATCAATATTTCTAGGTTAGAGTCGAACCCTTTTTCACCTTAATTAACCTCGACACTGCACCCCATTAGCTCACTAAATGTAATGTAAAAAATACAATGATAATTACTAATTTACGGCCATACACTCCACTAAAAGCATGCTGACTCTCTTCCAGTCTACTTGCAAGCTCAGCATATTGAAGCCCTAGCTTTTACGATCATTTATCAGCTCTAAAATCAAACCACTACAAACTTCCTAGCGCTAGATCGAAGAAGACGGCCGTAAAATTTTAGTGGGACGATGCAAATGAAACATTTACAAATTGTGCCAATAACTTTTGATAACAACAACATAAAACGGCGATCTACAGGATAAAGGAGGAGGTGAACGTATATCATTAAGGGTTTATAACCCAGTTTATAGGGAAACTTATAGTTTATATTGGCAGAACTCGATTCATTATGCTCTGATTTCAATGGTGGCTCGGCAGAAATTTCCAAAGTTCTAGTCAACACATCAGAAGTTCTGAAATAGATTTTCCGCTTCAGATGGTAGGTCAGATTCGCTGTATCGGTTTGGGGAAATATTAGTTTCAACCTAGAAATTTGTAAAGTAATATTTTTTTTTTTTTTAAAGATGATGAAGACGTTGAAGCAAGATTATATTTTGATTTATGATATGTTGAATATCTTAAAACCTAAATGTTAAAATCCGTTTCTAATATAACTCCACATGACTTAAAAGGCAAGAAAAGGGGGTTTTTTTTTTTTTTTTTTTTTTTTTTTTTTTTTTCATTTAATCAATGTAGCTCCAAAGCTGTAGATCCTAGAGAAAAATGTTAAATAACAAAAAATATTCTCCATCAAGTTCTGAAAACTCGTCAAATTTTCGATCCGAGTCACATGAACAGAGCTAGAGCGTGTCAAAATGTTTTATTTTTGTTGAAAAAAAAAAAAAAAAAAAAAAAAAACATACCAAAAAAGTATTGACCCCCAGCCAAAGACATACCAGAGTCAAAAATTATTATATGAATGAAGAAGAAAATTAAGTTTATAAAAATCAACATTGCATTAAATAATGAACCGGTTTTAAATAGGCTTTATCTACTGTGTAGTGAATTTATTCATTAATGAAGAGCCCAATTTGTGATTTAATATTTAAAAACTACTCGTTGTTATATACTACTTGAAAATGTATTAGAAAAACGTTCAAAGCTCTCAATTATCTATAAAAGACTCACTCACGTGACAGTAGTTAGACCTATCTGGATATACGAAGTTTGGAGCTTAACTGAACTTTCCAATTCTGTTCCTATCTAAGCCTTACAAATCAAATTCCTTCCTAGAATCCTCAATGCTAATTAAGTCACGAATAAACATCTATAAATATCTAAATGTCCTATGTTACTGAATTGGACCAAATATTTGACGAATAGCTTCATACCACTCGAAGCCACAAGTCATCCAACTTGTTTGTCGGACACCAACGCATTCCCAATAGAAAATAAAAAAAAAAAAAAAAAAAAAAAAAAAAAAAAAAAAAAAAAAAAAAAAAAAAGGCCTAATGATCATCAAATGGAGAATTTTTATTAAAGTGCAACTTGTAGATATTTTATAAAATTGTAATCATTTTATCATACATTTACTTAATGCGTACATTTATAAAAAATAAAATTTATTTTATGCAATTTAAGCCGTACATCGACTTCGAGGTCGGGATACCCTCCTGGGGCACACCCTCCCTCAATATAGTGCCTAAGAGTTACCCTTAATTATGTATAAAACCTGGCGGTTGAGCGTGGTTTCGACAAAACCTCCTCCTTTCACAACCGTCGGCCCAGTTATAGTACATCCTTACCTATGCACTGAACCAAAAACCCCTTTATGGGTTGTAGTAGTAGAGTTTTTTTTTATTATTATAAACAAATATATATCCATAATCAATCAAATTCAATATCTTACATCTTCGTGACATAAGAAGTTTCGTAGTCGGTTTTCCAATCACAAGTTATCTAAAGAGAGTTTGTTAACTCTCAAAACTGCCTGCCTGATTTATTCTTACGGATATCTGGTACTATTCTTTATTTTACAGGACGAGGGAAAAGGGTGGGGTAATTTGATTAGGGAAGGGTCAGTCTAACCACATTCCCCATTCTGAAGAACACTAATTTTCTATCAAGGATTATAGCTCAAAACCGGATCCACTCAGCTGTGACATAACATAATGATAAGGTTTAAAAGTTTTTAGATAAGCTTTGGATTGTAAAGATTGCGTAGAATTGTATGATGTTTTCTAATAACAACAGTCAGTAGTAAAGTCAGCCAGTTGCGATGAGTAAAGTATGAGTTAATTTTTTTATTTTAGTTTATTTTCTAGAACAAAACTATCTGCCATTTAAAGATTGTATAACAGAGTTTCAATGAGGATGAGTAATGAGAAATACTGATGTAGTTCCGTATATGCAAACCCTCGTGATTTATTGTAGTGATAAAATGCACCTCAACACAGCCATATGAATTAACTAAATACTCACATGATTAATACATCGCTATGGTAATCAACTGGTAATTAATTCGAACCGAGTGCGCCTTGGAGCGTGACCTGTTTACCTGTAACGGAGTCCCAACAGGTGCACCGAGCAATCTGAGTCCAACCCACGGTCTGGCATTTAGCTTACATCAAATATAAACTCAGCTGCCGAATCCTGACTTAGGGGGTAAGAAGGGTTTAGGTCCGAGGACTTAGCCAGAAACGGAGCTGTAAGTCCCTAAAGTCGGATTAACAATGGCTATCCATTAAGTAATAAAGTCCGTACTTCCAGTATCGTGGCTGGAAGTCTGGAATCAACATTTAGTCAGGATAAATTTTTTATGGTCGAAGTAAATGTGCATGCTACTAGTATCTAATGGTAGTATCATACTGCCAATAAACACTATGTGTGTGTGTATATATATAGTATTAGAATTACTAGGTAGTTCATCAAATTTCATTAGGATGATAATTATGGCTATCACGAAAGCTAACATTCTTTGAACTTTAAAAATTTAAAACGAGAGATGAGCTATTTATGACTTTGGCTGGCTTAACACGAGTTACTGCTTCCGTCGGAGCTCGATAATGTTCAAGGCTCTTCGTTCATAGCTTTATAGTTGTTAGTACATGCAGCTGCAGGTTCTTGTTTATTTTATATTTTTCTTTTCATTTCATTTATATTTTTCTTCCTTTTTTGAAAATTAGCCAGTGTGTGATAAAGCAATACTGTTGTTAATAAAGCAAAAATTAGCAATTTACTTTAGGTGCTTATCTTAGATAATTATGAAATTTGGAATTCTGCCAAGCCGAAAAAGATTTTAGACTTACAAATATAATACAAAAATTTAAATAGCTAAAATAGCAGTTTCCTTTATATTACATTTCAATTAAGAATTAGGATTTTTTTTGTTTATAACACAAAACCAAAATAGTGATTTAAAATAAATATATAATAAAGTAGGTTTAAGTTATTTTTTCAGTATTGTAGAAGTTAACGAATATATTTTTTTATAACATCGTGGTGAAGTTCTATAATTTATTACAAATAAAAAAGGGGGTTTCTATTCTTAAAATAAATACCAAACTGTAAAGATAAATATAAAAAAATAGTTATAACCAATATAGGCCATTTTTAATTTAACCTTTTTTTAAGCGTATAAATATGAATGAATAAAATGACCGACTATTCGGCGCTTTTGCCGACTAATCACCCACTAGTCGGGACATTTTTTTTTTTGTTATCTATTTATTGAATTTTACAACAGTACATAAAAACATACATCCAGTAAATGTGATAATAACATAAATAATAAAATGACAATTGCTTGTAAAGCAACTACCCACAGGTTGCACTTCAATTAAAGTTATATTTGAGAAGGTCCCGAGGTCATCTTCTTTTCAGACGCCTCGGAGGGTTGTCAGCAATAGAATGGGAAGCAAGTTGATATTAGTGGATTTGAATGGTTATGGAGTTTGCTATGAAAGGATAGGTATCTGGTTTGGGCTAAATCAGCAACATATGGAACATTGAGGTCTTTATGGATACGTTCATTTGTAACAAAGTAGATATCTCAATTTAAAACCAAAAGTGTCCTAAATTTAATGCTTCTAACGGTTTATTTACACACCTCGAAAATATACATTTCAGGGTAGAAATAGGAATACTATATATTAATTGTATAAAGCCCTGCATCTTTTGATAATTTCTTTTCCTCGTCTTATTACAGCTAATAAAAGAAAATAATGAAAAACAAACGGTAGATTTTATTATGACCATTAAAGGAAAAATATACAAGTTAAACGCTCCTTAATAATTCAGAACATTACTAAAAGCAAGGAACCTACATTTCGGAAATACACATAATTTCGGGGGCAATGATATTTGCATGCTGCCCGCGATTGTATACAGCTGAGACAACAATTGTTATGTTTGCATGTCTAGGAACAGTTTTCATTAGGGGCTGATGTTTATTTTCCTCAGGAACTGCAGGCCCGTCAAAGGGGAATCGTTCTTTTACCTCGAAAATCTGAATCCCTTCAACCTTTTTTTTTACATAATGAGATTCCTAAATACTGGGTACAATATTTAATGAACTGAAAGTAATGGATCTAAAGAATACATTACGATATTTATTTATAAAGTATTGAAGATAGTTGTTCAATAAATAAAAAAAAAAATTTTTAGCGAAACCTAATAGAACCAAGGTCTGACCATACACCTCCCTCCAACCCACCCAAAACACCTAAATATCCAAGATAAACCCTAATGCGACCTCCAATCTACGTCTTAGTCTACCCTTCGCCTAAAAACTGATTAAGTTTTTTTTTTAATTCCGCTTATTAAATCCAACGACTTTTGCTGCCCATTTTAACCTCGCGCTGCTTTTACCTGAATTATATCGGAGAAATCTCCCGCAATTCCGGATTGTGCAGCCTTCAAAATTCTCTCGTATATTCTTGCTTATTTGGGCCAAATCTATCCACTACCCACTACTTTTTACAACTTTAAGACATTGCTCTTCCCTTCCACGTTAACGTCCATTAAGAACTATCAGTAGTTGTATTTTCTTATAAATCCTAGTTTTTTTATTTATATCAAATTTGTTTTTGATTGTATCAAATTAACAACCAGGGAATTTTATGAAATACTGAATTACCTGGCGTAAAAGCCGAGAGGAGAACCTTGTGACACCTCTTCCTAACTTGATTTTTTTTTTTTATTTAACTTAGCTAAGGAGAGTCCTCATCCAGCCTTCTCTGGGTGATGTCTGGAACTTGAGTTGCGATTATGTCGTTTATGAGATTCCATGATGTGTGTTTGGGTGTCCATGTAATTGTAGGTGATATCGTTTATAGAGGGCATTTATTCATTATCAGTTGACATACGAAGGCCAGCATGTAGAGTAATGTTGATAGGTACAAAGATTGTTTTAGTGTAAGTTCTGAATGTTTTGCCTGAAAAAAAAATGGATTTCGTTTACATTTGCCTTTTTAGCTGTTCTGCATGCCTGTGATGCGTAAGTCCTAAGTGAATATAAGCGTTTATGTTGTGCCTGAGTTGTAGCTTTGAATGTGATGAAGAAAGCGAGTATAAAAGTCTTAACCTTTGGTTGAATTTTCCTTTTTTTCTTAATATGTGGACTCCATTTTATTGTCCTAACAAATATCTGAACACGGTGCGCAGTGTTGGTCTGTGGAATAAGTGAAGGTAAATTGGATGTTTCATGTCAAAGAGTAAACGTTAGGTGTTGTGATATCTCATACTTTATGAGGGCTATCCTGAGATTATGCAAGTCATGCAATTTATACAAGTAATGTTGTAGACTCTGTTAATTTATAAAATAAAGTCATAAAAACAGTCGATAAATGTAACGGTCCAAACAATCAGTGAAAAACTGTCACAATGTTAATTTGTAATTTATGGGAATAAATGACTAAAAAATGAAGACGAAACTGTACAGATTTTAAGTAATATCTATTTTAGATACACGATCAATCAAAATCGAGCTCTATTTCTTTTAATTCTAAACCATTCGGATTTAGACGTCGCGGGGTTGGAGTAGCCGCCAAACCGGATCAGTTAAAACCGACCCCCCGCTTGACCGGGAGAATCGACTGGGATTCAGGGGACCCTCTTGGGGATGGAACAGCCTCCCTGGAGTATCACTTGACCCTTCCCCTCTCGGATAGTTAAGATGGACTCCTGACCTAATGACCTTCCCTTGTAATAACCAATCTCCGAGGTTCTCATTAAGATCCGAGTTTTCCTGTTAATTACTAGAAACAGGATCATAAATGTTTCCAGTTCTCAAATAATTTTCTCGAGTCGGATGTGGAGAGGGATCGGTAATTAAAATAAAGTTAATTTTTAGAAAAAAAACAAAAACCGACTTTAAGATTGAACCTTCATCTTTAATCTTGAACTAAAAAGTAAAAAAAAATATTTTAATTACTACGAAACAAGGAGCATTAAAGGAAAATCAACAAAATTATCGATGCTTATATACCTATACACAATTAATGATCAGTTATTTTCGGAGTCAGTACCAGCCAAAAAGGGCAGTTTAATCCTGTCTTTGCAAATAAACTTTCGAATAGCACGAGACAGCAGTGTGGTGGTAATGAAATAGTGGAGGGATCACTACAAATACCGTAAAACGGCCTAACTTTGCACCAAGCTTACTAAAACATTTCAGTTGAGGAAAAAGTATTTTGCTGTTGTCTAAATGAGGGATATCTTATATTTCTTACTTACTTAAGACAAAAATGATTGGGTCTAAGGAATTTTCACGCTGATCCAAGTTACATCTCATATTTTATAACAGTTAGTTCATGATAATGTTTCAACAGGAGTGATTCCTTTGTGGAATAAAGTCGTGCTTTTAACAACTAAATATTTCTCAAATCGATAAAGTTTTGCATTAATTTTATTCTATAGTTATTGTAATTTAAATATATGATATTCAGTTTGCTCAAAATATTTGCCAAAAGTCATGGTACTTAAAAATAAAATAGAATCCCTTTTTTGATAATAGAATAGCCCAAGTATATTTTGGCACGAGGTTTTTTGATATGTTAATGGATAGGAATGACGAATTAGCACCAAGTATCAATCAGTACGTCTTTTGGCACGAGGTGACCTCCCTGTGCGAAGAAGTCTTAGGCATCATTGCTCTTCCTAAACAAATCCAGCATAAAAGAAGGTGGACTTTGGTTCAAACCTACAACGTGGCTTTTCGTAGAAACGAGAATATTCTGAAGTTAAGCAGTTAATAGGCTATTTAACATCCAAATTTTTTGGATAGCGTTTTGCTTTTTGTTAATAAGATTTTTGTCAGATATGTGCAAGTATATGGACTGTTAAAATTTTGCCTAGTTATAGCTTTAAATTTTTTCAAGTCATAGTGTTCGTTATTATATTTTAACAATTTTTGTCTAATTATTGCAGATTGAATTGTATGAATTGAAGTGTTTCTCTAAGAATCTGTGAGCAATTTATTTCATAGGTATCGTTTTGTGCCTTATTTTCCAAAATTACAGTTGTTTACGTTATTTAGGCATGTTTTAAGTCGTTATTTTGTTTCTATGTAATATTTTGTTGGTATGCTCTTGTATTTTCTATCGTTCCTCAATAAATCTTTAAAAATTGTGTAATTTTGTTTCACATTTCAATGAAAAGAATGTAATTTACAATCGTTTCCTTTAACAAAATCCTTAGAAACAGAGAAAAAAATCACTAAACTCCAAACACTATTAAGAAATGACTTTGCTCCAAAATACGTTTTGAATGCTTTTTTAATTGAAAAAAAATGTGGAGGTGCAAAGTCACGGGTATCCGGTTGACTTTGCACTAAAATTTAAAAACAATAAAATTAATTATAAGTTTTGTAAATTTTGCAATGCTTCAATGCAAATATGCTAATACATGCATTTTAAACATTATTGATAGTTAGTTAAAGAATGAAGTTCAACAAAAGTGGTGCAAAGTCACGCCGTTTTACGGTACCAGCTTTATTCCGAATTCTGTTTGTTTTGGTAGGCACCGACTCCAAAAATAACTGATCGTTAATTGTGAATAGGTATATAGGTATCGATAATTTCGTTGGTTGTATGCATATAATAAAATAGTGCTATTGTCTGGCCACATTATTTTTTATTTTAGTGCTATAGCTTTGGCAGTTGGAAATTATAATCCTAGTTCTTCATTTTCCAATAGCGAATCTTTTCAAAACTTTGACATATGCCTTGCAGTCATGTAACTTTTAATGTTTAATTTAATGTTATTAAAGGTGGAAAAAATATTTATAAAAATCATCCTAATTTTTTTTTGTCGTTAAATGATGTATATTATGATGTACATTAATGATGTATTACGAAAATATCGCCAACAGTATCAATCGGTTTCAAGGAATCGACTTTGGGTCATCGATACATCCCTAGTTTGGATTGTTAAATAGGTGATCCTAAAATTAAAATTAAAATTAATGCTTTTAATAAGCTCATTACATAACATATTTGAAAAAATAAATATAGGTAATTGACTAAGCATTCTGAAATCATCAATTATTAGACGTCACAACACATTATTCTGTAAAGTGAAACTAATACAATACTCCAAACCATAATTTGAGGGTTCTATTAATCCATTAATTCGAAACTTTCTAACATTAAAAATTGATACTAGGTAGTAACATTTTTTTTTTTTTGTTGTAACTACCTATTGGGGGTACTGAAAAAATTCTATATTAGAAAATTCCGAGGGCATCATCTTTCCGGTGCTACTGAGGATCACCGGTAATAAAATTTTAAGCAAGTTGAGAGCCTAGTAGATTTGAATGATTATGAAGTTTATTATGATAAGTGTCTTGTTTATGCCTAATCGGAAACATACTGAACAGTAAAATATATTCAAACTTTAATCTCTACCTCCGATACACAGAAATCTACCGAACAGCCAAATATTCTGACGTGTTAATTTAGTTGATATCTTCTCCTTATGTTTTAATACGTCATATTTTTCAAATTGATTCTTATTAACTTTAATAAAAGTATTAATTCCAATGTTCGATTCTGTATTTAAACCTGCTTGTTCGTTAGGATTGTTTTATGAGCTTACATGAAAACAACAGAGACCGTATGATAAGTTTTTTTACGATCGTTCGTAAGTTCATTTTACTAAAACAGCTAACAAAATTTGTTATCGATTTAACTCATTATTATACACCAACTGATTATTTAAGATTTGTAGTTATTAAAAATAATGTTTTAATAAATTTTGCGTTTTATAAATCTATTGAAATATAATAGTTTAATTGTTTATTTTTCAATACTGATGAGTAGTGAGATTTAAATGTTGAATTAAGCCAAAAAAAGGGTTGCTACAATTAAATTGTGTCGGCGATGTAACGTTAGAACACACCTAGATTGCTTTAAAGCGTACTGAAAATAAAAAATAGAAATTGTTATAGTTTATTTCTTTGAAGGATTTTATGATTCATACAATTGCAATAAAAGAACCATTGCACAATTATTTGGCATTGCAGTAGAGCTAACAGTATCGCACCATAGACTGCACGGGTTCCTAGACAACGAAATGAGCGCATCCTAACTCCTTGTCAAACCGTGTCCAGTCCGGGCCTACCCATTGGTCCGTCGATCTTCGGCTAACCGTACCGGAGCTGATCGGTGATTATTTACGGCTATGGTAATGTTCTTTGTACCGGACCACTGTCTCTTCTCACTGCACCAAGGAAATCTTATCTTTGCATCATTTACTGTATTCTTATGTCGAGTAAATCTAAGATACTTTAGTTAGTAATAAGCTCTCGTTACAGCTAGAATGGTCAGATGGTATTTTACATAAGACCTCCTGAAGAGAATGATAACAATCAACGAGGTAAATGAATATTCGGAAACATTAATACAGAAAAGAACTATGGTTAGCTTCAATTTCATTTTCAATGAATGAATAAATCTATTCGGATAAATCAAAATAAGATTAACGATTATGAACGATCACAAAAAGTATTTTCAATTATTCGTTTGTTTGCTTTTTCCTATTTTTATCGGTGATGACAATTTATTAATTAGTAATTTGCCATAACTGTAAGTTGTTTTAAGATATAAAGTTAACTAGCTTAAACAGTATTGTGGTCTTCATCAAACGTTTAAATATGATATGACTTTCATGGGTTCTAGTTAATGCATATAAATACAATTTTACACATAAATTATTACATACCAGACTTAAAAGACAAAAAACTGCTCGTCGTTTCCGAATACGGAATATTCGGACAAAGGCAAGCTCAAAGCTCTAGACAAGTTCAAAGCTGCCAAAAAATTACAAAAGACTTATTTACATGACAATAGTTAGACCTATAAACCTTCCATTTCGTCTCTTATCCAATCCTTACAATATAAAATATAAAATCCTCAATGTTCCTTATTATATCACAAAGAAACTTATCCATAAAGATCTTAATGTTCCGTATGTTGCTGAGTTGCCCCCCAGATACCAATCCATTCATAGTAAACTCCATACCCACTGAAATCCACTAATACTTGCATTACACTCAATTCCCGATTATGAAAAGTAAATATTGATATCACATAAAATACAAAATAATAATTATATATATTCTAAAAATTCTATGACTAATTTAAATTATATTTAATTTGAAAAAAAAAAAATGATGGGACTGAAAAAAAGATACTGCGCCCCTCGTGGAGGGAGGAAACGCTACTAAAGAGACCAATAAGCATTTTTTTAATAATGTTATACGGGTTGATAATTATAGCAATTCAAAACAAAATTGAAAGGTTAGAAAGCTTCTGTGGTATTACCACCATAATCTAAGTTTTAATTGAATCAATGAGAGTTAAACCGGTAGGTCATTGATGCTCTGCCGTCATGTAACAAATTGTGTTGTTTTCCCTAATCCAGATATCATAATGATTAATTAGAGATTAAACTATAAGTAATAAGTAATAAGTAAGTATTACATATATTATTTTGATTAGTGAATATTCATGGTTTATTTAAATTATTAATTATTTTAAAGAAACTTCTGCACCTTTTATAACCAGTGCTGTCCTAAAAATTATTTTCTTTACCCATGATTGTGTAAGAAGATACAAAACTGGTAAGTTTAGATAATTTCGTTAAATCCCCCTAAAATAGGAATACCATCATCCTGGAACTCAAAATACATGGCTAATACAACAGAATACATAATTCTATGCTCTACCAACTCTGACTCAAGGCAGTTAGTAAATTATAAATAGCTATAAATCTTTAAAGAGCGGAAGGTAAAAGTCTAGGATAAAGTTCTTTATCATCTGATTAAAATTTTGTTGCTTTTATCAGCAGCAATATTATGGTATTAAAATAAAAATAACCATTAAAATTATTATTACTCGGAAATCGAACTAAAACCAGGTTGGTTTGAACCACGTAAAAATATGCTAAAAACTCATACGTATTGAGGACATAAATAAATCATTTTAAGAGTTTATGATAGGTCATATACTAATTTATTCAGCAGATAAACTAAATACAAACATATGAAAATGCAAAAGTAAAACAAAAAAAAAAATTAATAAAATTCAGTAGTTTACTTCTCAAACTGTCATAAGTCACTTAGTATTATCATTTTTCTGTTTTATCTCTACAATTTGTTTATAACATTTATTCCTATATTGACTATTTTTCTTTATTCACATTTATTTTTGCTATATTTTATTTTTTTTTAATTTTCTAGGCCAGATATAATTTTACATTGTGTTATGTAATGTAATTCTTAGGGTACTTTGTCCCAGCATAAAGTTTTCTATTTAATCAATCACCAACCTATTCTCTACGCGCAACAAGATGTAAGACATTTTAATCAAAACTTTTTTTTTTTTTATATAATAACTTCTTCAGCATTACACTCATCATTCGTAATTGAAGGATTTGGTTGATAAAGGGGTAAAGTAACAAAACAAAATTTGGATTAATTTATGTTGTTTTTTTTTTTCTTTAGCAGGAAAATACTACATAGCCCCTTCATCATCTTCATATATATTTTTCTGGTTGTTTTGAAATATTCAGATTTTTCTAACTCACACTTCTGCACAAAAATCCTTCATCCAATAAACCAGATTTGACTTTATTAATATCAACGTTTTTTATTATATTGTTTTATTGTAGAGACAGCTAACTTCTGATTTTCCCTTGTTCCTTCTGACAAACTGGAATATAATAATAAATAAAAAAATAAAAAATAAAAAAAATTAAAGAGAAAACAGTCCAAGAGCGAAAACAAGGGGAAAACGTCAATAGCCAAGACCGGGGAGAAAAGCACAACCTGAAAAGAACTGTCCCAATAACAACGAATTCTGTTCTGTCTCCATCAACTCCCTTCGGCAAAACTTTTCTCGCGTATTCATCACTTCTTGCCGACTAAGGGATTCAAACCAGAGAAGAAGAGGAAAATAACAGTTTGTACTAAAAAGAAACAAGAAAGAAACAAGAGTCACAGAGGTTCATAGTTAAGAATGCAAATCAAAGTGATAGGTGAAAGGTATAATAGGTTTTTTTGAAACTAGCGAAATTCCTGATGATATCTAAGAAATTTAATCAGGAAAAATAATATAATAGATAGATCTATTGAAGTAATCATCGTCTTACGCAACATGTAAAATATGTCAAATAATGTAAGATTTTTTTTTTTAATACGTTCACATTTATAACTTTGATATTTCTTATATTTATACTTATTTTTTATTTTCCCATCATGTATCTTTCACACGGACTCGTTTTTTTTTCCAGATATCTTCCTCAGAAGTCCGGTCAAACCAGTTCCCTAAAAATTCCAGTTAAGGAAGTCCTTTCCTAATAGAATGAAACATCTCAGACAAATATATAAAAAAGAAAAAAAAAATCTCTGACGAATATAAAACATATTATACGTTATAATTCCTAAACATAAAATTATAAGCACAGACAGATAAATTTTAAATTAAATAATCCAGAATCTGTGACCTAGAGCACACTGTTTTTTTAATTGTATTTTTTTTTCTTATGAGATAACACTATTAGATATATATGTATAAACTCCCCGTCAAAAGTATCGCAACACTTTGAAATATTTGAATTTTATAAAAAATGTTTTGTTTTTTTTGCATAATAAAGAAAAGTTCTGAAGTTTATTATAAACATTCCTGACTAGACATAAACAATTTTTATTAAAATAAATTACAATATTTCTTCCAATAAACAAAACTTAAAAAACTTAATTTTAAAATTTTTAATTTATATTTAATAAGACATATTGACCCCTCTGGCTTGAATGACTGCTTCCACTAGTCTTGGCATCTTTGTAAATAACAAAACGAATGATAAACACGGACTGAAGGAAATTTGAATAAAATAATCTTAAATTCTATCGTTTGTTATTAACAGGGAAAAACATTCATGTGTCCAATCCTTAATGTCTTACGTTTAATAAATAATATTAATATGAATGTAAACCAAGTACCAGATTAAGGTAAAAATTAGAAAAATCTCGAAAATTATGGGTGTTGCAATACTTTTGAAGGAGAGGTTATATATAAATAAATTTATTTATTCATTAACTAATTAAGAATTTAAAATTGCATTTATGATAACAAATATGTTAAAATGATCGTGAATAAATATTAGAAACAATAAATTTTAAATTAAGTTAAAAGCGAACTATAAAAAATAAATAACAAACATGCCATTTTGATAAATTATTCCAATAGCAAAACAAATATTATATAGCAGTTATTATATTAAGACAAAAAAAAAAAAAAAATCGTTCGATGTAAACCGAAGCTTTTCCATAAAAAAGAGCTGTTATTTCAATATCAAGTAAATGCACTCCATGTAAATGAGTTAGAGAAAGAGCTGATATTTGGACACACTAAACAGAGATAAAACAGTCAATTCGATATTCGATTTTCGTTGAAAATTTGTTACAAAATCAACAATGATGAGGGTTAAAATTACAATGAAAATAATTGCAGTATTTTTCTTAACTAAAATAATTGTTTCATAGAAAAAAACAGAATTATCGTTTATAATAATATATCATGTTTCTAGAACAAATTTTAAAATAAAGCTAATTTTCCGATTAAGATTGATATTTTGTTTTCCCGTTATTATTTAATTTGAACCTATGCTTTTGCTGCCAAAGGAAATTAGATTAATAAGACAAGATTGGGGATATCCACCTATGGAGATTATAATTGGCATTTTTTATCGTAAAAAAGAAGTGAAAAAAGTAAATAAATGAATAAAAAATACTACGTCAATTCGTTCATTGTAATTGTAATGAATAAATAATTGGGATGATAAGGGAATCACAGTTTTGATGCTCTTCATTTTGTAAGATATTCAAAAGAGATACAAATGTATTATCAAAATATTCAAAAGAGCTAAATGTAATTTTATTCCTTTCAAAAATTTAAGTAGACAATTAAGTCTACATAAACAATCTATATAAATAAAAATGAATCGCCAAATGTGTTGCTAAGCGTAAAACTCGAGAACGGCTCGACCAAATCGGCTAATTTTTTTTTTTTAACGTTATGTTTAGGCACAAGGAAGGTTTTTATCTATCTATATAAATAAAAATGAATCGCCAAATGTGTTGCTAAGCGTAAAACTCGAGAACGGCTCGACCAAATCGGCTAATTTTTTTTTTAACGTTTTTGTTTAGGCACAGGGTCAGTCGTTGAGTGTTTGTGGCGTCAATCTGCAAAACCCATGCTTCTCTCATAGACAGTTGTATGTTGCCTGCTCTCGCGTCGGAAAACTTACACCTTTATTTATTTATGCGCCAAGTAATCAAACAAAAAATATCGTGTACCATAAGGCATTACAACGAAAATACCAGATTACACTACTAAAGGCTTGCAATGTACAAAATAGAAAACATATTTGTAAGCAATCGTTGTTTATTATGGAGACATAAATCTATAAATAAAGTGATCACTCTGAAATGTTTTATTACTGCGAAGGGACAATAACTTTTGACAGAACTACGTCTGCCGGGGAGGAACTATTTACATAAAAAATAAATGTTGTGTTGTTTTAGAGAAAATAGGGCAGAACTACGTCTGCCGGGGCAGCTAATTATTTCAATAAAACATACAATATACCTTTCAAAAAACTGAAATCATATTAAAACTGTTATTTAATTGCTATTCAATTATAGCTTATGACGGGGAGATTAGGCTTCAGGGAATAGAAGTTGGAAAGAATGAGGAAAACGGGTTACTTGAAGAAACACCGATTGGTTTGGAGTCAAGAAAGAAGCAATGTTGAACAGGGTAGGAAATTGAAAGTCCTGAAAAGGGTATACAATACTTCGCCTGGAAGAAATTTGATAAAATAGTTCAACATTCTATTTAATAAAGATAGTAAATTATAAAAAGTAACTATTACAAAAAAAAAAAAAAAAAAAAAAAAAAAAAAAAAAAAAAAAAAAAAAAAAAAAAAAAAAAAAAAAAAAAAAAAAAAAAAAAAAAAAAAAAAAAAAAAAAACCTGTACTACTTACAACCCATGAAGGGTCTCGGGTTCAGCACTTAGGTAGGTTGTACTGTTTCTAAGCCAACGGTTGTGAAAGGAGGTTGCAATGTATTATGGGTACTCCGAGCAATGCTTTGTTAATAATTAATAATAAGACGGCGTGATCAAAAAGGGCCGGCACTCCTTAGAAGACGGGAGTAGGATTGTTAAGCCATAAAACCTTTCAAAGATCTGGGTCAGACAAAGCTAGGTCAAACCGGAGGGACCACCGCTGTAAAATATTCAAACAAAGAAAGTAAAATTTCCAGACAAAGGAATCTAAAAGAAAAGTGGAAGGGATACAGGTGTATATATTCTCGGCCCTGGAAACGAAAGGGAGAGTTTTGGTAGGAGAATTGATCGACGGGGAGTGAACGAAGAAATGAGAGACGGTTGGAAGTGAGATGGCTGAGGGGAGATGCTGGAGGGCCTCAGCGATGATCTCTTGGATGGCCAGCCCAGAGAGACAGGAAGGAAGCCCTGATTATGACCGGACTCAATATGCCGACTGAAGACCCATACTCCATTTTGATAAGTACCCACTCCATTTGTAATAGTCTGTAATAAGTTTATATTTGGTAAATTGTGTGCTGACCTTATCTATATCTATATAATCATTTTCATAAATAAAGTAAGTTGAATATTCATGATAATTATTCTCTTTCCTAAATGCCACTTACTGAATTGGTTTGCACGTGTCAGATCAGAAATAAAACATCAGAAGTAATTAATAAAACATTAATAATTGGGGCTCTATGTATAGATTAACATTGTATTTCTAAAAAACCCCAAGAGCAACATAGCAAGGTGATTTGGCCAGAATTCACGCTCAACCGCCAGGTTTTTTTCCCCAATTAAGGGTACCCACTTTTTGGGAGGCTGGGTGTGCCCCAGGAGGGTCTCCCGACCTCGAATCCGATCCACGGCCGAAATAACAGAAAATAAATTTTCTGCCTTCAGTCGGACTCGAACTCGAACTATAAAATATGAACTATAAAAAGATACATATAATTTCACTAGAAAACAATACAACACTAAGCCTTTTGCCATTATGTTTAAATTTCTTTGACTTCAAATTATTATCCTTTTTCTTATCAAAAGATCAGAGGAAAACGATTTCCCACACTTTTCATTAAAAACCGGATAAAAAGAGTGTTTGCTTGAAGCGTTTCTAGCTTTGTGAAGATAAGACTAAAAGCCAAGTCTCACTCATAGAGGCTAAATTAAAAAAATACCGGGATCAGCTGTTTGGGCTCCATGTGAAGAAGACACGCTTCAGGTCAGTCCCAAAGATTTATATATTTCGAGTGCTATTTATGCATTTATTGACTTTATTTTGTGCACATTGAACAATATTAGTGCGCGTGTACCATTATTAAAAAAAAAGTGATATATATAGTCAGTCAATTTATTTAACGCCTTTTACAGGCGTACAGAGCTTTGGCTCTGGAACAATATGGCAACAGTTCTTAATACCTCAAAAATGTCTCAGAATGTTTTGAAACCAACAAATCAAAAACAGAAGGAAATGGAACTAATCCAAAGCAGTAATTACTCGAAAACCCAGTCTAACCTCAACGCAACTGAAACCACATATGCTAAAGCCACCGCTTCAGACCGTTTTTCAAAACGAGAAAATGCTATCATTTTACATACATTACCAGGCATAAAACAAAAAGAATATGTTCTCAAAATCGCAGAATTAATAGACCCAAAATTCATAAGATACACCTCTAGAATATCCAATTCAAGATTTTGTATCCATTTTAGCAATAAGGAAGCAATCGATAACCTCCTAAAAAAAACATCAATCGATAACCATCGACAACAAACAAATAATTATAAAACGTCTAATTAACCCAGCCAAACGTATAATAATTTCTAATGCTTGCCCTTCAATTCCACACGAAGCAATAGAAAATGAACTCAGAAGCCTAGGTATTAAATTAGTCTCTCCCATGCATTTTCTAAGAGCTGGTTACCAAGACCCAAGGCTGGCGCACGTTCTAAGTTTTAGACGGCAAGTGTATATTCCACCCGAAGATTTGAATAAACTTCCAACGTCTTTACTTATAAAACATGACAATGTATCATATCGAATTTTTTTCAGTGAAGACATTGTCACTTGTTTTATTTGTAAACAACCGGGTCATATATCTACAGATTGCCCTGAGTGCGATAATGATAACAATATTCAGGAGGCATCTAACGGGAAAGAAAACCTATTAATACATTTTGATCAAGATGTTAAAAATAATTGTGAAACAATAACAAATTCTTCAATATTAGACACACCAAATCATATGGTTAATAAGGCTCCAACGACCATAGGAGGTTGTCATGGAGACCCTTTGAAAATAGAGTCACTAGAAGACAGTAACGGAATAGAGCCTTTAAACCAAGTATCACGTAGCCATGGTGATGAGTCAAACAATATCACTGTAGATAGTTCCGGTGCCGAATCAGCTGTTAATTCGAGCAATAATTTAGCAGCGTTACCCGTGGCGGTTTCTGGCACTAAACGATGTTACTCAAGTCCTCCTGCTTCTACTTTATCCAATATAGAATTAAGTTTATCTCTAGATTCTCCGGATGAGTTTGAAAATACCATTAATTTACAAGATTTCCCACCAATACCAGCACCTCAACCCTCTCGGAATAAGTCAAAAAAACTGAAAAAGACCAATATCAATACTGAAACCAACTTCGAAAATGCTAGACAGTTAATAGAAGATAATTTACATAAATATCCCATTTCTTTTGATGAAATGGTGAAATTCATTCAAATGTCGTCTGAAACTAAAAACTTTAGCGAACTAGTTCACGAGTTCACGAACAACAAAGAGGGCTTAAAAGACATGCTTGCCGAAGCAAAGAAACACACAACTGACAGACGATCCAAATTAAGGATATCCAAGATATTAAAAAGAAAGTGGGACTCTACAGAAAATACATTAAATACAGACGACAGCACCGACAACTAGGAACTGACTAACAACTTTTCATTACTTTAATAAAATGACTACAACAAAAAACCCAATCATATTACAGTGGAATTGTAACGGATTTTACAAACATTACGAGCACTTCAAATTACTTTTAGCTGAAGAAAATCCCATATGCTGCTGTTTACAAGAGACACATTTTTTAAAATCACAAGCTGTTAATTTAAAAAAATTTAACATCTACCGAAAAGACAGAAATGATTGCAGATCTGCCTGGGGAGGAGTAGCGATTATGGTAAAAAAAGAAGTATATTCTGAACGGATTAATATTGACTCATCCTTAGAAGTTGTTGCTATAAAATTATACAAACCTGAACCTATCACAGTCTGCAATATCTATATACCTCCAAACCGAGACTTCACTGCCAATGATCTCCAAACTTTAGTTGACCAACTCCCAAGACCTCTAATCATGGTCGGAGATATGAATGGTCACAATAAATTGTGGGGTTCAACTTTATCAGACTACAAGAATAGAGGAAGAGAAATAGAGAAATTTTTAGATCTCAATAGTTTTTTAATTCTACTTAATGACGGTTCCCCTACTCATTTTTGTGCCAATGGATCCTTTTCCGCAATCGACTTATCATTCATAGACGTTAAACTTTTACATAAAGTTCAGTGGAGCGTAAAGGACACCTTGTATGGAAGTGATCATTTTCCTGTGACTGTTAAATTTTATGATATTTCAAATGCTACATTACATAGAGTTCCGAGATGGTCAATTAAAAGAGCGAATTGGGAAAAGTTTTCATTGTTGATAGAATCAGAAATGGTAATGAAAAAAGAATCATATGTCAATCTGGAGAACAAAATTACTTTCTTTAACCAAAGTGTCATAGAGTCAGCAAAAATGAATATTCCACACAAAGTAATTTATAATGACAGACGTCTAGTTCCTTGGTGGAATGAAGACTGCCGGATCGCAATTATGAAATAAAAAAAAAACACTGAACCGATACAAAAAAACAAGATCGCTGGAAGATTTAATTGAATTTAAAAAAATGAGATCAATTGCTAACAAGATATTGAGGGCCAGCAAAAAAAATTCATGGATGACTTACGTCAATTCTATCAACAATAATACTACCATAACAGAAGTATGGAAAAAAGTTAATGCCATCCAAGGATCCAAAAAACTTGACTTTGTTTCTTCGGTTTCAGTAGATAATCAAATCATAACTGACCCTGGTAAAATAGTTGAGCATTTTGGAAATCACTTTTCTACTATGTCGAAAACTGATAATTATAACATCGATTTTCTGCAGCATAAATGTGAACAAGAAAAAAGCTCGATTGAATTTCATACACATGGCTCAGAAATTTTTAATCAGCCATTTACTCTAGCTGAAATGAATTTTATCTTAAACACATGCAAAGATAAATCTACTGCAGGCCCCGATCAGATCCCATATATTTTTTTGAAGAAACTACCGTCAATTGCACATTCATTTCTCCTTTCAATTTATAATGAAATCTGGACGACAGGGATGTTTCCCGAAGCCTGGAGGAAGGCCATCGTTATTCCAATCAGGAAAACTACAAAAGATATAAACATCGATAACTATAGGCCTATTTCACTACTTTCTTGTGTTTCTAAACTTCTCGAAAAGATGGTTAATAATAGACTAATTTATTTCTTGGACTCAAAAAAATTCATTTCAACTTCCCAGTGCGGATTCAGAAAACACCGCTCTGCTATCGACCAAATCACGAAGCTTGAAAACGAAATTCAAAGGGCTTTTTCAAACAAAGAACACCTGGTAGCTGTCTTCATAGATATCACAAAAGCATATGACATGATGTGGCGCTATAATGTTGTAAGTACACTATCCAAACTCGGTCTCTCAGGGCAGCTATTGACATTTATTAACAATTTTCTTAAAGATAGGTCGTTTCAAGTTAAGGTTGGATCTAACCTTTCTCAATCATTCCATCAGGAAAATGGAACGCCCCAAGGATCTCCGCTAAGCGTAACATTATTTTTAATAGCCATAAATAGCATTGTAAATACAACGCCTGCAGAAGTAAATTGTTCTTTGTTTGCTGACGACTTTGCTATTTATATAAGAAGCAAGTCAATAGAATATATCGAGTGGAAATTAAGAACAACTCTAGGGAATCTCGAATCATGGTCTAAAAATACTGGTTTCAACTTTTCAAGTTCCAAAACGGTGGCCATCCATTTTTGTAAAAGGAGAAAATGCCAAACGCACCCGTCATTAAGTTTGTTTCAACAACCTATTATGTTTGAAGAAGTTTTCAAATTCCTAGGAATCTACTTCGATAAAAAGCTAACATGGTCTGAACATATTCGTCAAATAAAAGCAAAATGCCAGAAAGGGCTAAATTTATTAAAAGTTCTGTCCAGCACTCAGTGGGGATCAGATCGACGAACTTTATTGATGATGTACCGTACTCTGATCAGGCCTATCATTGATTATGGAGCTGTTGCCTACAGTTCTGCTAGTGTTTCAACACTGAAATCACTAGATACTATTCATAATCAGGGACTTCGTCTTTGTATTGGTGCATTCAGGACCACACCTGCCCAAAGTTTGTACATAGAGAGTGGTGAGCCATCTTTAGAATTAAGGAGAAAATATTTGAGTTTAGCATACTTCGGCCAAATTATGTCAAAAAAACACCTCCTCGCTTACGATCCTACAACACATACGATTTTGAATGAAGAGCATAGACGATCCTGCAAATGTTTCCATTGTAGATGCAAAATATGGGCAAATGATTTACAATTATCTTTCCCTAAATATTTTAAATTCCCAGGCAATCCAATACCTAACTGGATACAAACAGATAGTACGATTGATTACAGTCTATCATTTTTTTCAAAACCCACGACTCCTCATCACATTTACCAAAAAATGTTTAATGAACGAAAAGAAGTGTACTTCAACTACTGTTTTTGGTTTACCGATGCTTCAAAATCCAGCTCTGAAGTTGGATGTGCCATTATTATGGGCTCTGTTTGTTACAAATTTCTTCTACCAGAATCGAATAGTGCATACACCGGTGAGCTCTATTCAATCTGGAAATCGTTGACATTCATAATGAATAGTCAATGCAAATATCATCTGATTGTATCCGATTCATTAAGCTCACTGAAATCACTGGAAAACAGAAACTCAAAAGACGTTTTGGTGATGAAAATCCAACTTCTTGAGAAGGAATGTCTACGTTCAGGCAAAGTGGTAAGATTTCTTTGGGTTCCTTCTCATCTGGGCATCGGAAGAAACGAAGAAGCAGACCAAGCTGCAAATGCTGCAAGATTGAAACCCAATTCAGACGTCATATACATCAATAAAACGACTGCATCGGATTGGCGTATTCATATAAAAAAAGAATATATGAATCATGGATTACAGAGTGGAACAAAACAGCTGAAAAATTAGGCAAAATTAAAAGTAGTCCTGACGTATAGAGAACATCAGAAAGGAGAAATCGCCGCGAAGAAGCTGTCTTGGCAAGGATACGAATGGGACACACAGCCATAACGCACACGTATCTTCTAAAGGGACTCTATCCACCGACCTGCAGGATCTGCAATGTACCCATGACCGTGGAGCACATCTTAATGGACTGCGAGGAATACAAGGATGTAAGGAAAGATTGCGGAATGGCCAACCGGATGGACATCGCTCTTGGTGACAGTGAAACGTCTGTGCAAAGTTTATTTAAATTTTTGAAAATATCCAATGTTTATAACTTTGTATAATTATGCTTACTTTTAATACCAATAATGTTTGAATTAACTGAATGTTAAAAAACACATATATTTGTTGTTGCTAATGACCCTCTAGGGTAGATGCTTGTAAAATAAATAAATAAATAAATAAATAAATAAAAAAATACCATATCATTGCTTCAAAATAATATTTTCATTATTTGAGGGGAAGTTAATTGCGAATACATATTGATTGTAATATTTTACCTTGAAAACTGCAAGCGGCTTTCAACTTCATTGAGATTCCAGCGATATGTAAAAAAAAAAAAAAAAAAAAAAGTTACAGAACCAGTCTCATGCACCGTTAGAGGCCCAACGCTGACATTAATTCCATTCTTCCACAGAAATAAATTCTGCATTGAAATATTCTGCAACACAACAACTTAGCAACTAGATTATTAGCAATTGACTAACCTTGGAACGACAAACGGCATGTTTTACACTTCAGGGTGATTTATTACATATAATATACATATATTATGGATGAGCCGATACTTGAACCTATTGTTAATTGAGAATATAACGGATATCGATATTATTCAAAATATATTCATACGGAAGTAATCCATACCGCTGAAACGGCAACCCCTACAGCTAGTCCACATGATGTATACTAAAGGTCGTGGGTTCGAACCTCACCTGGGCGTGTTAAAATTTATTTCGCGGTGGACCCACGAAATGAATCTTGACCTTTCCACCCTGAATAGGTTGATAACCTGTAAGATAACCTATACATCCTCTCCTAGATGGAGTACATAAAGACAGTAAAAAAGATACAGAAATTAAAATAAAGAAAGATTACAACTTCAAAATGCCGAATCTGAAGTACTAATTAAATAATCGCAGACACTCACACACGAAAAAAAAACACAATTTTTTCGTTTCAAAATATAAACAAAATTAGAATATTATAACGGGATGTTTGTTATGACATAATACATATTATTTTTAAATTCATTACATGTGTATACAGGTTTTCGAACTTAGTTACAATATTAAAACAACATCCAGAGAAATATCAATGCATCCTACCAAATTCCCAAATCGGTAAACAAAACTCGGAACCTTTAAAATATTTATTTTATAAAATAACTAATTTTTAAAATGTATTATTTTTCTAATAAATGTTATCTAAAGTTATATATTAGTTTCGATTACCTACAAATAAAATAAATTATAAAATATATATTATAATTGGACTGATCCGATTGGAATAATATGAAATAAGAACTATTAACACCTTTCATTAATTTAAAAAAAAGAAATAATAGATTGTCAGGCGGGACAGAGGCTAAGCGGATTATTATTATCAACCGCTACAGGGCGACATTGGGATGATCTGCCGAAGCGTTGATGAGAATATAATTTTCAACTAATCCCATCTAAACCAAAAAATAATTTTTCCATCCGCGTCGAACTGTATATACTATGCCATTGTATTATGAATACAATTATTTTGTTTAAAATCATAATAATAAATAAAATATTTATATAATTACATTAAAGCTTATTTATTGATATTTACAACGGTAAAAATATATAAATTAAGTAAAGGTGTTGAAAAATTATCAGAAATACATGTTAATCATTAGTAACGAAGATTCCGATTATTTTCGTCCTAATACTAAAATCATTTGAAATTTTAAAAAAAAAATCTACATTAAGAGGTCCCTATCTAAACCATCTCCCTTTCGCTTGTATTGGAGGGTTTTTAAGATTGGAGTGAGAAGCAAATTAACTGACCAGTTGTTTAGAATGGTTATGAAGCTTATCATAAAAGGATATGCTTGAGCATTTCTACAATATATAGGACCTTTAGATAGTTATGGATAATTTTATATGTGACCTTATATGGAGGATTGATGATTTTACAAAGGGTTCCTGATTGTAAGGATTGGATACGAAAATAATTATACCTAAATGTTAAATTTTCAAGAGTCAAATTTTTACAATATATTTTTCAATACTATGTTCAATTTAGAACATAATTCTTGTTAAACCGTAGAAGTCAGGTATACATGATTCGAAATTCTGTTTGTCTGTTAAAACATATCTTTTGATTGTGAATAACGGATTTCCCACTGTTTATTCTCTCTAGATCGTAAAATACTTTTCAGTACCTATTGCAGGAAACATTTCATTCAGCTTATAATAGAGTAATAAAAAAAAATGTAAATTTAAATTTATTAGAATTATTTTTACTATTATTTTTTTTCTACGTATTGTTACTACTGCAGTTTTTCAATTGCCCATTTTTTGTTATGTATAAAAAATTTAAATAAATCCCGAACACCTCAAAAGCTATGAAAAAAATATTGATTAAGACATAAGTTTCCAATACAAGGAAGAATTCTCCCACATATTACCCCTCCCCCCCATTTCTTGATATTTACATCCATATAAATTATATACAAAAAATAAATATGAGAGAAATCATTACAATGACATTTCAATAACATGTTAGGAACTACTCACTAGTAGCACTTCAATAAATGTTCTTCATTAGAATGTCTCTTGGCCGTTTTCATTTCAGACACCTCGGAGGATTATCAGAAATTCATTGTGAGGCAAGTTGAGACCTAGTGGATTTTAATGGCTATAGAGTTTACTTTGAAATAATAGATCTGTTATGGACCGAATCAGCAACATACGAAGCATTAAGAGCTTTATGGATATTTATGTATAAGATATAATGAGGAACATTATACGAAATATTTTTTATTGCAAGCATTGTGTACAATATCATAAAATTTCAACTCTATATGGATTAAGAATTATTTTTCATTCATTGTAAAAAATAAAATACAAACTTTACCCCTACCCCTGCCCAGGAATTTATAGAATTAATTTTTTCATGAGTGCAAGGATTACTCTTGGTTCACCTTACATAAAATTCTTAAGTTATAGGGAATAAAGGTTTAGATATCAGTCATTCGATATTTACTGCCCATTGGAGTTTGGTACTACAGAAGATAAGCTCACGTGGAGGGTACTTAACACTAGTTAATATAAGTAAGCTAGGCTATTAATTAGTTGCAGATCCTAGCAGAGTTGCAGTTTATGGAAATTAATCTTATTTAGGTTAAAATGGGGAACATTTTGATAATTCAAATGACGACTTACAGTTGCATGATGTCAGTTCTTATCGAATCATAACTTATGTTAAGGAAATAAAAGAAATATTTAAATAACTTTTAAATTCATTTTTGACATGATATGTCTTTTGGGTGGGAATAAATACTTTTTTGTTGGAACGGTTTTTTTCACACTTAAAAATGTAGTATTTTAAATCTAGCTCTGTTGGCGTTGACAGAATAATTTTTGTTATATAACATTTGTTGCTAGTAACTACCGTTTAGGAGCTATTTATTTTGAATTATCAATTATTGTATATTTACTTTTACTATTAACTGAAGAAATTTGATCATTTTAATTCTAAAATTTTAATTGAAAATCCAATAGATTACAGACAGACAAAGTCAGGGAAAATTTGAGTTTTTATACTAATCGAATGTAAAGTTTTTAAACATTCAATATATTTTACTATATATGAATATATATTGCAAATGTTTTTATAAATAGTTCCATTTGTGAAAAGTCGGTTGAGTGCATTTTATGTGTTAATTGTGCTTGTGAATTTTGGGTTATGCCTATCAGCATAAATCTAATTATCTCCTATAAATTTGTGTCTAATGGACTTAGTTATGAGGCTGTTTTAACAAATTTGTGATTTGCAATTTATTTCCTATACCCAGCCTTCAAGATCAATATCAAATCAACACAGGGTTTAACCTGACTGCCCAGAATTTGGTGAAATTCGGTACAAAGGTTGTACTAATAGAGATAAAGGAAATTGCATTTTATTTATTTTTTCAAATATCTCAAACGGTTTAAAAATTAGGGCTAGTTAAAGTATCTCAAAATCCGCAGAAAAAAAAACGTAACCGACATATTTTGAAATCACCATTGCTCCTCTTCTAATTGAGCTAGCTAGGTGGAATTAAAGCCATTTAACTCGGTTTACAGGCCATTATCTCCTCTAATTTGTAAGTGTTAAAAATTTAATTTTAAGTTCAAGATCGATGTAATATAGTAAAGAAATCAGTAGAAATTTATTAATAAAATAATGACAAAAATTTTAAAAATGCGCTGTTTGAAAAAATCAAAATCTAAATCTTAATTTGAATCTAAAAATAGCATATTGTGTTGTACATCAAAAGAGCATTTAAACTCAGCAAAATGTCACTACGGAAAAGGGCTGTAATGATTTCAAACTTTGTCGGTTTCGTTTTTTTTTTTTTTTTTTTTTTTTTTTTTTTTTTTTTTTTTTTTTTTTTTTTTTTTTTTTTTTTTTTTTTTTTTTTTTTTTTTTTTTTTAGGATTTTGTGATTAGTAGCGCTAATTTTGAAACCATTTGAAAAAAAAAATTTTTTTCCTAATATCTACGAGGACAACCTTAATACCAAAGTTCATCAAATTCTAAGGTGGTTAAGTAAATTTATTTTTTCATTTTAGTGTGTTGAATTTATATTGAATGACCCCTTTAGTAACACAGTTTATACCATAGAATATATGAGCTTATTTAAAAATTTTAAAATACTCCAAGATGGGAATTAAATCATGAAACATGTAGAGGAATAATCAAAATAAATGAGGAGTTATGCCACTAAATTAAACCAATCTCCCTCTACATAAATTGAAATTAAAATACCCAACTTTTTTTATTTGCATCAACGTCATATTCACCATGTATCACTTGCATATCACTTTGAATCATAAATAAATAATACAAACGATTCAACGAAAGTGTAATTTTTCATAATTGAGCCAAGAGATAATAACAATAAAACTTGAGGTATTTCCTGGTAAATAATGATATTCCAGAGAATTAACTTAGTTAACAAGTTTTTGCAGTGTCGCCGTTATGGCATTAGGCGGGGAGGCTTTTAAAGACAATCCGGTTGGTAATTAGAGGAGACTGCTTTGTAAAATGAGTTATTGACAGCTACTAACTAGATTGGATTACGCTTGTCGTCCAATATTGGATGCTCTAAGGCCTTAGCGTTTAATAAAATTAAATTTGCTAGCCGTCGGCTAAACATAATATCTGAAGTCAAAATAGTCTGAGAATCAAGTCGATTTAAGAATAATCATAAAAATGAACAAGGCGAATCATTAAAAAAAAGTAGCAAAGAGGAAAGGTTTCCAAAACTAGCTCTCCTCACACGTCCGAAAGATTTAGGCATTCTCTTAAGTGCTAGCTAATATGCTATATTTAAAGCAGAACATAAAATGCTTATAACACTCATTATAAGAAATAATTCGATTCAGAAAATTTTCTAAACATAAAATGAGCCAAATTCTAAAATAAACATTATTAATCTACATAAAAAAGCCGAAACATAGGTCTTCTGAATGAGTTATTTTTTTTACAGGACGTTTTACAACTTTAACAATATTTTTTTCTATCGTTTTACAAAATAATTTTTATACCAAGAGTTTTTATAGTAATATATACCAAGTTCGCGACAGCACAAAGAATGGCAAAGGTGGTGAGTTAATGTTAGGTAGAGGTACTATGCCTCAGAGAAAATTTATTATTATACCTATTACAAGAAGGATAAGTTGAAGCAAATGATAGAAATACTAAGTATGAAAACAATATAGGTCTGCTACAAAGGAGAGAGCTAAGGCAATGAGAGCAAGTTGGTGTCCATTGTGTAGACGGGATTAGGGTGGTTTAGTCGGAAGGGGTGGTGGAAAACCCCTCAGCATACCCCCTCCCACCAACCACCTCCCACCTCCCACCTTCCCCCCTTCCCCTATGCCTCCTCATTATCGGGAAGGAAGGCTGCCTCCGCGGGGTCGTTAGTACCTCCCTCATTGTATATGTATTATTACCCCCGCGAATCCCTATGCAAATTACCGGCTCAGCCCTTCTAGTCTGAGGAAAAACTCCAACCCACTTTTCCACGGCCACTTTTCCCTTAAATCGCCCAGATATTTAAATCTCCCTCTTCACTTGCAGAGGCGGGGTTGGAAGGAATATGAAATTCATCCAAATTGAAGACGAAATTCAGCAATAAGCTTAAGGACATGAACAGGTAAAAGAAAATTGACAATATACAGCTTCCCACTGCAGATACTTAAAGAAATTAAAGGATGACCGCAATAATATATATATTTTTTCATTTATTGATATTTAAGACTGTAAAAAATAATAATTAATAATAACACATTAAGCAAATGTGTTGAAAGTGATTACAATGACATGTAAATAAATTGTGAAGAGCTACTCACACGATAAATATGACGTTGATGCAAATAAGAAATAGGAGTATTTTAATTTCAATCTATGTAGAGGGAGATTGGTTTTATTAATTTAATTTAGTGGCATAATTCTTCATTTATTTTACTTATTCCTGTACATGTTTCAGGATTAAAATCCCATCTTGGATTATTTTATAAATTCTAAATTAGCTCATGTATTTTCAGTATTCTATGGTATAAACGGTGTTACAAGAGGGGTCATTTAGTATGAATTCAACACACTAAAATGTAAAAATAAATTTACTTAACCACCTTACAATTTAATGAAGTTTGGTATTAAGGTTGTCCTCGTAGATAGTAAGAAAAACATTTTTTTTTTTTAAATCTCAAATGGTTTCGAAATTCAACAACTACGTCAACAATCACCAAATCTATTGGTAACTAAGTAAGGAGCTTTGAGGATTTTGAATTCGAGAATTAGATACGAGATGAATTGGATGGTTTAGTGGAGCTTGACCCCGTAAGCCAAAATAAATCTAATTACAGTCATGTATACAAGTCTTTTGTAATTTTGATCTTTGAACGTTTGTCTAGTAAATGTTGGAGTAGTCTGTAACTACGGGCATGTGGATTCCAAGTTAGACGTTTGTCCAAGTGGAGTCCTAGGTAGCGGATCTGTTCAACAGGGATTAGTGGAATACGGTGAGGCTTATTTGACAGGCTTTATTTTAATTTTCCAATTTTGAGAAGCTTAAAATGCAATCCGTATCCAATAAAAAATATAAATAAAACCTAATTAATTAAATGATAAGTAAGTTTAAATTCTGATTATATAAAAATATATAGCTCACTTAACAAATACTTATTTAAGAAGATAAGTATTCCAATGGTTCAGGTTTTCATTTAAAACTTTGGGATTGCAATGTTGCCAAAACCTTTCAGTAAACATTGTAGATGGAGAGGGGGATGTTATGATCTTTCTCCGGATGCAGTTCTAGTTGTGTCTAAAAAAAGCTAGGTGTGCCCTAAGAAGGTCTCCCTAAATCGAAATCAATATAAATTTTCTTCATTCAGTCGGACTCGAAATCGGGCCTGGGAGCATAACAGTCAAGTGCCTTACCCACTGAGCTACCGCCTCTCTATATATAAAAATAATTCAGGGACATAAAAGGAAACAGAGAAATTATGCAATTATGCAACAGAACATGCGGCTTCTTGTAATTTTTTCTACTGCTTCTTCTAGTTCTTTTTGGTATTTTATTGAGACTAAAACAGTAGGACTAATAAGTCTATTTAATTTTATTAAGACTCATAAAACAAACGCCATAGTACGTTAAAAACAAAAAAATATACACTAACATACGCATACCAACAGTCAATGAACACGGACTTTAAAAACTGAACCATTATGAATTAAATGGAAACCCAAGTAAACACATCTACGAAATGGCCAAATCTCACATGCGATACCAAAAACTTAGGAGACTGAAAAGATAATGGATGAGAGATACTATCTATCCTCATGCCTTGCGTGTCTTATATTTGTATTTCTGTACATCTGCCGATTGTCAACTACGTATTTTCAGGTACGGATTTAAAAACTAAAAGTAAAAAAAATCTTTTTTAACATACACTATTCAGAAGCATTAACAAAGACAACAACAAAATAGTAGTCAACAAAGAAGCAAAAAAATAAATAACCGAATCAAACACTAGGAGTTGAAGTGAATAAGTTTTGAAAAAAGTATGATGCATAAAAATACAATAATAACTTTTTATATATATATTAAGAGTTTAATTATCAAGATAGAATTATTCCAATAAGGTCGTACATAAAACTATACCACACTATAATATACCATCACAAGAGATACCAAATTTCTAAACAAAAAAAAAATATGGTTTTTGAGGAATCTTATCAAGAATTTGTAACCATGCTTAAAATAAGTGCAAATCATTATTTTTAAAACTATTTACTCATATCATTAAAAATTGAAAAGTTTCCAGCAATGAAATGATAGTCAACAAAAGTTTGTAACAGAAATTTTTTAAATTGAATGGTAATCTGCAAAGGTGTACAATCTGGTTCAGTTGTACACATACGAACAGTATAGAAACAGCCACAGAAATTTGGGGTCACAAAAGTAGCTGAGTTTGGTCACAGCAACAAAGCCAACAGAAAGTCTGCTTTTGTGTGCAGCCTATCGGCACGCTTAGGTCTGCAGTATGCCACGAGTTGTTTAGCTATTACATGTTCGATCGTACAACAGTGATGTATTCATCTAGTGCAGAATGTAAACATAAAAAAAAAAAAAAAAAAAAAAAAAAACTTTTATACTATGTTCTATTTTATTTTATTTTATCTTTTTATCAGGATTATCATAAACTAATAGCATACAAAGAATTAAATTACTTTTTGTTGATCGAAAAAAAAAAAAGCTGACATCATTAAAATAAAAACTGTTTCCAATTATACATATTTATATAATCGAACTGATACGATAAACTCAATCACAACAATCAAAAATATAACGTAAGAATAATAAACTGTGCTCTGATACTACGGACTAAACAAACAATAGTTAATCAGCTAACGAAGTATTAAATTAATAACTGGTATTTAGCTAAAAAAAATATTTTTATAATCCATTTATGCTTAATAAGCAAGTTTATTACATATTTATAGTTGATAACAAGGTTCTATATAAAATCAGTATACAATCATTCCTCGGAATTTCAAACGTTGCATGTTAAACATTGCTCTAATGAAATTGAACACTTCGTAAAAACATTTTTAAAATTCTGGCATAATACAGATAGCAGTATATTCAATTATATATATATATATATATATATATATATATATATATATATATATATATATATATATATATATATTTTTTTTTTTTTTTTTTTTTTTTTTTTTTTTTTAATTTGTACATATAACATTTAAAAACTGATTACCTTATTGTAAGATCATGTTATTATTATATCAGAATTTAGAAGGAAATGTAACCGAAAAGTGATGTATAATACTATCTTGATAGAAATAAAAACAATATGTCCAAGTGTAATCAGTATCGATCGTACAACAGTGATGTATTCATCTAGTGCAGAATGTAAACATAAAAAAAAAAAAAAAAAAAAAACTTTTATACTATGTTCTATTTTATTTTATTTTATCTTTTTATCAGGATTATCATAAACTAATAGCATACAAAGAACTAAATTACTTTTTGTTGATCGAAAAAAAAATAGCTGACATCATTAAAATAAAAACTGTTTCCAATTATACATATTTATATAATCGAACTGATACGATAAACTCAATCACAACAATCAAAAATATAACGTAAGAATAATAAACTGTGCTCTGATACTACGGACTAAACAAACAATAGTTAATCAGCTAACGAAGTATTAAATTAATAACTGGTATTTAGCTAAAAAAAATATTTTTATAATCCATTTATGCTTAATAAGCAAGTTTATTATATATTTATAGTTGATAACAAGGTTCTATATAAAATCAGTATACAATCATTCCTCGGAATTTCAAACGTTGCATGTTAAACATTGCTCTAATGAAATTGAACACTTCGTAAAAACATTTTTAAAATTCTGGCATAATACAGATAGCAGTATATTCAATTATATATATATATATATATATATATATATATATATATATATATATATATTTTATTTTTTTTTTTTTTTTTTTTTTTTTTTTAATTTGTACATATAACATTTAAAAACTGATTACCTTATTGTAAGATCATGTTATTATTATATCAGAATTTAGAAGGACATGTAACCGAAAAGTGATGTATAATACTATCTTGATAGAAATAAAAACAATATGTCCAAGTGTAATCAGTACTTAACCAACGGAACGAAAGTCGAACAGTATGTGGGAGTGAGAGAAATGAGAGATTGCTCTTATAATATCTCAACATGTTATATCTCTTCAAAACCCAATTATTTATAAATTAAAAAAAAAAATTAACTTTTTTTTTAAAAATATAATTTCAAAAGCGCCTTTTAACCCTACGACTTAAAGGCAATAGATAAAAACCCAATAGATCCCTACAAAAAGAAAATCTTAATTAGCCTTTATCGCATAGTTTGTCAACAAAGTTTATAGTTTATGTACACACTCGTAGCTTGCAGTGAATGTAAACAGGATGGCTTATTTTCAACAGAAAACAGAAATTTCCTAACTATGCAATTGGATTTACAAATTCACATATTTAAGACTGCTCCAAGAACAAAAAAAGATAGGTTTAAAATGTGATCAAATTTTTTGTTTGTACAAAATTATTAGTTAGCTATTTTTTGAACTACTGTCAAATTTTGAAAAATGGGTATACCGGATTTTGATTCTTTGCTTCAATATCAATGACTAAAATAATATAAATTAATTATTTTTTTTCTAATTCATTAAAAATATGATTGTCTAAAGGAAGAAACAAAAAAAGAAAAGGTACTAAAAAGTATTACTAACATAATTATTTTATTCAATTTATATTTTATTATTATTTATTTGTTTGTTTGTTACTTGATTTTTATTACTTCATTTTATTTTTGATAATTGAATTATTAGTTTCATGTTTATAATTATTTTTTGTTTTATTTTTATCTTCTATTATCATTAATTTTGTGTGTATGTGTACTTGTATATATTGTATGAATGAATACATCTTTAGCACTGTCACCTATTGCCTTTCATTGAGGCAGAATGTACATTGTTTCAATAATTTTAAAAATTCACATTTATTTTATTTTATTTTTTTTTTGCATATTATCTTAGGCCTGAATATAGCTTTGGCTTTTTTATATTAGCCGAAAACAATACAGATTATTAATATTGTTTAATATGTTCAATTCAAAGTGGCTTTTTAGAACAATTAATAATAAAGAAAGTAAAGTACATTTTTCAGAGAAAGGACATTGTTTCAACAGGATACATTAATGGACATTCGATGAAGTTATATTATTCAGATTGTGTTAGATGGAGATGTAATTTGAAAACTTGTAAACTGAAAGAATCAATTAACCTTTTGAGGGAATTTTAAAAGATATACGAGATCTTTGGTTAGGACAAAATATTTACTGCAAATATACATATGTGTAAAGTCTTTAAAGTTCTTTTTATATAAAAAAACACAGTACACAGGTACCAGATAAACTTTTCAATTAAAATTAGTTCGAATAACAAAATCAAGAGACAATAAAAAGCACATAATTTTAATTTAATGTATGCATTCATGACATTATTTATCACCAGCTTTTTCGATTATTAATAAGAATATTTATGTTCCTTTATAACTTATCTTCAGAAGAAACTGTTCTAAATCAACAACTTAAAAAAAAAAAAAAAAAAAAAATGCTATCAAAACAGTTAACAGGGAGATGCAACCAACCGGCCACGCAAACGAGTATCACAGTTGTATCCTTCAAGTTGATGACAGGAAACGATATGTTTATGACAAAAAATCAAAGCAGTAATCATTATTTAAAAATCTTAAAAGCAGTAGTAAATAAGTAGTTACTTCCCATGGCACCTTGTTTATCGGAAGGGACCAGGGTGGTTTTTTGTTCTAACCGATGGGAGCTGCCTCACGTGTGACTTCGGGATACCTGCCATCCTAAAACCCCTACTTTTTTCAAACTCAACAAGTGTAGTTGTCATGCCATAATTACAAAATTCCAACCGACAATTACTATTAACATATAGATCGCTACAGAACTTTTAATTAGTTAAGTTTTTAATAACAGTTCGTTAAATAACAAGGTATCCATGTAAGTTCTGAAAACTAACTCATTGTATTAGTAACCGTTTAAACATTAAATAAATGATATATAAATAAACGGGACGAGAAAATAATAAATAATAAAATATTGTCAACCTGAGAGTTGAATTATTCTATAATGGAAATAAAAAAATAAAAAAAAGAAGATAATTTTGAAAACAGACACATCCTTACATGATAATTTAAAATCCAATAGCGTTTAGATGTTTTTTAAATTTGATATAATATATGTATAGAAATTTTATTTAGATCTATCTAATTAATATACATTCTTCGACGATGAATTATTTATTATTTTTTTTTTTTAAGTATTTTTGTCATGTAAACTTTATCACTACAATTCATTTAGAAGCTATATTAATTTGAATAAAAACAGTAACGTTTTTCCTACATTTTTAAGTGTTGTAAATTTGTGGTGTGTTGCTCGGATCGAAAATTTGACACCTATTTCCTCAACATCAGCAGTAGTAGATATAAAAACCGTATATTATAGAAATGCATACCCACGGTCTATTGTTTTCCCCGTCAGGGAGAAATTGATTTAAATAAAAATCATTACATCTTAATGTTATTATTAATCTTAGACATAATTTTATCAGCTGTAGTTTTCTTTTATATAGAATAATTTATAGAATAAAATTGACGAACATATGAGTTATTGCATTTGATTGAATCGAGCCGTATAAGTTATTAAAAAATAAAAATAGTTATGCTTTTCTTTAAAGAAACATGGTGCTTCTACATTTAATGATTTTAACATTTCGCTTATTTTACTATATAAGAGCATATCACATTCATTTATTTGATGAATAATGCAACATATAATCTATAAAGTTCTATTATAAACTACTAAGGCGCTATCATATAAGATATACATTATAAAAACTAAAACTCTATTACTATAAAGATTTCCAAAAATTTAATCTAATTAACTCATTGCTATAAAAATAATTAATTAAATGCTTTTTTTATTTAATTATAATATAAACGTTAATGTAAATAATAATTTCTTGGATTATTGAACAAATGAAGATCATTTTATTATAAATTTGTGTTAATTTTTTATTGGACAAGAAACTAGAAACGCATTGGGATCTGATTAAGCAAAGGGTAAACCAGACACTTCAGACAGTTATTAACAACAAATCTTAAAAATTAGAAAAAATATATTTAGCCAAAAAAAAAAAAAAAAAAAAAAAATCATAAAATTCCTTTTAAATCCTACAACTCAACTGTGTAGTATTTCCAATTCTTTCCGTATTTTAAAATATATTCATAGGGTGTCAATAAATGATTTTACATCATTTATTTGCCACTATTTAGTAAAATAGATCCGAGGAATAGTATTGGTGCAAACTTTCTTGCTTAGCTTAAAGTAATTGAGTAAAAATGACTGCAAGTTTCAACTTCATTGGACTATTCTTTTTATAATTTTAATATGAATATTTCCAAATATTTCCCTAACGGTGTCAATAACTAACTGTCTGGTTTATTCTAATTGACTTGAAAACGGTAGGCAAGAATATTTCATTGATAGAGGTCTGTTAACACAGGCGGTAATGTTTTTTTTTTTTTTACTTTAACATACTTTGTATGGTAAAATAATATTTAATCGCTGATATTCAAACCATAAAAAACAATTATAAATAAATGATGAGGACGTTCCAAACGACGGACAGAGAGAAAAGGTCGGACAAAAGAAAGATTTTATTCAAAATCAATCAATAGTCCACAGACGTCTCGGAATGAAAACAATATGATTAATTTCTTTTCTTCAAAAAGAATTCAGGATTGGGTAAGATTGATGAAGTATCATCAATCAAGGAAAGGCTTCGTCATTATTTGGGAGTAGAAATATCAAGAGTAATATTAAGGAGGCCGTGAAGGAAAATGAAATAAACATTACCAAATAATAGTCCCGCTTATATTAGAATATTTCAAATGAATAGAAGGGTAAATAGCAATCCACTTTGAATCATAAAAAAAAATAAATAAAATAAAATATAACACTAAAATGTATAAATTTAAAGGTAATTAGTGCAATTATCCCTAGTGTCTTAACTTTCATAATTAATTCAAAAAGCAACGTGTCAGCTCGTTAGGAAAAGATAAAATGAGACAGATCAAAATAAAAACTTCTTCGCATATCGAGATGTTGAGTAACCTTTTATGTAGTTTGTTATCTTCTAATGATGCATATAAGTGTTAGCTAATTTATTAATCAAAGCTTCTTAAGGGACTTGATATCTGAATCTATTATTATCCATTTATTTTAAATTAAAAAAAAATACATGAGTTTTATTATACCAGTTGTTACGGAAAAAATACACAATTATAACAAGCAAATATACAGTACCTTTTTTTTCAAAATTTTAGCACTTAATGTACTATATTTGAGATATATAAATAAAAAATGTATATAAAATGCAGCAGGAAAGAAACCAGAGTTTTAAAAAGGGTATCTTAAAAATTCATTATTATTATTTATTTTTTTTTAATTGAACCGCACAAAAATTTTTTTTAAATTTTTATGTGGCAGATACATTTATAAATATAATACTAATAATCAATATAAGAACAACTTAAACTAAAACATCCATTTAAAGCCGCCGTCATATATCCCAGCCGTATAAATGGTGTTTAATGTCTGAAATAAAAATATTTAGCTTTTTGAAAGGCAGATATGAATATTAATATGCAATATAATATTGATTAGAATCATATTCAATGAATTAGAAACGGCTTTTATATACTATGAGGGTTGTTTTAGAAGTTGTTAAGCATAAAATATATTTTTTTTGTGAATTACAATACTGAATATAACATTTCATTGAGATGAATTATTGTGATAAATAATTTTTAAAATATGCAAGACAAATAGAAATGACTTGATATGAGGCATTACTTGTTTCAAATTCAACATAATAGTATATTTATTTTTTCATTAATTATTAAAAATAAATATATTTATATATGTATGTATATATATAAGAACTCTGCAAACATTGCTTCAGGATTAAATCCCGTGCTCAAATTCTCAAAACAAATAACTATAAACATGTTAACTTTCTTAGCTACTTTCTTATTTAGACCAGATAAAAGAAAAAAAATCAAGAAAGAGATGAAAACAGTTCATACAAGAGGGGAAAAAAATAATCAAAATAAGTTGGCAACAATGTAAGACAACCGACTATTAGTCCTCCAAGTATTAATAATGGGAATTAAATTTCACCTTATCTTACCAATTCAATACAGATCCGATTACTAATATAGGTATTTATATACCTTTTTTTTACCTTCCATTTTGAGTGAATGGGATATTTTTCCATGCTACTACAAATAGTTAAAAAAGTGGCATAATTATTAGTTTTATATGCATTTTTTTTTACTAACATTTATCGACTAGAAATGAGAAATTTTATATTCTCATTATACAACCCTCTGTCATAATTATAATAGTATAGTATTATAATATTTCTTTTGATATTTAATATTTGAAAATTGTAAATTGCAATGTAATTAAAAAAATTAATAGAAATTTATTTTATTATGAACATTCAATCGTTTTTCCAATATAGTGGGTTAAGTTTTACATTAGGGTATGATAATGTTTTTTTTTTTTTTTTTTTTTTTTTTTAATTTGTTACTATCTATAATAGTTTTTTTTATATTTATATATTATACACACATATATGTTTATCAAATCATAAGGCTAGCTGATTATTTCTGTTTAGAATATTATATATAAAATATTGTTTAATTTCGAATTGAACTATATAAAAGCCTAAAATAAAACACTGCTTAGATTTAAATTTAAAATAATTTTTTTTTTTTTTTATTGAGTTTAATTTTTATATAATAATATATTTAAAAAAAATTTATTAAAAAATTAAATTAAAAAAAAACTCACCTTGATTTACAGAATTGTCAGCTAAAACACTCACTATAATCCAAATAATATGGAAAATAAAGTAACTTCAAACACTTCACTTGATAGTAAATGTAACTAAACACTGGCTTCGGTTTTCGGCTGGGAAGTCAACGCCGAAGACCGGGTAGCTACACGAAGAACTGCGGAGACATCAGTAGCGAAACATAAAAACTGTATCAGTTCGCACAGGGAACTTTGATAAAACCGACAAAACTAGCCTGACCTAGTGACTTGCAGCCTTGCCGCCGACTGAGAAGGCTCGAGATTCCGGCTGACTGCAGCGCTCCTGGCGGAGGGTTACTTAACCTTTAGCGCTAATTCTCTTTTCGATCTGGATCACGAAATCCTGGGTTATTATAGTTTAATTTATAAACATGGTCATTGTAAATAAATAAATAAAAAAAAAACAAAAAAAAAATTGTTAATGATATATAAACCAATTTTAATTCAGAAAAAAAAAATTAAAAAAATTAGGAAACCTTATAATAAAAATTATTATTGTGTATTATAATAAAATAAAAAGGTTTTTATTAGTATATTTACCTCGGATTACGAAGTCAACATTTTTACAATGTTATTTTACAATGTTTGAAATTTAAATATTTTAATTGGAATTCGAAGAAAAGACAATGTTGCTTATATTGCATAAAAATATTTCTACTATGTCTCATTGTTTATGAAAAACAGTACTAAAGGCGCCAATGAAATATTTTGAATAGACTACAAAAGTATAATAATCAAACGATTAACCAAAAAACTAATATAAAATATTTTTAACAGTTAATACAAATATAAGCTGGTCTCGGGTTTTCGATAAAGTTTTTAAAAACATTCAGATTATTTAAGTTTTCCTTAAAAGTTCATTAATTTATTGCGCGCGCTTGTGTTTCCGTATCCGTGTATTAATTTACAACATTATAATCCATCTTTCATTTCCTGTACCACTCTCATTTATCTCTAATTATTAATAGCTACATATCTATTTCCCATACTTCACTCGAAAAAAAAGAAATACATTCTGGCTTTAAAAAAAATGCAGGACATAATTATATTTTAACCTCTACTAAAAAATATATTTGCAAAATGTATGTAACAAATCACTCATCCTATACTGCACACAGGCATGGCCGTCATAATCAAATACATTTTTTTACACTGTTGTTATCAATTAATTCCCGTCCATATATTCAATCAACATTACAGACACTTTATATGGAAAAAAAAAATTACATTGACATTACCCAACTAAAGGAACCTAATTTTCTTAACTTCTGAAGCGTCTGAAAAGAAGATGGCCTCGGGACCCTTTAATATAGAACTTTTATTGAAGTGGTACCGATAGGTAAATGCTTGAAAGTAGTCTTCATCTTTATATTTACTAGATGTTTTTTGATGTAAATTTTAATAAATATATAGGTATATTGATTTTGTTTTATTTATTTATTTTTTTATTTGTTTCAGTTCTATATTAACCCTATGGAAATAACGTGTTTTTTCATATTTTTTAAAGGCACCAACTCTAAAAATACCTGATCATAAATTGTAAATAGGTATATAAGTAACGATACTTTCACTGATTGTCATTTAATGCTCTTCTTTTCGAAGTAATTAAAATGTTATTTTTTACTCTTTAGTTCATTAGTTTGAACATAAAGTTTTAGACTTGGTCATTTTTTTTTTTTAAATATTATTAGTCTAGATCATCTGTGTTCATCAATAATGCAGTCATATAGTAAATGTTAAAATATTTATGGAGGCCATCCGTCACATTCACATGTATCCATAATTATCAAGTGTTATTTCAAGTGTTCCATATCGTTTTAAGTTGTAATTAGTCTGTCCATGTTCCGTTAGCAATTGTGAAAAATTTGTGATGTATACTTCTTGGTATATGGCAATTTTGTAGCGTGATGTTTGGAATCTATTTGTCCTTTTGTCGAATTGTTCCAAAGTTTGTCCCATTCAGTAAGCGAGTCTGTTTTAATACATTTCTTAATCAATGAAAAGGGGACGCGGACCTTTTTTTCTTTAAAACAGGTCGGAAAGATTATTATAATGACATAAAGACTCTCTGATAAAGGCAAAATTCCCTTTTGGAAAGTAAACAGCTTATGAAAAAATTCCCGACAGTGAATTATAAACAAAAGACTAAGCACGCTTTCAAGGGGTCCGATTGTTCAGCACCTTGCCTGAGCGAGGAAATATTATCAGAGTATGTGTATTTATACCTCATCTAAAATATGATACTGAGAATGAACAACATACTATTCATGAAACACCCACATCACTGGTGCTCTTTTGTATCCCGCCATTGTAATTCTCAGCTGACGATGTTGGAACAATTAGTAAACATATACCTTCTTCTTGGAAGGCCCGTAATTGCAACTTCATAACCAGCTAAAGTCTCAAAGGAATTCCTAGAAAAGCTGTCTTTTCCTAGTATAACACTGGCCTCAATAAAACCTGCTATATATACATATATATATATATATATATATATATATATATATATATATATATATATATATATATATATATATATATATATATATATATATTATTTTGTAATATTTATTACAAAGCAATAAACTATAAACTATACATAAGGTAAAAAAATTAAAAACCAAATCTATTAACCAAACAAAAAAAATAGCAGATAGAATTTTGTTTTCTACATTACATAGTAAAGTGGAACTTCGCTAATCCGACTCTCCGGGTGATCCGACCCTTTCGTGGAGTACGGTGGAGTGGACAATATTGTTGCGTAAACCCTAATATTCCAGTAAAATTGCATATTTTGGAGTGAAAAAGGTCGGGTATTTTTCATTTATTTATATATTGTCAGTTTTGTGCTTGTGTGATGAAATATAAACTTTGGACCTTGAAATACCGCCGCACAGTGGGACGAAGCGGTGTTTTTTTTGGACATCGCCTTTTGAACCTCTAAAAATGATTGCATTTACTTCAAATTTCATATGGGTATGTTTTCGAGGGTGCTGAATTCGAATCTGAAGTCTGTTTTTCTTATCACTTCTGGATTTGGCTCTGTTAACTAATAGTGTTAAAAAAAAAAATATGATTTTCGTTTGTTCGTATTTTGATTCTAGGGATATTATTTTCTATGATTTTTGATGTGCCCTATCGAATTAAAAAATCTGCAAATCAATCAGTTTACCGTTATGTGAATTATACGTGTTGTATACCTTTTTTGTCGATCAGACTTTTTAAATATTTAATACATCACGGTTTGTCGACATTTAAATGAAAAAAAAAACAAAACAACTAACGTGTTATAATAATTCAACCCCGACTTCCCGCGATAATTGAGTAAGTGATGAATTAAAAAAAAAGAAATAAAAAGTTGACTTTGGCTTCTAGCTATCAAAACAAGTATCTGGATACAGACTGATGGGTCAGTTGCTGCATATATGTTTTTATTGCTATTGTTGTTATTTGTTAACAACAAACGACTATACAATAACTAAGACTATTTGTGGATCACATTGAGAACATGGAGCGGCACGAATAAATTGTCTATGTAATTTTACCTTCTCCTAATATTATATACTTTTTTTTCTTCTATTTTTTACTTTTTTATTCATTTATATATTTTTTTATTTAATTTCTCCAGTCTTTATCCTATTCATCAATTAGTGTATAAATTCATTTGATAATTATTGCTTAAATTTCAACTTAACTCAATTATTTTAAATTAAAGTTAATTTTTTTTTTAATAACAATTTATTGAAATTTACAACTGTACAAAATTTATACATCAAGTAAATGTGCTGTTAACTATTACAATAACGTGACAAAACATGAAAAGTACTACCCATCAGTAGCACTTCAATAAAAGTTCTACACTAGAAGGTCTCTGGGCCATCTTCTTTTCAGACGCCTCGGAGGATTATCAGGAATAGTGTGGGAAGCAAGTTGAGAAATTAGGGGATTTGAGTGGTAGTATTATTCTAAAAAATATTTATGTATTATTATAAAAATAGTTTGTATAAATATCTATTTAATTATGCGTTATGTCGAGAAATATATGCATGAGAATGCGTAGAAATATATACACCTATTGCAGGGCGCCTATTACCATTATTGCAATGTGGAAAAAATTAATAAAATGAAATAACTTAGACTAAAAATTTGAAAATTAACAAAATACAACCTGAACTAAAAATATAAAATATTGTTTTGTTTTTCGTAGTTGGAAAATGTACAAACAAAAATAAAGGTTGATGGTTTAATTAGGTCGAATCACTAGAACATATCAACATTAGAAGTATATAAACTATGCCTAACCACGGGTTAATGCGGCCATATTCGGAAAATAATGGAACGTATTTATCTCATATACATATTTTTACCTAAGGTAAAGTCTATGAAGTCCATTTTTTGGACAAATTTCGACGTTTTCTTCAACACGCAATAATGTACTTGAAACGCCCTGAAAGTTACTCCAAATGTCATTGTTTTATAAGATCCTAATTCTTTCTAATGAAAAAACTATCACTACTATTGTTTGTTTAGTTTAAATAGACTTGTACGAAAAAGAAAGTAATTTGTTATTTGAGATTATGAGATATAATTATCAGTAAAATGAAAAAAACTACAGGAACAATTATAATCACTAGATACGATTTCGTGCATTTTTATGCCCATTTTCATTACCTTTTTATTTTAAACACAGCGTTTTCACTACTTATTTCTGAATCATTCCCACATTTTCTTATTCCTATGAGGTTAGAAGATGGTGCAAAGTGGTCGGAGATTGAAATAAAATAGTTTTAATTTTTCGTACATGTCTGGAAATTTGGGCCATTCTTCCCTCTGTGTGTCGTCGCGTATAAATGGTTAAAAAACTTTCCCCTTTCCAAACGTTTCACGTAAATATCTGATGAATGATTGGTTCTAAAGAAAACCTTTTTATATTCGAAATTAAACTAAACTAAAATACATGTGCACCATTTAAACAGGGTATAAGCTCTGCAGTTTAAATGGGGTCTAAGATACATGCTTAACTATTAGATACAACTATTAAGACTCAAAAACAAATAATTGGGTTCACAAAATGATTCACTGCATTCAAAAACAATTTAGGAAGAGACATAACAATCTAAATATCAATAAACATCGCTATCATGAAAACAGTCATTTTTTTTCTTTGTTTTTTGCTACATATTATTACTTCAACAATAAAAAAATGGAATAGAAAAAATTACCAATATAAATTATGAAGGTTTTGCTTTACTTATTACTTGTGTTCAGTCCCTTGGTTAAGATATGGTACTGTTGTGAAAGGAGGAAATTTTATCATCACGCTCAAATCGCCAGGTCTTAAAGGTCAATTAAGGTTACCCACTTTTTTGAGGCTGAGTATGCCCCAGAAGGGTCTTTCGACCTCGAAGTTGAACCACAGAAAGAAAGAAATTTTCAATTAATCAAGTACCCGATAAAGGACTCAGTTACTGGTTATAAAACTGGTAATAAATTTGATTCTATTTAGTTAACACTAGTTATTCGAACCATTTAAATTTACATTAGCACTAAAAAAAAAGTGATATTGGGTGAATATCTGAGCATTTATTAGGTGCTCTAGTAATGTATTTAAATTAAATTTAAAAATAAAACAATTTTTCAAAAATTTGTCTTAACTTATCTCTGATCTTAACTAATCTGCATCGATATTTAATTTTACATTGTTTAAGCAATTAGTCAAATGTGATAAGACAGAAGAATTTATACGTACGCTTAATTTTTTTTTTCTAAACCTACGACTTCCCTAATAAAAAAATTTGTAGGTATTTGAAAATCGGTGTCTTAATAATTCTTTTTTCTAGAGAATAATAAATAATTCTCTTTTCAATTTTGGTAAGAAATCAATTAATGCAATAATAAAGAAGAGTAATCGATAAATGCAATGGTGTTATTTGAAATGAAGTTTATTTCCATTTATTAAAAACTTATATGAATATATTTCTTAAACCATAGGAATTAATTACAGTAATAATAAAATTTTACCATTCTTAAATTACTACACTCACGTCAGATTAAAAACTGGCAATAGCTCATATTCAATTTTAACTAACTTATCTTATACGATATTCGCTGTTTCTGCTAAGCCGTGATGAGGTAGGTGAGGTCTTTGGAAGTTTGGTTACAAACCGAGTAATTTGTTGGGCTATATCGCCTCAGTATTGTGTAGTTCCAACCAGCCTTTTGATCTCTCAGTCAATCTCTTGTAAATCTAATAAACCCTCTTGCTATGAAGTTCTGGTGAATAGAGGTGTGGTATTTTATTTATTTTTCCTTTTTTTTTCTATCTCTTCACCCACCTTTCTGGTTAGGACGAGTCTACATCACGGAAACAGAACCAGGAAAAATATACTTATATATCCAGTTCAGCCGTTGTTAAATTTTTTATTTTTGTTAAAATTTAAAATGGGAAATAGCTAGAAAAGTTATTTTTAAAGTTCAACGCAAGTTACAAGTTTGCTGCAACATAAGGTGACATAGTCACAGCATTTTTGTTTGTTACTTACTAGAACTTATTAGTGTTTGTGACTGAACTAGGTAGTAGCAAAACCCAGCATGAGATTCTGTATAGTATTTAGTAGTTTATAATATGTTTTTAATTCACACCCAATGAATTGAGTTAATATTCAAACAATTTATACTGAGAGAAGTTACTACTAAGGTAACTAAGGTTTTATTGCCGGCAGAGTGTTTCCTCCACACTCGACACGTAGAGGGAGTACCTTCAGTGGACCAAAGACCCTCCAGAGATGGCAGAGCAGAATTACGTCTTAAAATGCCGAAAGGCAAGAAAAGATCATCATTTCTATCATTATTGTATGAATAAAATAATAAATAGAATCGGAGGCTTTAAAAAAAAAAAAAAAAAAAAAAAAAAAAAAAAAAAAAAAAAAAAAAAAAAAAAAAAAAAAAAAAAAAAAAAAAAAAAAAAAAAAAAAAAAAAAAAAAAAAAAAAAAAAAAAAAAAAAAAAAAAAAAAAAAAAAAAAAAAAAAAAAAAAAAAAAAAAATACTACAGGTTTTGGATTTCTCACTCTCGATTAATTCAATTTGAAAGTGTGACAGTGAAACCCCGCTTGTTTTTGTTTTTTGGTTGGTCCATTTGAATGATTACTAGCCTAGCACTCGACTAGTACTCTCTTTATTTTTGGTTGTGGCCTGAACCCCCACACTCTCTCACACACTTTTCAGGTCCCCCCCCCCCCCTCCTGCACAGGACGTGGAGTGTCAAGTCAGGGAGAGAGGAAGAAAGAAGATTTGGAGATGAGTGATGTGGAGAAGGGAGACTCATCGGAGCACCATGCAGGTGGCGACCCCACTGTCAGTGCACGAAGAGGTGCCCGCTCTAGGACCGATGCCGAGGGCTTCATTACCCCAGACCCGAAGAGAGTCTTCAAGCCTCGGCCAATGGCTGAGCCTAGCTCAGTTCCAACGCTCAACCGTTATGATGCCCTGCCGGCAAAAGTCAGCACCGAGCCAGCCAAGGAGAGACCACCTCCTCCTATTATCATCTCACCGCCGATATCTTTCACTCATATGAGGAGGAAACTGGCAGAAGTTTGGATCATTAAATTTGGCTTTAACAACTCCCGGCGGGAGTCCAGGGTCTATCTTAACACCGCCCGGGAGCATAATACTGCTACCTTGCTGCTTCGCAGCGACCAAGAGTGTCAATTCCACTCGTACGCTCCCAGGGGGACCCGGAGGTCAAAGAAATTTGTCCTCCACGGATTCGACCTGGATCATTGCCTCGAGGAAATGACTGAAGACCTCGCAGCCAGACTACCAGGCTTTAAACTTGTACGACGACTAACCCGAAGAGAGGTGTCCTCCTCATTACAGAGCACACAGTGAAAATCGAGGCGACCCAGAAGCTAAAAGAGATCAATATGGTCCGTTTCCGGGTGTCTAACTTTAAGGACGACGGGGGCCCGGTTCAGTGTCGTCAGTGCCAGCAATACGGCCACAGCATGAAATACTGTGGTCGTACCTGCGCCAGCCAATGGTGTGAAGGACCACACCTCATTGAACAATGCCCGAAGAAGACCACAGCCGCTCCAGTATGCGCTAACTGCAAAGGACCACACGCCGCCTTCTCCAACGAATGCAGCTACCGCCAAGGGCTAATAAAACAAAGGAGGGCTAAGACCAACAACGCCCCGGTCTCTGTTCCAGCTCCGGCTCCGGCTCCGATAATGGACGAAAAGAACTTTCCTCAGCCCAAGCCTGCACGAGGCAGCCGCTCCTTCGCCGAGGTATCCGGATGGGACCAGCAGCAGCCGTCGACTACTTCGAAGAAGTCAACCAGCCAGCCCCGGGTCAACGTCGAGGAACTATCTGAGGTGGTACCATACGCCGTTCCTATAGTTAACAAAAACTTACTTTATAGGGTCATCGGACGTATGGACCAGATGATGGATGCTATGACCAATCTGATAGGGCTCGTATCCAGACTCCTTCAAAAACATGATGGTTGAAGCCTTAGTGATTAACTATAACATCCGAGGTTTCGGCACTGCGCAACCCGAACTGGAGGTACTCCTGCTACAATACAGACCGGCGGTGGTGGCCCTGACCGACACCATGCTCTCCCCAACGACCAGACTATACATCACGGATTACAACGTCTATAGGGAGGCTGTCAGAGATGGTGAAAGGCAGGGAGTCGCCATCCTGGTGAGAAAAGACCTGTCATCGAGACTCGTTCCGAACCCAGTGGATTGCTGTGATGGTGTTCACATGATCACGGTGGATGTGCGGCTCAAGCACAGGTATACGTACACCTGTTCGTGACCTATTGCTTCACGCACAGTCGCGTAGCAGGTTTGTCGTCCTGGGCGACCTCAATGCCAAGCATCCGGCGTGGCTGTGTCGCAGCAGCAATCCAGTGGGAAATATCATCACAAGGATGCGACTCCAGGTCTACCACCCTGGCGTTCACACCTTCCGCTCGGACTTCGACCCTACTAAGACATCGACTTTGGACCTCCTGATCACCAGGGACATGCACAGCGTCACCGACTGCCGAGCACTACCGTTTAGCACCTCTGATCATCGCCCTGTACTCTACATCTTCGAGGGCACTCCAGCCACACCACCGGCTACAAAGTACAGGCTACAGAAAGCGGACTGGAAAGGGTACAGGACCTCGATCGGGGAGTGTCTCCCTAAGGTGACGCCTTGCCTGACCCCTGGTGAGATTGATGCAGCAGTGGAGACCATCACAACCACCATCCTTGATGCAGCCGACGCCAACATCCCGAAATTTACTCCTCTACCAAACTACCTCCGACCTCCACCCCCGCACATCCTGGAGCTGATAAAGCAGAGGAACAACCTCCGAAACATATTTTGTCGCTACTAGAGACTATAGCTTGAAGCCGTCCATCAACGCCATGACCAGACAAATTGCCAGGCTCATGAGCGATTGGAAGACGGCCTTGTGGCACACCCAACTGCTACGGACTCACAACGACCATGGACAGTTTTGGAGGTTGGTCCGAACCTTGGTTAATAAGAGGAGGGCGGTTTTCCTGACCGACGGGGACCAGCTGCTCACATCTACTGAACAGGCTGAACAACTAGCCCGCGCATATGCCGCCAAGGATGCTGAGAGAACGAGTGATGCTCCGCAGCCACCACTTGGACCTTTACCGAGCCCCAATGAGACGGCCATCTTCTCAACTTATAAGGAGCTCGAATCAGTCCTACGCCGCATCAAAGGGAAGAAGGCAACCGGACTGGATGGTTTTCCCACCACGCTGCTGGTGATGTTACCCAGGAGGGGCAAGGCCTTCCTGCTTAACATCTTCAACTCATGCCTCCGGATCGCCTACTTCCCTGTGGCCTGGAAGAAAGCTGTGGTGGTACCACTCCTGAAACCTAAGAGGTCCGGGAATGTTGCGGAGCATTATCGTCCGATCAGCCTACTCTCCCACATCAGCAAGGTGTTCGAGCGGCTGATCCACTACCACATCCTTGACCACTGCCGCCGTGAAGATGTTATTCCACCAGAGCAAACAGGCTTCCAGCGAGGTGTCGCGTGTGAACATCATCTGGCCAAACTCCAGGCTCACACCATCGAGCAGATGCATCGGAACAAGACCACGGCGCTCATCTCGCTGGATTGCACTCAAGCCTTCGATTGCGTCTCGCACCCCTTGCTGCTGCACAGACTGGAGGAATTCCGGTTTCCCGTCGCCCTGTGCCGACTTATCGGAAGCTACTTCAGTGGAAGATCATTCGTTGTGCGGGTCGGTGGGAGCCTGTCTTCGCCAGTCCCCACCACCTGTGGTGTACCTCAGGGGTCAGTGCTGGGCCCAATCTTGTTCAACATCTTCACGGCACCAGTCGTATCCATAAAGCACCCTGAGGCGGTAGTGGCTGCATACGCTGACGACATTGCGGTCTACGCGTCCAGCCTCAACCCCGGCCGGGCCCTCAAGATGGCTGAGAGGGCGACCTCCACCATCGTAGAGGCGCTGAAGACATGCGGCATTAAGGTGAATTCTAGAAAGACTGACGCCATAGTGATGTCCTTCAGTAAGCGCGGCAAATATCAAAAACTGCCGAAGAGCTTTACAGTGGATGGCATCGAGCAGACCATCTCCAACTCCATCGTATACCTTGGCGTCAGTATCGATAGGCACCTCACCTTTTCGACGCATGTTAGAAGCAGGATAAAGCTGGCCCGGGCGCGGACATACCGCCTCCATCACCTCCTTACCTCACCCCAGATATCCCTTCGGCTGAAACTCCAGATTTATAAGTCTATCATCAGACCCGCCCTCCTCCACGGTGCTCCACTGCTGCATCATATGTACGAAACTACACTACGCGCCCTCCAGACGTTCCAGAACACCGTCCTTCGGCGAATCGTCCGCGGCACCAGCCTTCAGAGGGCCAAAAACACCCGGATCCTCGAAGAGCTGAGGATGCCCACGATCCCGGCCTTTATCAGTCGCCGGCACGTCAAATTCTTTGACGGGCTGAGCTACTGTGCCAACCCTCTCTTCAGGGACATAGCCCCGCCTCCCAGGCCTGGGAGGTGGCAAGGCACGATCCCCTTAGCGTACGTACTCGCCGAGGGAAGGGGTTCAGACCATACGGACCCGATATGACCCACCATCGCCGGCAAAGTGTATCCTCCGCACTCGACATGTAGACGGATTGCCTCCAGCAGACTAAGACCCTCCAGAGATGGCAGAGCTACAAATAAGTCTTAAAATGCCGAAAGGCAATAAAAGATCCAATAGCCTAATTTCCTTTGCATGTATTTATAATTTAGTCGGAGGTTAAAAAAAAAAAAAAAAAAAAAAAAAAAAAAAAAAAAAAAAAAAAAAAAAAAAAAAAAAAAAAAAAAGGAAGGATAAATCTCATAATCAGCCCCACAATAATTCTGACTACTATTCAAGGGCGGTTGCTATAGTCTACTAGTTAAACTTGACTTTTTCTTATTTTCCTTTTTCTTTTCCAGGAACTAATATTGTATCTAATAGTTATTCTCTCTACCAATTCCTTTAATCCTAGTCATTTGCCTTCATTTCTTATAAAAAGTTCAGATTTCTTCAATATATTAATTAAGTTCCAAATTTACTAATCTGGAATCAACTATAAAATCCCTAGATATCTTCATATAAAAAAAAAAAATTCACTTTTTGCTGAACAAAAGTGGAGATGCATCTTACTCGATATCAATCATTAAAAAAAAATGATAGTTGATTTTGAAAACTGACTTCCCCAAAAATCTAGTACTGCAGACAAGTCATTATGAATCTATACCACAACATTCGTTGAGACCTAAAATTTATATCACTGTCCCAAACCTTGTTCAAGATCTGAAAGGAAAATAAATTTATATTTTAATTACAATATTCCACTAACCACAGTTAAACAGGTCCACTATCTAGGACTTCAACTGGACAAACGTTTAACTTGAAATTCTCATACACGACTAAAAAGACTTCTTACAATTTACTAGACAAACGTTCAAAACTCCTGATTTTCTACAAAAGACTCATTTACATGACAGCTATCAGACCTACTTGGACATAAGAAGTTAAGCTCTAGGGCTCAACTAAACCTCCTAATCCTTCTCGTATACAATCCTTACAATCCAAAATCCTTAATGCTCCTTATTTTGTTACAAATAAACTTATCCATAAAGATCTTAATGTCCTATATGTTGCTGATTTAGGCCAAACCAGATTCCTTTCCTTCCATAATAAGCTCCAGAATCACTCCAATCCACTAGTCTCCCAACTTGCTTCCTATTCCATTCCTGATAATCCTCCGAGGCGTCTGAAAAGAAGATGACCTAGAGACCTGTTAGTGTAGACTTTATTGAAGTGCTACTAGTGAGTAGTTATTCACATGTTATTTAAATGCCATTGTATTAACTTTTAAGGCGTAGGGATGTGGCGGCCCCATCGCCCGGTATTCTAATATACCGCAATCAGCCACTGGCCCTCCAGGTTGGAGGAACACCTACACTGACGATCACACAGTACACTGGTACAGCACGCAATCTCACGAAGGTCATCTTCAGTACACACCCTAGGATTACCTTTCCTAGGAAGCCTTCCCGGATGGGAGAGCAGGTCTGGAGGCTCTGAAAAGGCAGCCCCTTTACCAGACTCGGATGCTGTGGGCTAATCACCCACACATCCTAAAATAAAACTGATTACGAAACCTCAAAGAAAACAGAATAATAACACCGGATTGATAAACGGCAATAGACCCAGGAAACGTAACAAGGACTTAACGATTGGATTCTGGAACGTTTTTTATCCCTATACAGACTCGGAGGACTTCAAGCCCTCCTTAATGAAATAGACACATATAAAATAGACCTAGTCGCCATCCAAGAAATTCGCTGGACTGGTGTGGGACTCCTTGAAAAAAGGAATCACACCATATACTACAGTTGCCATGAGAAAAAACATATATTTGGAACCGGATTCGTCGTTGGAGGAAAAATGAGAGAAATGGTAATTGGATTCGAACCTCTAAATCCTCGAATTTGCAAGCTACGTATCAAAGGAAATTTTTTTAATTATAGTTTGGTTAGCTGCCATGCACCCACAGAAACCTCTGATGATGATGAGAAAGACGAATTTTATGAGACTCTTGAAAAAGCTTTTGATGACTGCCCAACTCATGACATAAAAATACTACTTGGTGACTTCAATGCCAAAATCGGTAAAGAAGAATGCTACAGACCCACCATAGGTACCCATAGTCTACATGAAACCAGTAATGACAATGGCCTCCGACTAATACATTATGCAGCCTCACGTGACCTGATTATAGGAAGTACGCTATTTCCGGGGAAAAAGATTCGTAAAGGTACATGGAAATCCCCAGATGGTAATACGTCTAATCAAATCGACCACATCCTCATAAGTGCGAGGCACAGATCTAATTTACTCAATACGAGATCCTTCAGGGGGGCTAATGTTGATTCAGATCATTATCTTGTCATAGCGAAAATAAGAGCCCGGATCTCTACAGTAAGATGCAAGAGACCGGGGAAGGCTAAAAGATTTGATATTCAGAAACTTAAAGATGATGACATACGCTCAATATATCAACAGCAACTAGACTCTCAGCTAACTGAAGCTCTTGCTAGCGTTGACGAAACGATTGCGGAAACCTGGAAGACATGCCAAAAAGTAATAACCAAGACTGCCGAAGAGACCCTTGGAAGTCAAACACTGGATAGAGAATCGGCATGGTTTGATGAGGACTGCAGGACGGTAACGGAAGCCAAGAACAAAGCATATAAAATCATGATCAGTAGAATGTCCACTCGAAGCACCACCGAAGAATACAGAAGAGCAAGACGAGAGGAGAAAAGAACCCATAAGAAAAAGAAAAGAATATGGGAAAACAAACAGATGGAATTGGTAGAGACATATCGAAACACAAATGAGTGTAGACGGTTCTATCAGAAAGTTAATAAGGGTAGGGCTCCATATAACCCAAGAGTAGTCTCAACAAGGATGGAAAATGGGATGCTGCTGTCGAGGAAAGACGATATAATGGATCGATGGAAAAGATATTTTGACAGCCTGCTTAATGCCGGGCAAGACGATTTACTCATCAACTCTCTTTCGAGCGCGAAACACAACCATGACATTGAACCTCCAGACTTAGAGGAAGTGATAGACGCCTTACAAAAAATGAAAAATAATAAAGCTCCTGGAGCTGACGACCTACCGGCAGAGCTATTTAAATACAGCGGGGAAAAATTTCTAAAAACTTTCCACAACTTAATAATATCCATCTGGGTAGATGAAGTGATGCCACGGGAGTGGAGCAGGACAATTATCTGTCCAATTCATAAAAAAGGCGACCGTCTTGAGTGTTCTAACTATAGGGGTATTGCTCTACTATCCTGCGCTTATAAAATTATTTCTAACATTCTATATAATAAACTAACTCCATATGCTGAGAAAGAAATAGGAAATTACCAATCAGGATTTAGAAAGGGCAAATCCACAATAGACCAAATATATTCTCTACGCACTATCGTTGAAAAAGGACTAGGAATTCAAAGTAGCAACTCATCACCTGTTCGTAGATTTTAAAAATGCCTACGACAGCATTATACGACCAAAACTTTATCAAGCAATGGAAGAGATGAATGTACCTCCTAAACTAATCAGGCTGATAGAAATGACAATGACGGATGTTTCATGTGTGGTCCGTGTTCAAAACCATCTCTCCTCCGAATTCCATTCTAATAAAGGACTGAGACAAGGTGATGCTCTCGCGTGTCTTCTCTTCAACATAGCTCTGGAAAAAGTAATCAGAGACTCTGAAATTCAAAGAATGGACACCATAAGCACGAAAATGGTACAATTGTTGGGCTATGCTGACGATATAGATATAATTGCAAGGTCACTCCCAGCACTTAAAATCGCCTTTCTTGCACTGCAGAAAGCAGCACTTCCTATGGGTCTGATAGTAAACGCAAATAAGACGAAGTACATGTATGTAGGCGATGGAGCTGGCCCCACAGAAGACAGCATAAATATAGGGCCGAATACATTCCAAAGGGTACAAGAGTTTACATACCTCGGATCGCTCATAAGCTCCTCCAATAATATGTCCCTCGAAATTAACAGAAGAATTACAGCTGCTAATAGATGTTTCTTTGGTCTCACTAAATACATGAAGAGCAGCTTGATCTCCAAGAAAACCAAAACCAGGCTCTATAAGACCTTAATACGCCCGGTATTAATGTATGCCTCCCAGACGTGGACACTGTCCAAAAAAGATGAAAAAAATCTTCTGATTTTCGAGAGGAAAATACTTAGAAGGATTCTCGGGGCCGTAAAAGATGGAGACACATGGAGAAGACGGAAGAACCGAGAGCTGTATGAGTTATATGGAGAGGCGGACGTTGTGCGGACAATTAGACTGAATCGGCTGAGCTGGGCTGGGCATGTTGTCAGAATGGAGGAAAACCAGGTATCGCGAAGAATCATGGAAGCCAAATTGGGTACCCATAGAAGAGTTGGTAGACCGAAGCTCAGATGGATGGATGCTGTTTCCAGCGATGCAAAGAACATCCTGGGTGTTCGTAACTGGACGGCGGCCGCAGAGGACAGAGAAACATGGAGAGTTCTCCTTGAGGAGGCCAGGACCCATCTAGGGTTGTAGAGCCATGAAGATAGATAGATAGATAGATAGATGTATTAACTTTTAACACATTTACATGTTGTATTTATTTTATACATACATACGGGCCGAGGTAGCCGAGTAGACTGAGACATATGCAGTAGATAATAAAAATTAGGCACTGTCGATCGTGGTCAGTACTTGGATGGGTGACTGACATCCAGATAAGTCCAGATACTCAGGCTAATACGGTGTGGGTTCGATTCTCACTTAGGGCAGTATACTGTCCTCACCCTGGAACTCACAGAGAGGTGAGCGACCCTTGTGCCTGACATAGCTAGCTCCTGGTCCTCCAGGTTGGGGGTTTGGCATAGGACTAATAACCCTATCCTGTAAAATCCTCACTATTACGAAACCTTAATCAGCCACAGAAAATCTGTAATAAAAACGAACCCCGGCTTTACGATACCAGACTAACATGACACGAAACGGAAGCAATGGCCCAAGATATGCAGAGGTTCAGCAGGCTGGTTGAGGCGGCCAAGGATCTACAAGGTCTGTAAAGCCTACAGAAAAAAAAATGTATACACTTGTAAATTTCAATAAATTCAAAAATAAAAAATAGAGATATTTAAATTTTTTTAAACTTTTAACTGATATTCTTAATCCAATTCATATTCAATGCATAAAAGCAAAGCTTTTATTATTATATTAAGAGCTACATCACTAGTCGGGCCTGGTTCTCCAATCAACAGCTATCCCTTTCTATCTTCAGCCTTTCGTTTATCAACTTCTCACTCCTAATCGTGTCAAGTAGTCGTCTCCTTGGCCAGCCATCTATGCTTTGGTCTTCCTTTTAATCTTTTTCCTTTCGACCTAATAATTAACCATTTTGTTCTAATTGGTCTTCTCTTCTGTTACCACAGGATGTACAAACTGTGTAAATGACGCCTAAGATATTACTTACTTAGCCCGGTGTAGGTCTTGGCTTCCTGAACAATGTCCAGCCATGTACCTCAATCTTTAGCCTTCTTTTTCTATGCTGCAACGCCGAGGATCCTTAGATCTTCTTCGAGGTCCTGTATTTATGGTTTTCTTGGTCGGTCAACTCTTCTTTTGCCAATTATACAGCCATGCAAAAGTTTTCCCGGCATTCTATTGTTTACCATTCTTATGAAATGACCCAACCATTCCAAACGTTGTTTTTATGATGTGGTATAGGTTAGGTGTTTCTTCTTGTCCGTTTATCGCTCTTTTTTCGCCCAGACGCTCTGCTCATCTCAAGTCCAGTCCATGAAATCACCTTAGATCTCTTATACATTTTATGCTTAGGATAAAGCTTTTTATAGCCACCTCTACCCTATACTCTTCCTGTCATCGAATATTTTTTATATTTATATTATCGAATATTTCTGGAAGCAGATCTAAAAGAAGTAAACGAATATGTTTTGTGCTATTGACTCTTTGCAAAGTATGTTATGCTCTAATTTTATGTCTGTCTAATTTTATGTAACCACACTGGATGGAATACGCTCACTTCTTTGTCATTGCCTCAGAACAGTTTTAGCAGGTACTTGAAAATATGTTATTGAAATCTGAAATTATTTGTATTTATTATTTACAATAATCACAACAGTACAAGTATATTAGTATATATATATATTTACTTATATGTTCTAAGGACTCTGAAAAATCAATCTACCAGTTATCTGTCCAGAAGTTTCAATTTTTAATTTGGGAACTACATTTAAGATGTAAAATTCAGCTAACGAACTTACTGTTCATTGTGGACCAGATAATGCCTAAGTGCTTGAAGTACGAGTACTTTTATTCAGTACTTAGGTCCCTTTGCTGCATTATCTCCTTAGTACTTCCAACATCTAAAGCAGTTCGATGAAAGGTCCATCCTTGCTCTGACCTCCTTGTTCCTCACTTTATCTTGGCCCGTTTTGCCTCAGGGGAAATTTTCCGGCTTCCTTTTAGATAAAGGAATAAGCTCATATTCATTTTACAAGGTACGATAAATCTGTAGGGGAAAAATGTGATGAAGGAGCAGTTATGTGAAAATAGACAAGGGGCATCGATTCTTATTTGAAAATCCTTACAAAAAAAAAAAAAAAAAAAAAAAAAAAAAAAAAAAAAAAAAAAAAAAAAAAAATATATATATATATATATATATATATATATATATATATATATATATATATATTGTATAGGTTTATATTTTTAGCGTTCAAATTAAAGAAAAATAAAAGTTGTTAATTTAATTAAACATTATTCATCTAGGAAAAAATATGATTAAAGTGTATCTAGGATAAGAGGATTCAGCAATTAAATTTACCGAAAACTGACTACCTTAAAGCCAAACTATGCCGCTTTCAGTAAATGTAATCTCCTATAGCCTGATCCTAAAATGGATTTGCTTAAACATGACTTCATTTCGCTGAGCAATGATTTTCTTTCACAGAGTTTAAAGAAACTACCATCATTTTGTTCAGCATTTAAATAGATAAAAAAATAGTATTTTTTAAAAATTCTATATAAAGATTCTTAATAGAACTACGCACACATATTTTTTCATTAGATTTTGTTTTTATGTTTTATTTATACTTTAAATACAGAATGAAAACATAAGATGAAAATAGATTGGTTTTTCAAACAAGACGATTTAAAAAAAAAATGACAAGACAATACGTTTTAATTACGTAATTGTTTTTATTAAACAGAATAAATTTTAGAAACAATTACTAGCTTGTATAATGTCCTCTGTTAGCCAAAACCTGTGAGCACCTATTAACCATTCTGTTAATAATATTGTCACTGTTTTTTGAGGAATTTCACTATAGAGATGTTGCAATACTGCACTCAGTTGTTGAATATCAATTGGTGGCGAATGATGCTTAAAAAGCCTTCTCTGTTACACGTCCCGCCTATACTCAAGTTTTTCTGTAACTTGATGAACAACTCTTTCTTTATAGTTAACCGTTATCACCAAGAGATAAAAAATCTCTGCAAATGAGATCTCTTGTTTGAGGGAGGTATTCCTCAATAATTTCATATGCATAATGATCTGATGTTAGGTTACCTTCAACAATACGGACGTTGGGACGTCCTCCCGTGGAAATGTTAGCCCTGACCATTACACCACCTCATCCAAACTGCACTGAAGGCACGATACTGTAATACCGCACTGGGGTATTGTACGCACTCTATGTTATTTTCAGACTCATCGGCGTCTGTCACCATACTGATAGGAACGCGGCTGGTCGGTAAACATTCGTTTGTGTTGATAAAAGCCAAGGTAAAACACCTTTAACTTGATTGAGGATCTAGCGTGCAGTATAGAAATGATATCTTCTGGCAGCGGTAACAATATTCCAACCTTTCTTTGAGTTGTAATACGTTGCGATCCATTGTCCGGCCTTCTATCGGCACTCCCAGTCTCTCTGATTCGAGCTAAAGCCCGGTAGACGACTCTCTAATATTCACATTTTCTCAATAAATTCGCGAACTTCGGATTCAAAATGATGTCTTTTCATGGTTAGTGCAGATAAAAATGGATCAAAATAGAAAAAAATACGAGAAATGTTGTTTGTTTAGAAAATGATTAATCTTTATGTTTACTGAAGAAAATTTGTTATAAATAAAATGATTAACAATTATTTTGATTTTGGTTCGTGTTTTCTATTTTGTTGTATCCTACCAATATTAAATGTATTTGCTAATTTAACTTAAACTAATAGATACGGGATAATTGAGAAATATACCTATTCATATATGTTCAGTTTAGTAATATGAATAGTATTATATAAAAAAAGAAAAACGAAGATAACTTAAACAAATAAATTTTAAGTTTCAACTTTAAGCAGATAATATAAGTCTGGGTGCGTGCGTTTGTGTGTGTATGTGGGTGTGGATATAGCCTAGATAGATGAGATAGGTTACCTGAGAGTAGTGCAGACACGTCTCCACAATAGCTCGCTTGCTGGTTCTGCATATTGATAGCGGATCATAACCTCTGCCCTTACACATATCAAACAGCTTCCCTCCAACGGGGCTTGACTTGTTGCTTAGCCCATTCACTCAAGATAAGGGAAATAGCTCAGGTACAACGAGAAAACAAAGGGATTAAGGAAAACAACTATGAGCCTGTAAAACAGGTACCTATTAAATACTCTAAATTATTACCTAAGTCCTATAAGTCTACAGGTGGATACAGTTAATTTAAGATATTGAGAAAGGGCAGTCATAGGGTGAAATTCCAATCAAACCTGTTACCTAGGGAATGTTGTATTGGGTCTTCGGAAATTAATGCAGGTTTCTGTTTGTAAAATAAAATTATATAATCAATGATTGGGAAACACTTTTTTTTTTGTCAAATCAACTATTTCTAACATAAAAAATTTGATAATAAAAATCAAATTGTAGAAACGTCGACATATCCTTTTCGTGGACGTGAAAATTTTAATGTTGAGATTTCATCAACAACTTCTAACGGCCATTAAACCGATTACAATAGTAATAGCATCACAAGAATCAGCGCACATTCTGCTTTTTATCCATGCATATAACATTGGGCTTACTTCAGATTTTATGAGACAAAAACTGATGTGAATAAAAAATTTCGTTTTGGTTAAAAAAAAGCTCCCCTTACCTATATTTTTATAAATGGTCTTATTTGAAATTTAGCGTGTAAAAATTGAAATAGTAATAGAAATATATTATATTAAAACGTTTTATCTGTATAATATATGTGAGTAAGAATTTTAAACTTTAAAACTTTTAAATTTAAAAAATAATTTTTTTTAAATTTTCAGATCCCTTATCTCAAAAAAACACTTTTTAAGAGTTTTTGAGCCCCCTAAAACCGTGTCGTGTCTTGAGCATAACGAAAGTATCTTTATCTCATATAAGATACAAAACTACAGCTTAACGTGAAATAATCATTTCTCTATCATGACTGAGAGCTAGAAACAAAAATAAAACGTGATTTTCATTTTTTTTTCTCGGCTCCCAATGCTCATTGGCGGTTATAACTCTAGTTTTGCACTATTATAGGTCTCTACTACCCTCGGCATTAATTATATATTAAAAAAAAAAAATTCAAGACATTTAAAAGAGCTAAAGTTTCAAGAATGATATGTATATAAATCATTAACTAACCTCAAATCAAAATCATTTAAGGTAGAAGGAAAAAATGTGACTTGAAATTACAGAATTATTTTCATAAATCTCTTTCAATGGATTCTTGATATATAAGTAAGAAGGTTCAGTGGATTTTCTAATTCTTTTATTAAAAGAAGAACAAAGCATTAAAAGGGTACAGAATATTTTTAAAAGAAAATAATTTTAGATTGTATCAGGAAACATTTTGGGATATGTCTCATGTATTATTAAAGTGCTCTATGCTAATTTTGGCAAAGTCTTGAGTTAAATGATATGACATAATTATTAATTAATTAATTAATTAAATAACAATTAATGACATAATTAATCGAAGCTAAAATTCCATGTTTCAATGTGCTAAAAATCACCTTGAGATCGTTAACAACGTTGATGTTTTGAATGTCACTCTAGCTAAATTAAGAACACCTGAATAAGTTAGAGGATAAACAATATTTGAATGTACTTTTGGTTAGTTGCTATATTATATAAGAAATAGACGGTTCTAATTAATTAAAAAAATAAAATAAAAATAAAACCAAAGCGTTCAATGGCCACTTTTAGAGAAATAAAGAATCCAACTGGCTTCTTTAAAAACAAGTTATGTAGAATAGATTAATATTGAGAAAACAATTTATTACTTTCCAATTTTAATGTTCGGTTAAATAAATTATCAATTTGTCTTATAAATACAAAGCTTATAAGTATATCGGCCCGCTAAAAAGACGATTAGTCGAACAAGTCCATCATTGCTTCAGTTGAAATCAGATGTTTTTGTTTTCTTTTTTTAATAAAGAAAAATTCAGCAATTTACTTTATTTAGCTTAGATATTAAGTTATGAAATTTGAAATTCAACCGAACCGTAAAAGATAAACAAAACCAACACTGTGTTAAAAAAAAGTGGATGGTCTAAGTTACGTATTCAATATTACAAAATCCATTGAATTTATGTTTTGTTAATATCATAACCTTTTTATGTTCGATAACTATATTTCTGATATATCCCTATTGAACAGATCCACTACCCAGGACTCCATATGGACAAACTATATATTGGAAAGCACATAAGACCTAAAAGACAAAAAACTCTTAGCTTCCAATAAATTAATAAAGACTAATTTACATGAAAGTAATTATAATTGAGCTTTGTAGTTCCATTAAATCTTTCAATGCACCATATGATGTCACGAACAATTTTATCCATGAAGATCTTAATGTCCCATATGTTGCTGATTTGACCCAAACCAGATAACCGGTCTTTCATAGTAAACTCCATACCCACTCGAATGTACTAGTTTACCAACTTGCTTCACTCACAATACCCGATAATCGCCGGTTAGTCGCCACCCACAAATAACAGCCGATTTTCGCCACTACCTACTTGTCGCATAAATTCATTCTTTTCATAGCACAATCAGTCTTGCAGGGTTTAGCAGAATCACTTTGTAGCAAACGACAGACAGAAACCCGATCAGCGGTTAACCGAGAGTCTGTTTTAATTGGCGATGAACAGATGATAACATGTTTTTAAAGCTTGGGACGTTAGGAAGTTGAAGCTGATTTTTAATAGCCAGTGCCTTAGATTTGTTATGAGATAGCTAAAGACGAATGAGCCGCTCACGGACTATAAATCTTTTATCTAAATACCAATCTTATCTTCATGACCATTATAGTTTCACTCTAGTTTTCTATCAACGTGGACTATAATAGAGCGAAATTTTGTCTTATATACCATATAGCGTTGTCGATAGATTTATCAAAATTCAGATTAAAATAATTTGCCAAAAACAATTAATTTAGAAGAAGTTTATTTTATTAGTTAAGAAAACTGCCACCACAAGTAGAAAATTAAGATATTTATGAATGTTTAAGATGTTATGTGAATTAAGATATTATGTGTTTGTTCAAATATAAATTATGGTTAAATGTTAATCATCTTAAGTGAAGGGTTTAACAAAATTATTTCAAGAAACAATCATGATTTGAAACTTATAATAAAGTAAAGAACAATTATTATTATTTCTATTTATTTATATATTCATTGGCATGGTTATGTTACAAGTAAAGCCCGGATTTTCGTGCAACGAAAATTCTGAAATGTGCAATAAAAACTTGAAATTGTGCAAAATCGTGCAATTAAACTTAAAATCATGCAAAACAAAATGCAAATGATAAAAAAGGTTGAACAAATAATTCGCTAGATACAATTCTTTCCAAAAAGTTGTTTTTATCTTAAAATTTATTGATCCAGTCCTTAGCAAGGGAGTAGTTAAATAATGATTGTCTAAAATACAATAAAAACAAATTCCATATCTTTATTGTACGTGGTACCATAAGCTATTACTTAGGAGTATAAATATGTATGTTAGGAATGTTTAACTTTATTTAATTTCCCGTTAAGAAGGCAGAAGAATAAATTTGCTTTGTTTAAATTGAAAATTTTTACCAACAGTAAAGAGGGCTTAATTTAATAATTATGTTGTACTTATTGAAAATATTCATAAGTTAGGAGGGAGAGGCAAAATTTCTTGGAAGTTGGGAACCCGAGTTCCCTAGCTAAAGTCAATCTAAAGTTGTTCTTAAAGTTGTTACTTTTCCAAAAACACGAAAGTGTTGTGCATTCAGGATTTGAATGCAGGAATTTTGTGTATTCAAACTGCAGAATGTGCAATTTTATGCATTCAAACCGCAGAATGTGCAATTTTACGCATCCAAACTGCAGAATGCGCAATTTTATGCATTCAAACTGCAGAATGTGCAATTTTATGCATTCAAACTGCAGAATGTGCAATTTTTTGCAGTAACCCCTAAAACGCGCAATTTTGTGCAATATTAAACTAAGGTAAATTTGGCCTAAACGTCCTAATTCGTATAAATAATTTGTCTCTGGCTGATTACGAGCTTGCAACAAAAAGATGCAATTGCACGAGAATCCGGGCTCTAGTTATAAGACTGCAGGTCTGTAGTTTTTCGTTTAACGTTTTTTTATTCTTAAAATTATAACATTTTGACACAATATAGCTCTGTTGGTTGGATCGAAAATATAACACTAGTTCTTGATCAGATCTTTATTGGAAAATATTTTTTATTCAATAGCATATCTCGCTAGGACCTACCGTTTATGAGATATATTGCTTTGACAAGCTCTAGTTTGTTGGTAATTCTGACTTTTTTGTTAAACGAGTATGTCTTTGGCCCGTCCTTTCCAACAAATTGACTTTCGTACATTTGAAAACTTATTAGATATTTTTGTTTCTCACAAAGGACACTCTTCCATTTTAATGCTTTTTCTAGAACACTAAATGATACTATTTTGAGATATGCCAGGATCTAACAATTTTTAACGTTTGAAGGATATTCCGCAATTTTTGCTTTAATTAAACAATGTTTAACTTTTTTTAGCACCTTTAATTCATTTATCTTCTTGTAAGTATTTTTAATTCGATTCATTGCAATAATGTTTAAACTGATTCAATAATCACCTGTAAAATTGTTTAAGTAATTATAATTATAAATTAATTTCTACTATTAAGAACATAGATGAGTACGAAGAAGTTGCATAACTAAAATAGGATATTTTAATTAGTAGCAGATTTTTCGGGGGTTACTAATTCACTGAAATCAAACTAACAAAGTGGGGAGGTTGGCAACGGAACTGACGCAAATTCCTTGTTAGATTTTTTAAAACCGGTCTGTGATATTTTTCCTCTCTCCCACACTTCCTGAGAATAACCGCCCTAATATATATATATAAATTTTTTACAACACGTTATTTGAATTTTTTATGTTTTCTTCGATAAATTATTCAAGCCAATTGTGGAGGGTTAAAGAGAAGAAACGTTACGTGATTCATAAATATATAATATGCGATTCAGAAGGATAATATTTACTTCATTTTGTAAAGAAGGGTTTGAAAATTTAATAAAAAATATTCACGATTTGAAATATTCCAGTATATTTATTTATTCTTACATTAAAATGTATTTTTAAATTCCTTTGATCAATTTAGGTATTTATTTTTAATTATTAATTTTAATGAATCTCATAAAAATGATTACGAAAAAAAAAATTAGATTGTATTTTTAACGATAGTAGTCTCGATATCTATAACAAAATTCGACAATGGTCTACTACAACATATCTACCTCTTCCACTCATTTTTGGAGTTTTTATGGCTTAAACGCTCTTATCTACCCCCAATAGCTTAAGACTTGCATATAATGCAGCACTAGAAGCAATCAATTTTCACTGGTTTATCTCTCACGTGTGGGTGAAGCTGCAGGCAGGGTCGGAAGTTCTGAGCCTGATTGCAAGTTTTACAAATCATTTAAAGCGTTCTATTTTTTTTTTTTTTTTTTTTTTTTTTTTTTTTTTTTTTTTTTTTTTTTTTAATCGTGTTTATATATAAGCAATGAATTTAATCATTATATCACTATTACTCTTGATCATTTAGTGCTATATTTATTTATTTTTTTCAAATTGCAATAAAATAAAAAATGCAACATTAAATTTCACAAAATAATTTTACTTAAAATAATAAACAATAATTTAAATCAAAATTAACTTATATTTATATGCAATTTAGCAACCATACCGAATAAAAATAAAAATATTAGTTTATTAATGAGTAGTACTGCTATTTTTTATATCGGTGATTGTCGTGAAGAAATGGATGAGCCAAATTACCTTCAAATTAATAACTAGTTACATTCAAACCTTGATTTTTAATATCTTAAGTACCTATAAAAAATTGGTTAAGTTGTGCTTCTAAAAAGGCCTTAGAGAATTTTTTTTAACAACATTGGTACGCTTAGAGAAATTACAGGATTTCGGAAAACGAACAAGAATGGCCAACTGAAAAACCACATTTTTATGAAAAAACCGATATGTGGATAGCAATGAAGAAAAAATGGGTGATAGGTGGCAAGTCACATTTAACATGAGATGTAACAAAGATACGGTGTTACTTAGGGCTTAAAATTGATTGGAACACATCTGAACCAAATATTTACTACATGATTATCATAGTACTTTATAGGTTTAGCAATATCAAAATACGATAATAAAAAGTTAAATGTACAAAAATGAGTGACGGAAACGAGGTTTATCACAGTCTGCTTTATAAACTCTGAAACATGATCAAAACTAACTTTTTAAAGCTGAAAAAATTCTTCGATGTTTGGCCATCGATCGGCTTAACGCCTAAATAAAATTCAGCTTAAGGGATGTCTTTAGACTTACAGTTCAATAAAATTTTAATTTTTTAAATAAAATATTTTTCGATTGAAAGCATTTTTCTATATTTTGTTTCTAAAACTGAAAAAAACGTTACAATATTTTGTGCTTTTTGACCCCTCAAACATTATCCACTTATTAAAATTAATTTCATTTTTGATATTTTATTCTCAGGACCCATCTTGGCGATGTAAAAACATAAAATCTACTACTTCACCTTTTGCAAGGCAGACTTCAATTTTGGGTGTAATTAACCTAGACTAAGTGAGAACATTAGAATAAAGTTGTGCAATTATTGTATTGTCATTGGTCATTAAAACGTATGCATATTTTCAAATTAATCAGATTGCTGGAAATTGGTTTGCTGAATGTATGGAAGATTCTGTATAGAACGTTGTTAGTATAATTAGGTAATAGTGCTTTGGTTTTTCCTTTATTTTTTTTAGTTTATAAATCGGTTTTTTAATACAGGTGCATGGAGAGACTTTTTTTAAAACAAAAATATAATGGTTAATCTGAATAAAATAATAAGATAAAACACATAAGAATGGTGAAGCAGTGACAGTAGAAGGAAGACATGATAGGAGTAACCAGTCAGTCGGTAATACCCAATTTTCTCGATGACCTCCACTAAGCCGTCTCGAAAGTAGCCCTACCGCTTCCACGCTCCCGGTTGTCGTAACGCTCTGTCCTCCGTTGGAATTAAATATGCATGTCCTAATTTTTTTCTTTTGCTTTTTTTTGATGTACTCATTATTTCTTTCATTAACAAATTAATTTATAAAAGAATATTTATTCAAGTAAAAATTATAATGCATAACTGTGTTGATAAAAATAGGAGTAGATGTCCCAATTTATGAGTATAGAAAATATGTGTAATATATGTATATATTTTTTCAATCATTTCTGTTTTACTGATGCTATTTGATGGGAATTCAGTAGCAATATTTTTGACCTTTACGACCGCTAATAATACGCTCCCTGTAAAAACACCCTTAATTCTTGAGATTATTTTGATGTCGACCTTAATCCATACTTTGTTTATATGTATTATTTATTAAATGATATTAAATTTAAACATTAGCGACATCATTGTTTACCAACAAAAGATGGAATTTTGGTTTATTCATTTCAAATTTCCTTTCAGTCTATGCTAATCTTTCGTTCGCCTCATATCTGTCCTCTCTTTTCTCTTTAGTCTATTTATAATAATTAATTTTATTCAAAATGAATCGTTTAAGCCACGGGTCGGTCATAATCGTCGCTCTCTCTGAAGAAGGGAAATGAATGAAAAATAATCTTTATTCTGGGACACCTTGTCCCTTAAGAATAATATGAAAGTACAATAAAAAGGTATTATTGCCTGGCTGCGTACACATCAGGCAGCAACTTATATAGAATGTAAATTATATACATATAAATATATAAGGTAAAATTTTAGATTTAAAAACAAGTCTTTGGGTTTATATAAGAAAAACAAAATAAGTAAATAACACAATTAAAATAATATAAAATAAAAATAAAAAATAAAAGAAAATAAAAAGAAATATTCGAACACTGATATACTATTACATAATTTTGGAAGATTAATAATTGAGGAGGTAGATGAATAAATTATGTTTAAAGGAAGTGAGAGAAGGAGCATCGCGGATCGAAATGGGTATGGAATTCCAAAATAAAGCTGCACGATTAATAAAGGATTTTTCAAAGGAAGCAGTTCGACGAGATGAGATATACAAATCTATAGGCTGGGATCTGGTGTTCAAAAGATGAATAGAAGAACGAAGGGCAAGGATGTCGTAAATGCACGAAAGTTTTTTGGACTTTAAGGATTGGAATAGAAAGGAACCAAGGAAGTATTGTCGCCGAAAACTTGGATAAAGCCATTTCAACTCGTAATACCAGCAAGTGATGTGATCCCAAAAATGAATCTTATAAAGGAGTTCATTAATCTTTTCAGCTTCATTTCAAGCTCGCCAGACAGTCCTCCGTATACTAAGCATCCATAATCGAGGTGGGGAAGGATGAATACAAACAATTGACGGGTTTTTCGAGGGAAAGATTCACGGAATCGTAGGAGCTGTTTGAGGATGGAATTCGTTGTGTTACATCGCTAATCGCCTTGGAGTTCACTATTCTTCCGTTTCAAGGACCATAAAAAAGTACTGGGAGACTGGTAGTCATCCGAGACGATCAAAACAATCCCATAAATGACCGGTTCATTATTATGCAAGAACTTCGGAAGCTTAATTCTACAGCTCCTTTCATTAAAACATGATCGCTGGTGTTCAAAGGGATATCAATCTTGGAATCAACGGTCTTTAGAAGACTGAGAGAGTCAAACCTCAGCTCAAGAAGGCCAGTAAAAGATCTACTAGAACACCGCGTAAAGAGATTGAGGGAACACCACTCTTGGACTGTGGAGGAATGGAAAGAAATGTATTAGCTAATGAGACGAGAGTGGCCCTTAACAGACCAGATGACCGGGAAAGAGTTTGGAGGAGGCCTGAAGAACGGTATATAGGGAGGGGTTCTATCATGTTCTGGGGCGGCATATCATGGGAGGCAAGTATCGCGTTAGTGCCAATCTAAGGAGAGGCCTTGAATGCTTTGAAGTATGTAGAAATAATTCTTTGAGATCATGTAGAACCTTTTATGTCGTCCATAAGCTTTGAATCGTTGCTCAAGCATGGTAATGCCCGTCCTCATAAGGCGATATGTGTTTCTGAGTATTTAAACACCGCAAACATCCACACCATTGATTGGCAGCAAAAAGTCTTGACCTTAACCTAATCGAGCATGATTGGAATTATCTAAAACAACATGGTCGGTCAGGAGATTCACCTCCTACTACCCTTGAAACGCTAATGACAGCTGCATTGGAGGTGTGGGACAATATACCCCAAGATTTTCTTCTAAGTATTCCAAGACGAATGGAAACACTCATTGATGCCAGAAGGGGCAATATGTCTTATAAAATGTTAATTGAAATAGTAAAAATGTTTTCTAACTTTTTTGTTTATCGGAAAAAATTTTTAAATTTATTTTCATAAAACTTATTTATGTTTAGTTTAGAAATGATTATTAAAGACTTTAAAACCTTTCTTTCTTTAAAAAAAAAAACAGATTTTTTTAAAATTCAAATATTTCAAAGTGTTGCGATACTTTTTACGCGGAGTTCGATACTTTTTAGACTATATCTTAGCAACTGTTGAACTTGAGGAAAGAAACATTGTCAGGTATAAAGCATCATTATAAGTATGATATGAATTTTAAAAACAAAGATGGAGAAGTACTAATGATCAGAATTAAAAAAAAATTAAATAAATAAAAAATGTTCGAGAGTATAACTAATTATAATTTTCCCAGACTCGTTTGTGATGAACTTTGGATTCAAGAGCGGTTTCACCTTGTAATACAAAAATCATTCAATGTCCTTATTTCTCAATCATTGAATGACGAAAAAAAAAATTATATTTTGTCCGAATGTATATAATGAGAACATTCGTAGATTCTTTAATTGGTTTTTCAAAACAGGATCATTCGATTTCTTATCTCAACTAGGAAAAAAATTACAATATACAACTAACAAGGGGAGGACACACTGTCTCTCACGGATCTTGTTGGCAATTTTTTTGATGTTTCTGGTCAAAAAATATTTGCCGTTCCGACCAATGGGCCCTAGAAAACCGAGAAAAAAAAAAAAAAAAGCATTAAACTCGAGTTTAAAAAATAATATCCACATGATTCTTGCACCAAGATTTTTATTTTTGATTGCGAATTTAAGAAAAAATACAGCCGCTCTATAGATTTTGGGTTAATTCAATTCTAAAAAAATGATTAGATTTCCAAGCAAACTACCTCTATAGATTTTTTATAACGAAAATTTTCGTCAAATTCTAATTCAGCACCCTTAAAAACATTGAAAAATGTTTATTCAATAAAAACAAAAAATATCATTTTTCACCCTCTTCGAGGTGAAGAAATTTTTAAAACGATTATTGGTTACTTTCCTTTAAATACATAATACTTTGTCACTCAATGCATTCATTGGTATCGCTGGAAAGAGGAGAGACTCAGCTTTCTTTTGATGTATATTAATGCAAATTTCGATCAACAAAAACCTATTAAAAAAATTGGCAAATCCTAAAAACATATTACTTGAGTTTGAAACCAGATAGGTAAATGAAACCAAAGAAATTTCAAGAGTATTACCTCCCTATATTTCGTATAAAAATATGAAATTGATACGGTAAACCGTCGAAGCGTAATTCATGTTTTTGTCAATTTAAACAAAAATTTCCTACCACTTGGTCAGGAAAATTTAGAAGCTTAGGAATTTTTATTTTTAATTTTATTTTTGGATGAAATTTTGTATTAAAGGGTTCTTTTTAATGCTGAACTGGAATCCGATGTCGGTTCTTTTGAAAAAAGTATATTGAACGTAGTTCAATGAAAAAATGATATTTTTTGTTTTTATTGAATAAACGTGTTTCAATGTTTTTGAGGGTGTTGAATTACTGAATCTTTTGTGAAAAAAAATTTATAGAGGTAGTTTGCTTGAAATCTAATCATTTTTTTAGAATTTAATTAACCTAAACCAAAATCTATGGAACAGCTGCATTTTTCCTTGAATTCGCAATCAAAAATAAAAATCATGGTGCAAGAATCATGTTGATATCATTTTTTAAACTCGAGATATAAAATATTTTAATTTAATACTATTTTTTTTTTTCTCGGCTTCTAAAGCCCATTGGTTGGAACGGTAAAACACGTGTCTAATATTTTTTGACCAGGAACCTCCAAAGAAATTGCCAACAAGATCCGTGAGAGACTGAGTGTGTCCTCCCCTTGTAAGTTCAATTCATAGACCTCATATTGCTATAACCTTTTAGGGCCAGCAAGAAGAAGAATTCGCTATATGATTTATATTTTAGTTCGTTAATCAAAATTTTTATTATGTTTTAATCATTTTTCATAGAGAATATTATAACTGAGAGATAAATAGTTCATATATTTTTTATTTTAATTTTATTTAACAATTTAATACCTTTGAAACCATATATACTTTAATTTTTATTGATCAGAAGAATGTTCAAGATTTCCCAAAAAATAAAATTTAAAAATCATTTTGAATCGAATGAATATTAAAATTCAATTAACATTGTTCAGTTGAATTGCTAAAAAATAAAAAATAGCATTTTTGTGATCATAAAAGGCTACTGACTAATTTATATATTTAAATATACCGAAATCTATTAACAACAAAATTATGAAAAATATTTTTTATTTAACTCAATAACGAGAGAAATGACCATTGTAATACAAATATAGAATAATGTTAGTGATAGGAGGAATATATTTATTTATTTTTATTATATGTATCCCTACAACCTTATTCGGGCATTGGCTCCACAAAAAATCGACAACCATTTCTGTCTATCTTCCGTCTTCCTTTTTAAGCCTCTTACTCCTAGTTCGTCTCAGGTCTTTTTTGATGTTGTCCAGCCATCTCAGACTTGGTTTCCCTCTCAATATCACCGTCTGCCTAGTGATCATTGTCTTTTGAAGTTCTGGACTTTAGTTATGCCTCAAAATATGTACTTGTGTGCGAATATGCGAACCCCATAACAGGTTTTGACCATTTATCCATCTATTACACTGGACTGTTAGGGGTTGCTGGTTGCAGATAGTTGATGTATCTCTACTGAGCCATTTCATAAAGATACACATTGAAGAGGGAAAAAGTGAATCGTGAATGCCTGATATATCTTGGAAATGGGTTTAATTGTGTTCATTTAAGGGTATTTGATTTGTATACGCCTAAAATCTTTCCACCATGATTATAGTTGTATTTCGATACATTTCAAAATTTTTAACAGCAATGTTTCTATTTCAATATAAGAGGCAGGTTTATTGAATGTGAGTATATATGCCTGTGTTGAGATTTGATGGTTAAATTAGGAGTCAAATTAGGAATAAAAATAACGTATGTCTCATAATTTTTTTTTTTTATGTCGACTTTCTGTCCATGAAATTGATGGCCTTATCATTGCAGTTGAAAAAAAAAAATAACTAAAAAGTTCAGGAAGCCAAAAGCTTTTTTCTTTCGTTAAGTTAGATAACGGATTATTTTAAAAAGAATGAAATAACGAATTACTAATTATATTAAAAAAATAAACTGTAAAGATAAATATAAAATAAAAATTACAATCAATAAAGGTCATCTTTTCATTTCAATCAACCTATTCTTAAGGGTAGAGTTAAAAATTAATAAGAATAGCGTTTTTTTTTTTTACGACTGCAGAAGCATTAAAATCATTCGGTACAATATATTATCAAAATGTAAAAAATCGCGTAAGTTATTAACATTTAGTGATACAATTTTTCCAGTTAATCTTGTTTGCAAACAAATGAAATGGAAGCGGTAGATATAAGGAAATCCTCATGGTTCGCTTTTACGTCATGAGCTTAAGAAATAAAAGGTAATATGTATTTTATAATTTCAAATTTTAGCATTATAAGTAATTGTTATTAACTTTTTATCCATTATATTTTTACATATGTATATATCGAAGAGGAAAAGGATCCTTTCCCGATGGAGTGTTTGGTAAGGTGTTTTCCCTGTGAATTGGTCCGTCCCAGTATATTACATGTTTTATTTATGTTTTAGTTCCTGAAAAGTTTCTAGTATGGATACGCGGTGGGTCTTATAAACTAATTTAACTTTAATGTACTTCTCTTGTAAATATTTCATAAGGAAGCAGTTGCATTGTTCACAAGCTACGAACATAGTTAATTGTTATAGTACTTGTTAATTATGATATGGCTACTTTATATAAATTAAAATACAATTCTAATTTAATTATAAATAAATGAAACATATGTTAGTGTGATAAACATTTAGTTGTTGTATATTTGGGCTTAACAACGTCCTAATGTACTCCAACCAGGGCATCAAGGACGGGCTATCCTACAGATTACCAACCTATACTAACCAGGGTGGGAAGGTCTTAAAATAAATTTTAACCCGCCCAGGTGGGATCGAATCCACGACCTTCAGTACCAAGCGCGCTGAGACCCTCGCCCCAACTCACTCGACCATCGATTCCCCTATAAATATTTAGTAGTTTATTTATTATAAGAAATACGCATTTAGAAAGTATATTTCGCAAATTGAAGGATGAAAAAGGAGCTCTTTATTTCCTCCAAGATAAAGGACTGCTGCCTGCAATTAAGAGGTGCACTATTTTTATTTAGCTATTGACAATTTCCAATTAAAAAAAAAAATGGTTATTTAACATTGTATATGAAATCGAAATCGTGCATTTGTTATATTCGGATCTTATTTCTATTCTCGAACGTAGTTAAAGCTTCCAACGAATTTTTTTGTGAACAGTTTTCGACAACTAATAATTTTTTTTTTTTCATATGAAAAAAAGAACATTGAATAGGGAGATTCCTAAATAGGGTAAATAGGGTTAAATCTATTTACATTTTAGTGTAGGGCATTGAAGGGGTAGAACCAGTGGAACGATTGAAAGCAAATAGAACAATTTAACGTTCTACATTTGTTATGAATGTACGTTTAAACAAAAGGTTTGTACATTACCTTTTAAAGATAATATGGATCTGTTGTGTTGATATTTTTTATCAAAGAATCAGGTTATTTATGTTTAAGTAAGCCTAGTTGTATTTTGTAAAACAATATGTAAAATACGACTGAAACCGAATATCTAGTCCCTTTTTTTCCTTTTCTAATCCTCCACTTATTTATTTTATTTACAAAGAAAATAGTAAATTTCGGGAAATGGTGATCTTTTTTTGCCTTTTGGAATTTAAAGATAGGTATCCTCCCTCTGCTGCTGATAGGTCCCCAACAGAGATGGATGGTCATCTTCCTCCTGATAAGAGAAGAGGATTTGTCCGGTTTCAGTTATGTTTTGTAATATAAGTGGAGATTTGTAGACTAAAACATCAGGATGATATATATATATATATATATATATATATATATATATATATATATATATATATATATATATATATATATAACAAACCTCAAAAGACTAATATATTTATTACGAAACATACAAGAAATAAAATATGTTATACTGGACTCGGTAAAGAAAAAGAAAATATGTATCAAACTTTAAGCGGAAACCGTCGCGGAGTTAAGACTATAGAAAAAAACCATAGAGTATTTCCCATTCCAAATGTTCAATTTAAGACAAATGTGAACATATTGGATTTTAAAACTCTCCGAGAGATGAAAAACCGCAGCAGGATGTTGCAGTTGAACATTACAATTTTCCCAACAGTCGATGTACTCCTGGAGTGAGAGAATGGGTTACCTACAAGCGAAAAAAAATATTAAAGACTAATAAAATGTTTAACTGTTTTTTTATTTATTTTTTTTTATACCTTTTTTACTTTAATAAATATGGTTCTGGTTTTCAATGATTTGAATAAATTTGTCAAATTTAATTATCAATTGGCAGAAAATATAATTTTAAAATATTATCATTCTATCAAATACTTTTTGTAGAAAAAGTTCCCTAGAAATTCATGTTTTTCACTAACGCGAGGGTTTACCATTACCTCCACTCAAATAGGATTGAAGTTTTCATAAGAAAATAAACGTGTATCTTATTTCTTGATTGCAAGGTAATATTTTACTTTAATTAACTTTTAATGATTAATAATTATCCTAATCAGGCGGACAGTTATTTGTTATTTCGATTTTTTGTTATTTGGTTTTTATTTTCCTGCTTTTTGGAGATCAAATTTAAATTGTAAAATTTTATCATTATTGAATAAAACTATATTATTTACGAAGAGGATGTATGCTAGAACATGTATACTTAAATAAAATTTTTAATTGTAAATATGTTAATAAAGATATATTTGTCAGTTGAGTGAGTAATTATAATTAATGTTATGTTTTTCAATGAAAAGCACTGATCTAACTAAAGATTGAAAAACACTAAACATTCTTATGAATAAAAATATAAATATATGATTGAAAAAAATATATTCATGGTAGTACAACTCCGAATTGATATTATCCTCAAATCCTTCTCAACTGCTCATTCCTTGATATACCAATTATTGGTATCTTTAAAGCAGTTAAGAACCCACTAGCAGACAGGTTATCAGTACAATAGTAGACCCTTTAAAGTTGGACAGTTGCCTCGGATGACAGGAGCTGCCAGGATTTCTGCTGGGGTATCGTTATTCGCTGACGTGTCGCAGAAATTAACCCTAACAAGTGCGCTGACACTCCCGAGGGCGATGATTTGCCTGCCCGATGAGGCCACTACTCTCCCCCGGGACCGAGTGATTCAGCTAGAAAGGCTCTGTGTCATCGGCTTTTCCTTCAGCCTACTCCAGATCGATGAGGGTGCTCAAGATGACTTCTATCCTATGACGGAAGTTGTTATAGCGGTAGTATATTTTTGATTATATTTTAAAGATTGAAGGTTATTGTTTAACCTTAGTTTTATTATATTTAAACTTGCAAATAACATTCTCAATTTAAGCCTTATATTTAATAATGATTAAATTCCACCCAATTCTGCTTAGAACTCACATAAAAGACTTCAAGAAACTGCTCGTCATTCTTGCTCGTCAGACAAACGTTCAAACCTTCCAATCAATCCCAAGAGACTCATTTTCGTGACAGTTATTATTAGTGGACTTATGCTCTGAGCTCTGGAGCTGAACTAAACCTTCCAATCCAAAATCTTTCGTAAAATCCTCAACGCTCATTACTTTGTTACAAATAAACAAATAATGCTTATTGTTACCATTGGACTAAATGGTCAAAACCATTTGACTATGGTTGCGTCATACATGGCGGACTCTTTACGGTTTTTGAGGACAGAATAAAAGGTATAATGAATTGCTTGGTTAGGGTTGTCTTCGGAACCTCGAGACGTTCCCATGTTTCGCATCTCTACACTGAGTTAAATTGGCTCTTCCCCTCCTTTTGCAAAAAATACTTCCTTGACACCTTCCTATACCATGTTATCAACACCCGTCATCCTCCCTTAATTTACAGTACCCAGAAGTTCGAGTCGGCTATCAAATCACTGCATACAAGATCTTGTCTTTCAGATTTTTATACTCCAACCCACATAAGTACTGTATTCCAACGTTCCTTCCTTGTCCAATCCTCTATTCTTTGGAATTCCCTCCTCCTCTGTATTCACAACGATTCTTCGCTTAGAACATTCAAAACACTTTTCTTTCACCATTTTCTTTCTCTCCAGCCCAACGCTCTCTAAGTATCTGGAAGTATGTACTATAGAAATAATCATCTAATTTAATCACAAAGTCTGTCAGACATAAACCATTAGCGTAAATTATAGTTTGAATATGATAATACTTTAATTGTTTGTAATGATAATTTTTGATTTTCTATCTTTGTTGTTTTATTTTTAAAAGCTTTCGGCCAGTTATGATTTTACTTTGTATTATTTAAAGTAATTCTTAAGGGACTTTGTCCCAGAAGAAAGTTTTTTTTTTCTATTCCATTCTATTCTATTCTGTTTCTGATTTGGCCGGAATCAGATACCTATCCATTCATAGTAAAGTCCATAACCACTCAAATTGACTAATCTCTCTACTTGCTTCCCATTGTATTCCCTATAACCCCACGAGGCAAAAGGATGATGACCTCCTACTGTTTAACTTATACAAAAGTGCCACCAATAGCAAGTTATTGTCATGTTAGAGTACTCATTTCCCCTTTCATTTAGTAGATGGATATGTTCTACACAGTTGTAAACATCAATAAAAATATGAAAAAAAAAAGACTCTTGTTAATAACACTATAAGCCTATCAGGGGTGTACAATAAAAAAAGCTAAATACATCATGTCTGAAGCCCCAGTGTAAATACCAATAATAGTCCTTACTTTTTTAATCAAAACGAGAAAATAAATCAATAAGAAAACTATTAAAAAACAATGAATTTTATATATTTAATTTTTCCACAGAAAGCGAATTTCTAATAACTAATAATATTGTCAAGCGGGAATAGTTTCAAACCACAAGTAAAAAGTTCAGTATTCTTACTAATATACTTATGACACAAAAAATTGACAGTTCATGACACTATCTTTCACATATACTTGAAGTATTTTTTATGCTGTTATTCATTTTAATAAATTAATATAAAAAAATTTTCAATGTCAATTAAAAAAGAAGTGGTTGTGCTTAGTACTACTTGCTGGAAGCAAAAACGTCTTTTGGAGTAAATTCAGCAAAAAAAAAAAAAAATAAAAAAATAGAGAGCTGCTATTTTAAGTTTTTTTATTTGCTTACTTATTGAATATTTTGATTACTTCTATGAAAAATGAAAATAAAAAAAATATATGAGTTGTTAGGCTTGAATGGCGGAATAAATCCTGTGTTCGTAGTCTGTAAAGATCACGCTTCTTAAAATATCACCTGAAATAGCTATCCACTTTGAAGGTTGACTTGTCCTTCAGAGTTGCTTAAGAAAGGACCTTTCTTATTAGAAATTGCCTCCTAGTCAAGAAAGTGGTAATTAGTAAAGAAAGAGTTGTGCTCCTAACTGTCCCTCATCATCATCATCATAGGTGGTGCGACTAGGCCTCCTCCAAAAGCTTCCGCCAGTTCGCTCGGTCGCTTGCCGCAGCTTTCCAGTTTCGGGGTCCAAAGAGGGCCCGCGCGTCCGCAGATACCAAGTCCATCCATGGAATGCTCAGTCGTCCAACCCGCCGTTTCCCGTAGAGCTCCTCTGTCACTAGTAGGCATCCTTTCCACATGTCCCACCCATCGAAGTCGTCGGAGCCTTATGAACTTGACTATGTCAACTTTTATCGGCTTATCCCAGAAGCTGGACTGTGCTGTTGAATAGTGTAGAGTGCAGTTGAATCCCAGACTTCCTCACAGCCTTCTCCCGGGCAAAATTAAATAGAAGACAGGCCAAAGCGTCTCCCTGCCTAACACCACAATTTGTGACAAAGGGATAGGAAAGATCAGCACCCACGCGCACCATACACCTTGAGTTTGCCATTGTCATCTTTATCAGTCTGACCAATTTTATCGGAACGTTCATCTCTTTTAGGGCTCGATAAAGCTCCGGTCGGTCGACAGTATCATAGGCAGACTTGAAATAGACAGAGATGATGGGTTACGATTCTATATTCTTTACATTTTTCAAGCATCAGTCTCAATGTAAATAGCTGGTCCGTAGTGGATCTTCCCCTTTTAAATCCTGCCTGATACTTCCCTATCTCTCTACTTGCATGAGGAACTAGTCTCTCGAAGAGGATATTTGAGAGCACTTTGTAAGCAGATGAGAGGAGGACAATACCCCGATAGTTGCTGCACTCCAGCTGGTCTCCCTTCTTGTGTAGCGGCCAAATAATGCCTTTCGTCCACTCTTCAGGTATTCTTTCTACTTGCCAAATAGTAAGGATGAGGTTGTGGAGATCCTTATTGAAGTCCGGTCCGCCATACCGCAATAGCTCTGCTTGGATACCGTCCTGTCCTGGTGCCTTATTGTTTTTAAGTTTTGCAATTGCTGCCTCAACCTTATCCTCATCAGGTGGCTCTGCATCATCCACCGTGTCTTTTCTTCCTGTCTCTGCATCTTTCTCCTCATCTTCTTTTTGGAGTGTCTTCGTGGAGTGTGACGCCCATCGCTCCAAGATGTAACTTTCTTCAGTTAGGAGCCTAACAGTCCCTACTCTTCTAATATCTAATAAAAATTTCCGACAGTAATTGGAGTGTTGGTACGGTACGATACTGTACGTGAAGCGAATTAGCTTTATCTACACTATCTTTATCAACGAGCCAAAAGAAGTTAAAACTTAAAGTTTTCTAAGATTTAATGTTTTTATAACCAAGAAGACTTATTATTCTTGGATTAAATATATATTTTCGTTACGATCTTTAAGGACATTTGGGAGCTAAAGTTTGTCAAACTTCGAAATACCTCAGCTTTTCTAAGGAACTTTTCAGTTTTAATTTCGAAATCTTATTTCAAATATAGATTAGAAAAATAACGAGTAAATAGATGACATTTAAAATAAATCAGCCTTTTATTTTTACTAGACGAGAATAACTAATTACGTTGACTGAAGCAGACTAGATAACAATCTCCGAGTGCTCTAAATAAGGTTTGCGATCAGATAGAAGTGATTTCCATAGGACGATGATGTTTTTTCAACGTTAAGGGAAAAGAAAGGAAGAAGGAGTTTTAAAAAATTTAGCGTAGCCCCATTTTTAAAGAGGGCTATTAGGCGGCCTTAACAGCATTCCTTCTTCATTTTGTAAAAAAAAAAAAAAAAAAAAAGAATGAGCTTTTTGTGAATCTTGAAACGTACGATTAATTTTATTTCTACTGTAAGCAACGACCTCTGTATTATACAAATGTAGATTTATCCAATATATTTATTGAAACATTTTTTACTGGCAAAATATCATAATCTGCTAACTTTTAGACTATAAGCAATAGAGATTGTGTAGATTCTATAACAAAATCATAAAAATATACATATAAAATTCTTGATGAGTTATGAATAATAACAATAATAATAAGGAACCAAAATAAAGATTTCAAAAATCAAAATTGAACTACCATATACTTAGTAGTTGTATATCCATCTGTCTATTGTTACATATATATATATATATATATATATATATATATATATATATATATATATATATATATATATATATATATATATATATATATATATATATATATATATAAAACATCTCTTAAAAGATCTAGCACTGATTGATATAGTTGAAATCTTATTGGACTGAAGAAAGTAGAAGGATATTTTAGCAAATCATGTTGTGCTTTGGTTTTCTCTTTCTGTTAATTATTGGATTATTATTTTATAAAAAATTGTTTTATCTTCATTTTGTTAACAGGATTTAATACAAAAGTAGAACGAAAACGGCCAAATTGTTTAAGAATCTGTAAAATTCTGACCCGGGAATAGCGATGAAATTGGGTAAAATTTATTGTTTGAATGAAAATACTGAAATACCTTGTTCAAAGTTTTATTATTTGCAAAGCAATATTTTTCAGTTAGAGGGCTTGAAAAATAATTAAAAAAATTATTGCTCATTTGGATCATTGACCCGAGGTCACGTAACATCAACATTGAGAAATTTCTTATTACTGGTGTCATGGAAGTTGCTTCTTGTAGTTTATTCGAGTTTTTATGAACCTATCCCACTTGCATGTCTGACTAGTAGGCTTATTTGATTTATAGGTGGTGGGGTCTCACAATTTCTGTGCGTTCCTTTCTCTTATAAAAACAGCAGATAAGTTAGGATTGCAATAAATGCCACTTCCATTGCATTAATAATATATGTATGACGATCTTATTTTTTAATTATATAAATAATTCTGTAAATTATAATTAGTACATGTAAATATTATCTTTTTTATAATTATTACTGAACTTATAAATTCATTCCATTACTTATTGGTTTACACTTTACCTCTGCTCAATGTTCATTCCTATATCATTCTAATAATATTATACATTATATAAAATTTAGCATAATGAGAACAGTACAGTTGATTGCTAGTTATAATGTAAGATAAAAATAATGAAGGATGCAGTCAAACTTAAATAATACGTATAAGTAAAACCACTGCAATTGAGTGCCAGTGGCTTGCTAGCCTACTTCAGGGAAACCAAACCTCAGGAGAAGAAATAATGGATGATAGGAAAAAATGAGACACATTTTTTTTTTCTTTCTTCTTCTACCATTAAACTATCATAATTCTTTGTTTGATATAATTCTGCAGCACTATCATAACGTATAGCTAACTACGTGCGTATTGTCTAAGCTTTTAGCAAAAAAAAAAAAAAAAAAAAAAAAATTGAAAATCGTTAAAGGCCAAAAGAGGCAAACAATATTTTGTAAATCTATTTTTGAATATTCACTCTTTAAATGAAGGAAATATCCAGTTGCAATTAGTTGTATTATTTTTTTAATATTTAAAAAAATATATCTTTTATTGTTATTGATATATTTTTTTGTTTATTAATGGTTTATTGAATAATCCGTTTTTTAACAAATTTACTCCATCATATTATGATGGAACAGCTTTGTAAAAAAAGTTAATATTAGGTTTAGTAAGTTTAAATATTATTTTTACGAAACTAATGTATTGAAGTTAATACAGCATACTCGGGTTTCTCGTTACTGTTTATCGATCGCTACAAAACATTTTAACACTAGTCTTCCTTATGTTCATATGCATAGCGTCCCTGTGCCAATAATTCTACCAGAAAACTTTCATTGCTTACTCTAACTTTCTATATTAATAACATTATTTTTCTGAAGATATCCGATTGGTCGAACAAGAAGGAGCTAGAAGAAGAGGAGCGAGTACAGGGACCCTGGCTGACCCAGAGGAACCGGTCCTTCGGTCAGAAAAAAACCTCTGCTCCAATTAGGACCTTTTTATGCTACCTTCCAGCGGTCAGCTTCATCTTTCTCACAGCATCCTTCATCTAGCCTTTTTTGAAACAGTCTCCCGGTAGTCACTAACTTAGGAAACGGCAGCTCATAAATTGCTCATGGAGTGTCATCTCCTTGCCTTATCAAAACAAGCATACCCTTACTAATTACGTTTTAGTTTGCCAATTAATAGCGTAAGTCTCAAATAGAATAAGTATGAGTCTCACGTAATAGGTAAACAAGTATATTTTTGTTACATTAGTAATTCAAGATATCTAAAAAGGTTCGTATCTATTGTCTATCATTCACTATAACCTTCCGTTATGAGCGCTTCCTAGACCGTCATGGGTGGGCATGCATATCTTATTACTTGCATGTAATAAGCATATCTGCCTTCTTAACTGTTATATCTATATTATTAAGATGCTTAAAAAGGAAGAAATGCTAATCGGTAATCTTTACTCGGTACATCTTTAAAAAAAATGTATATAAATAAAAAAGTAACAGTAAAAGTTTATTTAAAAAATATCATCCCCAGTCAGAGCTTTGTCCGTTCTCATAAGTAACGAACTTATATACTTTTAACTAATAATTGAAGTTTTTTTTTTTATCGATAAGAAACCTTGTGTCGTAGCATTCGATTGAAAATTATTTTTTCAATGATATGTTCAACGGATGATATGAAAAAATGTGTATAGATAAAAGTTTAATAAAAGAGGATTTAATTATCATAAATTTTGTTAATATGTATGTTTTGCATACGACGCACCTTTTTCGAGATATAAACGCAAAACCAAAAAAAGGGACCTTCCTCGCCCCTCCCTTTTTGTTCCCTGGCCCGTATTGATATTGATTGTATTGATTTCATCTTCTTAAACTTATTTCCAAACAAAAAAGCTTATGGCATCGTGGCAGGTCTTTTTTTGTAAATTTTTGTAAGTTTTTGTAAATTAAAACTTTACATTTTAATTATTATTTTACTATTGCTAAATCTTCCTAGAACTAAGTAGATGGTGTAGTTTAGATTTTGTTCAGATTGGTTAAGTATTTTTCTTGTTTAGTGAAATTTGCATCGAAAAAACGAAAAGCTCTACAAAATTACACATAATGCTAGTTCTTTAAAAATATCAAAGTTACTAGAAGGTTGAATACAATCATAGAAGAAATTGGTTGAATGATACAAAATAAAAAAAATGGCAGAATATATCACACTTGAAATGGGTGATGCTCGTTTTATTAGTTTGTAAACATGGCATACATTACTTTTAGGAGGCTCTTGAATTTGATCATCCCTTTTTCCTTGTTTCTCTTGATGCTCTTACGCAGGCCTCACTTTTTTATTAAAACCTTGTTACAAAGCTCTCTTGCCAGTTTTTCACTTCTTATTTGTACGTATTTCTATACAGGTTCATGATAAAGTTTTGTTAGATGTCTTAATCCCATATTACCATCGTTGGTGTAAAATAATATATTTAAAAACTTAGGTAGAGCGAGTATTCCTGACATACAAAACATGGTTTTCTAGCTTACTGTTGCCCGTAGGAGTACTCGGTCAAGTCTGTGCTAGTGTTAGTTCAAAAAGAGAAGGTAGAAAAAAGGGGAAATCCCTAAACAAACAAGAATCAAAGAAATGTAAATAAACATTTCCGCTGCATATCTGATAGGCACCTATCGAAAAGTTAATATTTCAAAAATGATAATTATATAGGATTATAGGATTATACATAAATAAATGTAGCGTAGGGTTGTAAAACTTATTTTTTTTATTTTTTATTAGCAGGATCCGTACACGTCTTTTAAGTTTCACTTTTGTTGATCGAAGAAAATAAAACGTTTTTTAAATTTCTGTTGAAATAATTTTTTTTTTATATCTACTGAATTTTTGCAAACATTTTGTAAAACCCTTTTAACACCACTATTATTACTTGTTTATGGATGATTTTCGTTTCGAGAAAGTAGCCATAATTGTTACCGCTAAAAATTTTAAAAGAGAGGTGTCTCATAAATCTGACATGAGCATTCAAGTCATTTGATTTAAAAAAAAAGAAAAAAAAGAAAGAAAAACATATATAGTAGGAAACTTCATGTAGCTCGCCAGAGAATGTATAAGTACCTTGTAGAAACATCGAGGGCACAATCCCTACGTTCTTAGAAATAACAATCAATACCTTCGAAACAATTCGTCTGATTAATCTTTGTAAACAAAAGCACACGATACATAATATTTGTATAGTATAGTTCAGCTACAGACTACTCAAAATGTTTATTAAACATTTATTTTTTAAAAACCTATTTCGAATCATGTTTTAGTCGGATAATCAGGTTGAAAAAGGGTGAGAAAAAAGAGCAGAATTAAAAGGGTTGATATTTAAATGTTATTTTATTTGGCTTAAAAAGATAAAAAGAATTAAACAGCATAATAATTAAGACTCTAAATTTAACAACCCACTGTTAAAAAAAAAAAAAAAAAAAAAAAAAAAAAAAAAAAAAAAAAAAAAAAAAAAAAAAAAAAAAAAAAAAAAAAAAAAAAAAAAAAAAAAAAAATGGCAAACTCATACTTTATTTGTGAGGTAATAAAATTAATAAGAATTTCAATTCTCCTTTAGTTTTATATAAAAAATATTTTATTATTAGAGACCATATTTATGAGGAAAGAAGAAAAACGTATACAAAATATAGTATTGTATTGTATATTTTTTTTTATATATATGGAGATGTTTATAATCAGGTTAAATACCTAAAAGTAGTGGTAGATGCTTATGCAGCTTGATTTACAGCTCCCAGTGTCTCAGGTATGAGTCTTATCAAGTTTGCTGCGACCTCTTCTTCGTTCATGTCCTCCCATGTCTGCACTGATGAAATAAATAATACGTAATTCATTCAATGAATCTAAATGAACCTACTGTTTTGAGAAGAATCAGCCATACTGGGAAACTGGTCTGTGCATGTGCAAAGCCGATTCAGCAGATCGGCAGAACCAAGAAATTATTGGTTTATTGTACCTTGTATTCCTTTTTCTGAAGCACTTCAGTACTGTATCGGTCTAAGATTGCCATTAGTCTCAATCAAGAGCCTTCTGTTTCATATTTACTCTTCGTCCAGATATGCCTCTTTAAATTCCCCATTTGTTATGATTCTCCATTCTCCTGCCTTTCGGATCCGGGTCCAAGATTTAGCGCAGAATTTTCCTCTTAAATATTCCAATAACACTGCACTAGGGACTCAAGTTTCGAATGGTCAAGTTACAATAGCAATTAGTTGTTTTAGAAAGCAGAGAGGCTTTAAATGGGCATAAGTTTCAACTATAGGTATAGTTCCCGGTCATAATCCTTTTATTAATTTTACTCATAATTTAATTTTCCATGTTAAATCTGGTCCTCAAATATGCAAATAAACTGAACTTAACAAATATAAATTAATTTACTCTTAAATCTTGGTAGATCACATTATCATCCTAGTTGAGATCCATTCATTTCGTTTTATGTTGATTTACGTTTAGTCCTATGGCTTCACTTACGATATCTACAAACATTTCCTGAAGGCACCTGAGATTCCTAGCTGCCTGACATATGTCATCAACGTAAGCCACTATCTGTTTTGTATACGTAATATTCTCCGATGAATTGTTATTTTTGAGATCACTCTATGTGATAAATTTTAACTACGTACGCTTTGGAATTGGGTTTCATTTAATGCTGCTCAACGTCATAGTACAGTCGAGAGGCGTTTGTAAAATATTTAAGTGCAAAAACTTTTGTTTCATTTATTGAAATTTAGCACTGCGTACAAATATATATATATACATCTAGTAAATGTAAGAATAACGAAAATTGCTTGTAAACAAGTTCCCACTTGTAGCACTTCAATAAAGGTTCTATAGGTTACCGAGGACACCTTCTTTTCAGACGTCTCAAAGGGTTGTCGGAAATAGGATGAGAAGCAATTTGAAAAACTAGTGGATTTTAATTATTATAGAGTTTGTTATGAACAGATAGGTATCTGATTAGGGCTACATCAGCATCAAATGGGATATTAAGGTCTTTATGGATAAGTTTATTTCTGAAAAAGTATGGAGGATTAAGGCTTTTAATTTGCAAGAATTAGATACAAGATGGATTTAATGGATCTAGACGAGCTCTAGATCTCAACTCCATACGTCCAAATAGGTCTGATTACTGCCATGCAAATGTGTCTCTTGTAATTTATAGGCATCTTACAGAGCAAAAACCTTAACAAGAAGAATTGCTGAAGTGAACTTAACACTTTGAGAACAATATTCGGTCCTTTGTGAAACAGGGAACATTGTAGAGGTCGTTTAGAATTCGACCGGAAACATAGGGGATCTGAAAACTACTGAATAGAGAAATCTACCATTTCTTTCTAAACCACGCTTTATTCTTTGTACACTAAATAGACAGATAAGAGTTTTGTTGAAGGCCTAGTGAGTAATGTTTCATTACTTTGGAGGTGGTTCAGTGCAGTTCCACGTGTTCTGCAGGCCTTTTAATAATGGGATAGCGCTTATAATTAAAAGTAACTGATCCCATTTGAATTTTTGTTGAAAAAATACATTTTCATGTAATTTTCATGTAAAAACCCCAATTATGAAAATGTTCAACCAGCTCGCAGTCCGTATTTAGAACCTGTATATGAGCGATGAACTTTGCAGAAGTATGAGACCACCCACAACCTCTGCAACTTATACTTTAAGGACTTCGTGGAAGTTTATGACTTCTTTAATAGAGATGTTAGAGGATATAAATCAAGAAGTAGAAACAGACACAATGAGAAGCATGTCTTCAAAACCCTAACTTATTTTGACATGGTGAATTTTAGAGCTTATTACTCACAGAAAATGCAACACAGACTAAACTAATCTTAAAGAAAAACCAACATTTATAACTATTTTTTATAATCTATTAACTAGTTTATCTTTGTATTCTTACAAGCACTTGCTCAAACAAAATTTTTACATTAACCTAATATACAATTCGAAATTTTCTTCATGTATACAGCCCATTGTCACTGAAACTATTTAAATGTTAAATAAAACAGTGTTGAAAATGTATAAATATTTGATGCACAATATTTTTAGTTGGGTAGTGTACACAATAACTGTGCATTTTATCTGTAGAAACAATTTTTTATTACTTTGGTCGATTCAAAGGCGTTTTGACAGATTTCACGCAAACTTAAACATAATATTATAAATTAACAGGCAAACCAAGAAATTTTTTATACAATTCTCATGTACATGCCTCCTTTAGAAGGAGGAACGAATGACGTAGCGATTGTGTTCAGCTGAATGTGAGGATAATGAATTATAATCTACTGTCTTCTTAACTAACACTATAATAATCTCTTATTCTAATTCATATGCTTATTGCAATGATTTACTATATGAGAGAAAAAAAATTGAATAAATATAAAACATAAAAGATAAAGGCACATTAAAAGCATGAACGAATCAGCTTAAACAAAGTCAAATCTGTAGAGGTATAAAATTAATTAATATTGGATATTAAAAATAACTTATTTCTGTTATTCATTATTATACTTATTAGCAATAATTATTTTCTAATCAATATTACAATCTAATCTTCTATTATGACTTTTACCATAATCTAAGATTTTATTTTACACCTCCAATGTCTAATTTTTCAATTAACTTATTTTAAATAAGGTTCATTACAATTCATGTTTTTTATTGCTTCCAATTCCTGTACGTTCCTGGCATTCTCAAAAGTAAAAACGTTGTTTAAGAATGATAAAATAAATATATAGACATTGAAAAATGTATCTAACAAAAATCAGTTAGCTTTAGTGAATCACCTAGTTTTGTTTTTTCTAATAGCTACAACTATTTTTTTTATGTATTTTATTTCTTCATTTTTTTTTCTTTGTTTTTCATAAATAACATATGTTTTTTGTTTTTTTTATTTTGGTAACTTGATCTACATTCGAAGCTGTGAATAAAAAAGGAAGCAAGAAAAATATTTCAATCAGTTTTAATGTGAGACTAATGGAATTGTTATGGTTAGAGAAACTTGTTTGAAACATTTGAAATGTACTATCTTAATATCTAGTAATACTTCTTCTAACAGCTTTCAAACGTCTCAGGATTGACTGGATGACACGATCAATGTCTGCTTAAGAATGTTTTGAAGCTCAGCAACTGTAATTTCTAGCTCTGATTCTCCTCTTCAGCATCCCCCAAACATGTTCTATCCGATTTTGATTCGGATTTAGAGGAGTATAGGCAAATGGTTAATTCTTACTTCCTGGAAGTAGTCGTTCTCCATACCAGCAATATGTGATCACAATCAATACGGCCAAATGAAGTTAGTTTCTGAGTTGAAGACTTGTTAGACACTAATGACTAAGGTCAAAACCGTTATAAAACGGACAATCTTTGGCTAATAACAATTCTCGATCTTGACTAAACATTTTTTTTAAAAAACTATTTATTGATATTTACAACTGTATTTATTATATACAAGTAAATTTGATGAAAGTGATTACAACGACATGCCAATAACATGCAAAGAACTATTCATTTAAAAGCAATTAAATAAAATTTCTACATTAGAAGGCCTCTCGGTCAACTTTTTTCGTGGATAATTGGAAAAGTGAAACAAGCTGGGAGATTCGCGGATTCGAGTGTGTATGGAGTTTACTATGAAATGATAGGTATCTGGTTTGGAACAAATTAGCAGCATCAGGGACAATAAGATCTTAGTGAATAAATTAGTTTGTGATACAATGAGGAGCATTGAGAATATTATGAAGGATTTTGGATTGCAATGGTTGGATACGAGAAAAATTGGAAGAACTAGTGGAGTCCCAAATCTGTAATTCCGTATGTCGAAATAGGTCTTATTACTGCCAGGTAAATGGGTCATTTGTAATTTATTGGGAGCTTTTAACGCTTGGCTAGTAAATGTTGGAATAGTCAGAAGAGACGGGCAGTTTCTTGTCTTTAAAGTCTGATATGTAGGTCTTAAATGTATAACATAAAAAAGTGAATGGCATGCAATTATAACATTATAATCATCAACTGATGATATAAAAAAATTATAGTTGTTGTTAATTGAGGCTCTATGTCTTTATCTACTCCAACTAGGGCAGGAAGGAAGGGTTATCCTACAAGCTACTAACCTTATCTAGTCATGGTAAGAAAAGTCAAGATTCATTTCGTAGAAGCAACACTAAATATATTTTAACCTGCACAGGTGGGGTTCAAATCTACGATCTTCTGTATTGAGCGCGCAAAGACTCTCGCCCCAACTAGCTTGGTCATCCAGACTCCAAAAGTTCTAGTTATATCGCAATATGTAATTTGATATTCCAACGCAATATATTACCGACTAATACTGAAGCCAAAGATGGATTGATACAGAAGTAATACGTTGGTTAATATTCAACAAATATGGTCAAGTTGGCGGACCTAACCTTCTCAACTCACTTTTGACTCCTGTAGGTCAAGAACTAACCAGGCTATTGCAGCATGATAAAAGGTGAACCCGGTCGTGACAAGCTGTTCTATCTGACTCCTGTTCTCCGCTTCTGTATCTCATTCATCAGTTACTGCTCCCACTCAGTTTTCTGTTTTATTTTATTTCTGTCTGGTAGGATATAGAATGATTCACGCTTCATTATTTGATTGGCGTCATGATTGAGAGGTTTAGATGCCGTAACACCCTCTTAACTTAATGATAACTACCCAATGGAAGTCAATCGTTTTTTATAAAGAGTCAGTTCTATTGCTAAGGAGATATGGAGGAACAAAATGAAAATTATCTTCTAATTTTCCGACCTTTTCCTGAAGATAATACCTTTGCTAGATGCTTTGTCAAATCAAAATCCAAGTGAGGTTGACAATAATAAAAACATCACACCCAATATTCCAGAGCTACTAAGCATTCTTAAGAGTATATAAATTCTTATCAATGTATTTATTACAAATATTTTATTTTCAAGGGAACTCGACGAACGATCGCGTTGGTGTGGTAGTCTGGACACGTGGTGACAAAATGTCGTGGGTTTGAATTTCATCTGGCCGGGTAAAAATTATTTCTTGGCGGATCAACAAAATGGATCTTGAACTTCTAACCTGTTGTATAACCTATCCTTCCTGATCCTAACCTACATCACGATGCTAACCCCAAACAAAGAAACAAACTATTCAAAGTTCTGACAACTGTATTTTTTAATTAAAAATATTCGTAAAAATATGCTTTGCTTAGTGTCAATGAAAACATCTATCAATACAGAATTCCTACAGCAACTGCTCTGTATAACTCAACTATTTTATGATAAAGCTTTCATAAAACATAATTTTGCGGCTCCGGCATGGAACAAATGATTGAGATTGTTCCTAGTATTATCTTTGTTTTTTCTGTGTTAATGAAAAATCTGAAAATGAATTATTACTTTTTACAATATTCTGGTATCTTCAGAGAATATCTGAATCTCATTCATTGTAGAAATTATTATTGATGACCGGAAAGATTATTATTACTAACGAATTACACAACCCGTGTACGAGTTATGATTTCCTTCAAAAACAACTCCATGCGTCCCTGTCATGTGCTACCACCATCCAGTTCCTGATGATCGGCAAGATTACATTTGTTTATTTCCACACTATCCTTCTTTAAATAGCTTGATTCACAAATTATTTTACTATAATTCTCATAGTATTATTTTTATCGAAAACTAACAGAGGTCTTATATCATTAACAAACAAAAAAAAAAAAAAAATATATATATATATATATATATATATATATATATATATATATATATATATATATAAAGATATATACACTGCAATTTTTTTTGGAACAGGTTAACTAGGTTTCAAGAGTATAGCCGTCCGGTACCTCTCGTAACAATTATAATTGTTACTCATTAATAATGAAAAATTATAATATTTAAAAAATTACACTCCCACTTTACGGACATACTAGAGTCTTGTGTGACATTTTTATAATAATAATAATAATGTAATGAGAATAATGACATTAATAACAAAAATTAATATTATTAATTAATATTAATATTATTGTTCTCATTACTAACTATCATATTATTATTGATATTAATGTCATTATTAGTATTTTTCTAGTGTGACTAATTAATTATATAAATTCCAGGACAACATGCAGTTGTTTTTATATAAACCTGTGGAGAAAAACTGGCTTGAAAAAAAAAATCCGAGGCCATCTATAACTCGAGATATCTCAATAAGAAGAAATCCTGCGAACTCCGCATTTGGACTAAACTATGCAGTTTTACGGCTTGTAAAAGACCTTAAAATTTGATTCTAATAGGTCGCGAAATCTGTGAGAGCTATAATAGCTCAAATTATTTACGTTTTTTAACAAATTGACAGCCTCTTGTCTTCTGAAATCGTATTTTTATTTATTTCGGCCAAACTTGATTACTACATATTTTGCGTTGAGATGAGGAATCTAAAAATGATATCAGTTTTTAGTTTTAAAAGTTTTCCTCAGTTATATTTTTGAAAAAAAAAATGCTTAATTTTTTAAATAACCGCCAAATTCGCTATTTTCATATTTCTTCATTTAAATAATCTAAAAATATTATCAGGTTTTGGTTAAAAAAAAAAAAAATAAAAATAAAAATAAAACATGTCAGTTGACATAGTCATTATCATGAGAATTAATGAGTGATGACAATACAAAAAATGATTCATGGAACGTACTAACGTTTAGAGGATTATCTAATGTAAACTCAATAAATTAATCCTGTATTAATTTCTAGACAGCCCAAAATTTTCCCCTCCATCAGTTTTGCTGTATCGTTAGATCCCTTAATGTAGTAGGATAGTTATTTTGGTTAGGATAGTACTTTTAAGATCATTTGAAAAACGCTTAATTTTTTATTTCACCCGAATTCGATGTTACATATTTCTTAAGATGGATTATCTAAAACTAATATTTAAAAAAAAAAAAACTCTATATACTATACTGAGGGATCTAACTATTACAGCAAAACTGTAGATGAATGGGAAATTATTGGGCTGTGCGGAAATTAATGCTTTTATTTCTACTGCTTCTTTTAAAGAAACTATCAAATTTTTGATCAGAGCAACACAATCAGAGTGTCAAAAAACCCCAAACACTTACAACATTAAGGCAAAACGTGACTTTTTCCATTCAGACCAATATAGCTCCTACCTTATGTACGGATATAAATAAGGACATAAGGAAATATAGGGACCCAAATTAATAATTAAATTAAAATTATTATTAATTATTATATTTTTGAGAGAAAAAAAAAGGGTTTCAAATGTAAATATTTTTATTTAAAACAATGTAGTACCTAAACGGTAAGTACTATTGACAAAATTTATATAACAATAAGTATTTTCCATTAAATTTCTCATCAGAAACCTCTAAAAACAAAAAAAAATCAATCCGAGCAGTGCGTGTAAAAATGTTTTGAGAGTGAAGAAAAAGGTTACAAATTTTGAGGGCGAAAAAAACGTTACAAAAGAAAACAATAGACTAGCCAAAAGATAAATCCACGTTAATTAAAATTGAATATCTAATTGTTCTTAGTCAGTGTTCCGGTGCCATCAAAGACACTATAACTTTATCAGAGGTGTAAAATGGTGCATTACCAAAGCCGAAGGAGGAAATTTCAGGTCATATGTAAGTAAGATATCTTTACAGTTTGTTTAAGATCTAAATATTTTTTAACCCATTTTTTCTTTTCAACATTTTCCTTACCAACCCCATTCCCCTTTTTTTATAGCTCACTTTCTCCTTCCTGATTGGCCTTCGAAAGCTTTATATATTCCATAAAAACCCCATGAACCTCCGCTAAAAGCCTTAAGTCCCTTAGACTTAGGAGGGCTGAGTTTTTAAATTTGTCGGAAAAGTGGTTTTTTGTGTTGAAAGAGAGGATCGGAGGAGGCGGTCAGGCTCGGAGAGTAAATGGTTTCCTAGGAAAGAGAAAAGGAAGCTTACGATAAGACTCAGCTCATTAGATTTTATCCTGTTAGAACAGGGCCTTCTTTTAAAATATTTTCATTCGAATGGAATGTTCTGACTTTTATTATTAATTACTGATTTAGTTATGAGATATTGTCATTGGTCTTAGAAAATGACTTACTTCATAATATTAATGAGCAGCACTCTCCATGGTTCATTTTTTATTTTTTTTATTTAAGATATATATTGAAATTTACAACTGTATATACAATCTAAAAATATAATACATCAAGTAACTATGATGATAATTATAAAAATAACATGTCACTTGTTTTCAAAGCTACTACCCATTGGTAGCACTTATTAAGGTTCTATATAATGAAGTACTACATTAGAAGGTCCCGAGGCCATCTTCTTTTCAGGCACCTCGGAGGGTTATTTGGAATGGAATCAGAAGCAAGCTTTGATACTAATTGGATTAGAATGGTTGTGGAGTTTGCTATGAAAGGAAAGATATCTGGTTTGATCGAAGTCAGAAACGTAAGGTACATTAGGATATTTGTGGATAAGATTGTTTGTGTCGAAGTAAGGAGCGTTTAGAATTTTTTTTTTTTTTTTTTTTGATTTTGGATCATAAGGATTGGATACGCGATGAATTGGATGGTTTAGTGGTGCCCCAAAGGTCAACACCGTATGTCTAAATTGCTCGAAATAACCAATTTATCTAAATACTAACACAGGTTATTTTTTACTGAATAAAATAACCTAAAATGAAGATCTGGAAGGAGAACCTCTGGACAAAGTTTCAATTGTATAAAATTTTTTATTATTTACTTAAACAATTTACTGTTGAAAATGTATATAACATTTATATATAAAATTGTTCTTAAAAGGTATTTTCTGTTTTGAAGTATACAAAGTGAACGCAACTAGGGTAAGTTCTCTTTTTTTTTTATCCTGATTGTGAGTTTTCGCTATTTTCCTATTTTAAAAAAATAGCGTGGCGTCCGAGACTGTTTTTCATTATTATACGTAGAACCTAACCGTCTCCACTGGGCTTGAGGCAACAGTGTGCGGTTGAAATTTTTATATAGTTAAAAATTTAACCGTAACAATACCAGTTATGTAAATGAGTCTTTTGTGATTAATTAGAAGGTTTGAACGTTTGCTATTAAATGTTGAAGTAGTCTCTAACGACGGGCAGTTTCTTGTCGTTTTAGTCTGGTATTTGGATTCCAAAAAAAAACGTTTATCCAGATATGGAGATTCATAATTAATAAAAAAACCAAACAAAAACGAATCACACATAGGAACTGTTTTCTGAAGGAGAAAACAATAAAATCTTAATCGCAAAATTAAAACCGTAATGCATCTGAATAGAGAAAAGTGTTACAAATATTCGTTATTATTTTCGTTGCCACGCTCATTTATAATATTTTTTTTAATATCAAGAAGGTTTTAAGAGATCATTCATACTTTCTTTATCTATATACTTGCCCCAAAAGTAGCCCGCCAGATGACTAATCCAGAATATATATATATGTTTGTTTGTTCTTGGGCGCTACAGTCCTTGCAGGACCTGGGCCTCTGCCACCATCCTTCTCCACTCCTCTCGGTCCCTCGCCAGGCTCCTCCAATTCCGTATCCTCAGCCTCCGTAAATCCTCCTCCAGGTCATCCATCCATCTGCGCCTGGGTCTGCCTCTCTTCCTCTTTCCCCCTGGTGCACCATTAAACATTATTTTTGGCAGCCTGTTGGGCTCCATTCTTTCGACATGTCCCAACCATTTTCCTTTCTCCCTCTCCTTTCGGCAGGTTCTAGACTGTTCTTTTTTTAAAAAAAATTACAATATTTTTAACTTTTTTTTCGCAGTAAATTTGTAAATCCTGTGCGAATTGTTAGATTTGGTGCCACCTTCTAATAAATAGTTGTAGCGACACCATTACCCAACTATTAACCACTGTACCCATTTTTATTTCAAAAGACGCTTCCCTTCTTTTTGCATATAACAATAATTTATATGTGTTTGGTGGTTATCAGGAGAAGAATAGATTGTCCTTTTTTTTTTTCTTTTTTTTCTGGTCATTGTAAAAATATGAAATGCGTAAAAAAAATAAAAAAAATTCTTACTTGAACCAAGCATCGTTATTAATCACTTCAAAACAAGACATGTTTCCTATTTTTTGCATGATTAAAAATGTTTAAATAAATACTTGTTTATTTATTTTTGTTTATAACGCTAATGATTATATTTTGATAAATTCAGATTGATAATAATGGCGAGGTAATTTTAATTTTGAAAACATTTTATATTTTATGGTTTGTTTAGTAAGTGTTTAAGTAAGGTTTCGTTCTAAGAATATAAAATTTCATATTTAAATTAAATTAATTTACGAATGTTTTGACAATGTGTATCTTCCATAGAATTTGGTCGATGAGGATACAAAATATCCTACAAGCGACGACAAAAGAGGTTTCGTGAGTAAGGTCGTGAGAGGATCGACTTTGGTTATTTTTTACGTTTTACTCTGTCTTTTTTGTTACAAGTGGCACGACAGCCGCTATACCTGAGAATCTTATAAAACAAGCTCCAAATTAGAGTTGTCCTAGAACTAGCGGTCCCCAACTACATTTCCATTAATTATTGTCTAGGCCCGAGGACAAAAAAAAAGACAGGAAATGAAGCCACAGAATAGCTCTGTTAAAAAATTTTAATATCTCAGTACTTAAATTTTCTTTATGATATTCTTCTTTTTCTTCTGCGATCTTTCCTTAGATGACCAGGTCGGGGGTTAAGATGAGGAATTCAGTTACTTTATGATATTATAAAGTATAGTCTTAGGAATCACGGCTAACAAGAAATAATAAATCAAGAGTATAAGAATAAATAGATACAAAAATTAAATCCATTTCTCCATGAATGGGAAAACCAATAGTTCATTATCTATAATCTACTTATTTTCCTAAATAACGTTTTATAATTGAAATTTAAGTAAATATTAATTACTTAAATTAATAATTAAATCAAATAGACAATAAATTATTATTTTTAATAAACAAAGTTGAGATAAAATAAGGGTTTAAAACCTGACTTTTTTCATTTAAATCAATATAGCTCCTAAACAGTAGGCCTAAACTACAAATGCTATATAACAAAACATATTTTCCATTAAATGTTTGATCAGGGAGTTAAAGGGAAATTTTCGCTTCGAACAACACCAACAGAGTTACAGAGCTTCAAAAAGCCTTAACATATTAAAAATGTAGGCAAATTGGCTTTTCATATTAAAATCAATACAGCTCCAAAAAAGTAGTTCTTTGCGACAAATATTATATTACAAAAAATATTCGCTATTAAATTTCTGACAAGAAAATTATTGGCAAATTTTCAATCCGCGCGACAATTTTGATTAATTGTTGAGCTAGTTCGATATAAATTTTAAATTTTTGTGGGTGATAAAATGTTTCACCAAAAAAGTACAGCCACAAATCCAAAAGACATATTCATGTCGAAATATAAATATACAAGAATATGTTTTATAAATCCTGTTTTAAAGTGTACTACTTTTTACTGAAAGAAAATACACACACACACACACACACACACACACACACATATATATATACACACATGTATATATACATATACACACACATACATATACACACACACACACACACACATATGACACACACAAATATACTAAAAACACCAAGACGAGTTGATTAAAAAAAAAAACACAAATTTCTTTTTTAACATATACATATATATATATATATATATATATATATATATATATATACATTATTTATAAAATAATTAAATACCTAAACTATAAAACCACCAATGTAGCGGCTACTCAATTTTTATATATGTATCATCAAAATTTCATTAACAGCTAACATTAATTCGAACAACATATTTTGTTTGATATCCAAGCATAACAAATAGCTTTTATCCAGAGCTTAGTATGTTCCATTGTTTTATGTTCCAAAAATATATATAGTAAAATTAAGGATACCATATTTATAAACAATCAATACATGCAGTATAAGGTGCCAATTGTTACTAAACGGACACATTTTTTTTTTCTCTTTCAAATTTAGATTTATACCTGTTATTAGGGTAACGATAAGTGAACTTATTTAAAGTTTAGATATACTACTAACACCATGGAAAATTATTGTTCCATAACTCATTCTATATTATTTTAATAGATTATTAAAAATACATATATAATTTAAATTCGATCAATTTTTTTTCCAGGCTTAAAAATTAATGTTTAGCCAAAGATTATAGTGTTCTGTTGAATTAAAAAAAAAAATAAAATAAAATAAACTTCAAGATACAGTTTTTGTAAACAGCTAATGTCTGAAATAAATGTTGCCAATAATTACAAAACAAACACATTTTTTAAAATTTTAAATACACTACTAAAACCTTGGAAAATTATTGTTCCTTAGCTCATCTACATTTTATGAAACTCACTACTAGCGACAGTCACAATTCATCGTATTTATTTTTTTAAACATTTGCTTGTTGAGACGCAAAATTTCCAAATCCAGTCAAGTTCATTTTTGAATTTTTTTTACAGCTGATCAATAAAGGTAACGTAATGGAACCTGTAAATTGGACTTGGTTGGGTTTGGAATTCTACACCTCGTATTGCTTATAGTGGGATTTTAACAACTTATATTTGAAATGATAATAATGAAATAGAGTAAATTTTTGTGGATCCGTAAATGTTTAATACAGAGTTTTTTTTTTTATCCATTCATTATAATAATAACAACCTGGTAGTGATCAAAAAGTTTTTTTGTTCTTTATTTAGGTTTAACGTTTTTATGTACTCCAACTAGGGAAAGAAGGGCGGGTTATAAAGAGTAGGTTACCAACCTACTCTGACCACAGTGGGAAGGCCAAGATTCATTAACCCGCCCAGGTGAGATTCGAACCCAGGATCTTCAGTACCGACCGCACTGAAACCCTTGCCTCAACTCACTCGACCATCGTATTCCCATGATCATAAAGTAATACCACTATAATTCTCACAGATACAATGCCTAAAATATAAAAATTATAAAATTCATTTTTCGTTCGGGATCACTAACCACAAAAACTGGAAACAATGTGTACCAAATTTTAACTACAACATCTTCATAGTTTAAGGAAGGTTTAACAATAAAGAAACCTATTAATTTCCAATTAAATTTAAATTAAAAATGTGATAAATTTGTGGATTCCAGTAAAGTTTTAAAGACGACCGTTAGGTGGAGAGCGGCATTATGCAAAAAAGATGGCGTAGCCGCGATGGGCAATGCTAGTACACAATACAAACGCACAACTAGAGGATCCTGGTTCTGTTTCTTTTCCTAGTTACAGAGTCTAAGTGTTCAAGCACAGTACTTCAGTATTGCTGCTGAAACAGCTTTTGGAGAGAGGGTAAAAGCTTTAACATTTAACAACGAGTATATGAAACAATACACAGCATGGCTTTGAGCGAGGATGAACGGACATGCAGCCGATGACAGAACTGTTACAGACAAGAAAAGACGAAAGGAGATGGCCCTGGGAGGTACCGGATAGCGGGCAGATTATAGGCTCCCGATGTTATCCAGGAGAGGATCACCGATAAATCAGGGCGGGAGCAAGAGTCTCCAGCTCCAGGAGTAATTAAGATAGCCAGCTAGGAGCTGCCTTTTGATTAATTGCAGAGGCTAAACGGTTAGCTGCGCCTAAATCACGATAACAATTCTAATCAAAACAAACCTTATCGATTTAAGTTTGTCGGGGAAGAACCCTGAATTATTGTGCGGGTCTGACCTAGTATGTTTTCATTTCACTGCCAGTAGCTAGAGTAGTGAGTGATACTGTACAACAATCTTTATACTTAGCAAATTATTTTATAACAGCGAAGGTGCCGAACGAGTTGGGGCGAGGGTCTCAGCCCGATCGATAATGAAGGTTGTGGGTTCGAATCCCACCTGAGCGGGGAAAATTTATTAAATGAATCTTGGCCTTCCAACCATGGCTAGAACAGATTGGTAACCTGTATAGGAATGATAAACCGTCCTTCTTCCCTAGTTTGATTACATAAGGGTTTATAGTTTCTTCTATTTTTTTACATTAGGGGTTCTAGGTTCTAGTCTCTGTAATAGTTTTAGCAACTCATTTAATCCCACTGCTACAAAAAAACGGTGGCATAATAAAAAATGATATTTTTTGAAGAAAATTTATATTTAACTGTTAGCTGGCAACCCTGGCCACAAACTAATGTCAACGTACCATCATGTCTAATAAGACATTATACCGTGTATATTCCTCTTATTGTTAAAAAAAGAAAAAAACAAACCAGTGAAACTTTACAAAAGTTGAAGAAAATAATCGCTTACTACACCTTTCGATTCCAATCCATCGCAAATATATGATGTTTCAAAGATTTGTTTTCTGTGTGTAAGGAAACCACGTTTTAGCCGTTGTTTTATTTCTTGTCTTTGTTTAAAATTCAATATATGTAATAGATGTAACAAAGTTCTGATGTTTTGAAAAACATGTATGTTTTAGAGCTGATAATGGATGTTTAACATTTGAAAATAGTTTCTAAATAAAATTATTACAGTAGGAGTGGCATTGCATTCATCAATCTTAAGTGTATTGATCCATCTACACCATCATGCGTATTTCAAGAGAATTCTCTCTGTTTATTTATATTAGGTTATCTTCGACAGTCAGCTTCTAGTAAAAAAAAATCATTTTTATCTTTTATTTTACTATGAACCCTTAATAATCTGTCGAATTATACACATAAGCATTATCACACAGGGCTATTTATAATATTGATATATATATTATACCCTGCCAACAGATAAGAGTCTTCCATATCTTAAAAACATCCCATTGGGGCGATATCTCAACGGACCAATAAAATAAAACGAGCTATCAGCTGGGACTGAGGAGTTAATCTGGTGGCAGATGGCGAGAGCGTGCATCGAGTCTTGCGGCCGCCGCTTCGGCCATCGTTCCGCCCATCATCGGAATTAAAAGCTCTTGTCGCTAACCATCTGCAGCATGGTGCCTTTCGTTATGGGATCAATCGATGCTGAACGGGCTTCCATTGTTTCTTAGCGATGGTACAATAGGAGTCATCTGGGAGTCGTTGATGAATTGATGATCTAAATGGATATTGCTTGCGTCTTATAATCTTAGATAATGGGAAAAGTTTTAACCGTGATTAAACTTTTAAAAAATTTTGATAAGATATCGAGTAATTACGAAGCGAAGCAATCCTTTTAATGGGAGTGACATGAGAAAATGCTTGAATTTTCCCTCTGTATTTGAGAAAGCAGAGTAGCTTCTTTTCATCATTCGACCATAATTAATTCTATAAACATCTTTAAAACCCCATTAAAACCGTCACAGAGTGAGGACAAATGGCCAAACAGCGGGAAACATTCAATATCTTTTTAACTAATGATCCCACTTTATTTTCGAAAACAGACATTTTTTTACCCTTATTGTATGCGACAACGTTTTTCACCCGCAAAGAACTGTTGGTAGAATTATAGTTCTTTAAACTATATTTCTTTTATAACAATATTATATTTGACCGTTAAGTAATACAAGAAGATAATTAGGAATGCAGTCAGGAAGAATAAAAAGGACCTTCAAATAATAATTAAAAACTACAGGGCTAAAATTAACGAAAAATTAGATTTGACAAATGAGAACTTACAGATTAACTGAACGCGAAATGGATATCAAAAGAGCTAATAGTATAAAAAATGAATCATATAGAAATAAAAAAAAAAGAAATAGAGAGGAAACATTAAATAATCCGGCAAGTATAAAATGAAACAACAAAACAAATAAAAAGAAATAGGAAATACATACCTTAATGTTTCTTGACAGTTTGGGCGAACTAAATATAAAACTCACCACCAATATTATTTTTACTATGGACATGAATAAGATTTCAATGAATAAAAAAACATAATATTCTTCGGTTCTCCGTCATGTAGATATCTTAAGATATCTTGAAACGATATCAATACGATTGCCTAGATGTTTTCTTTTTCAACTGGATGACAAAATAGGAATGCGTGATTTTACTTTATTCATTAGTATTTCTGGATATCTTCATCTATTTTTCGTTTTAAAAATATTCAAATTATAGAAAGAGCTCCCAATTTGTATCGTCCATGAATCAGACTGGGGGTATGAGTGCGTGTCGATAATCCTATTGCGTGAGGGTCTCCAAGAGCAGATGTTCGCAGATCGTCACATACCAACAATTATCCTCCTACTTAAAAATCTGATTGATGGAGGTCTGGTGCTCTCATCTCCATAGTCAAAAAGGAAATAGAAAAATTTAAATTGAACATTCATTATTCAAGGTACGTATAATGTATCAGTAAAATTAGAATATATGAACTACTGGTCACTTCTATTGGATTTTATTTTTTTTTTAGATCAGTTTTGCAAACATAGCACATAATTATCATTTATAAAACAATCTAACAACCCAAAGGCATTTTTTTAATTAACTATTTTATTCGAAAACCGAAATATCCAAGAAATAGGAAATTTTTTCGGTGAATTTATGGGTAGATCTGTCCATACAATTCACCTCAAAAAGTAGTATTCTTCAACACAATCTGCATTCAGAAGCTGACGGCGAAATTAAGGTCTATGTTCATTATCATTGGATTTAAAACATTGCATTGAAAATCCAACAAAATAAATCCTAAACAATAATAACAAATAAATAAATGTAATAACATAAGATGCTCTGATCTGGTGTCGCTATATTGACTGTTTTCCTTTATTTTCTATTAAAAAATAACGTTTTTCTTTCCTTCTTATTCCAATAAAGAGTTTATTATGTTTAAAATGCAGATTTACATTTATAGATTGTCATTATGTTTTATCTACACATGTTACTGATTTGTATGCAAAATGAGAACACTATAATGTTTTGGTTTCAAAAGTGAATTTTCCATAAAATTGAAACAAAATCATTATGTTTAACATATCATTCGAAAGCTGATTAAATTTTCAAGCTTTTGTGTGATTTGACGTTTTGTGGATAGTTTTTTCGAAAAACGGTGAGCTTTGAAGTAATATGAGACATTGTGACTTTCAACAAATAAGGTGAAGATCAAGCTGTTGTTTAGATTCCTCGTTAAGCCGGCCGATCCGACATAACGAAAATCCGGGTTAAACGGAGAATGGTGAAAAAATATAGAACAAAATGTACAAACATTACATTTTTTTATTGCGAAAAAACACTTGAAATACAAATCACGATAAACTATAATAAAATATATACATTTAATTTTTCTGAAAGAATTTCGTTAATTTGAGTTACGTCTGCTTCGAATGCCGTTTCCGTGCCGTGAGGTCATCCATTGTTTTCAGCATGAGAAGCTCGGCCGGTGTTGTCTTTTCAGGTTGCTTTTTTACATTAAGAGATACTTACCCTGTATATTAAATATGGTTAACTTATATAATTTCCGATATATAGATAAATTTGAAGCGATCAACTTGGCTGTTTCTTGTATACATAATTGTTAGATAAAATTATTTAAAATGTATTAAAAACAGAATAGTTTATTTTTAAATTGTATAAATTAAATGTAACAGTAAGCATAACCATTGAACAGTTAGGTACAGTAGTTAATGAAACACATGATCTCCCACTCTTTTCTTCACCAATTTCTATTTAAGGTGTTGGCTTCCGTTCTGATGGATCTGAAGGAATACGAAACATACTCTGTCATTTCTCTATCGGAAGAGCCTCTTTGACTCTTTACCAATTGAGGTCATTGTGGGAATAGTGTTATACTTTAGATAGATTGTAATCATGCCATAAACAAGGAATTCCATGTTGCGGTTCAATCTAATAACACGCCGCCCCTCTCCCGCTCCCGATGGGTTGCCCCCACGCAGACCCAGAGGACATTGGTCGGCCCTAGCCATCGTGTCGCTGGCCATTTTGTGGTTTTTGTTCCAATAATGAAAAATGGCTCGCTAGCCCACAATTGTAATATTTCGAGCAGCGATACCACCGGTTATATTCTCAATGGAAATATATTTTGCTTATGTAACGACCAATTATAAATCTATACTATTATATAAAAGGACAAGCCATTATTGGTTTGTAAAGTGATATTCTTCAACAATCTGCATTCAAAAGCCAGTGGCAAAATTGAAGTCTATGTTTATTTTAATTGGGTTTTAAACCTTACATTAAAAATCTAATAAAGTAAATGCCAAATAATAATAATAAATAAATAAATGTAATAACGTAAGATCCTATGATCTGGTGTCGCTTTATTGACAGTTTTCCTTTATTCTCAATTACACAATAATTTTTTTCTTTGCTTTTTATTCCAATGAAGAGTTTATTATGCTTAATATGCACATTTCCATTAAGGGATTGTCATAATATTTTATTGAAACCAGGTTTTTCACGCTGTTGTGTATATTTATGATTAGAGATTAGAAATCAGATTTAATCAATAAAATTAATTAACTGTTCACTGTGCCTAAAAATATGATTCTTATGGCTTTAGTTGTAAGCACCGATAATGCAGTCCATTAACCACAAGATTTTCTTAATAGCCACTGTCCATCTGGATTACCAACTGATAGATTTAAACTAAAATTTGGATGTTTAGTTATGCTTCTACGTAATCTTCAAACACCTAATCAGTGCAATTATATTCAGACTAAAAATTACAGCCATGCGTGAAAATATTATTGAGGAAATAATGTTAATTAATTGTGTTCTACAATAAAATATTTTTATTTTTATAAATATAAGTTCATTTATTAGTTAAAATTATCTAAGTTCTTTACTTATGAGAGCGGGCGAACCCGCTACGGTGTATTGCTAGTATGGCAATAATATGGCTGTATATAGAAATGTATAAGTTATTTAATTATACTATTAGAATAACATGTCAATATTCCATTTACACCTTTTAATTCTTCTGCGTCTCCTTCATGACTATTGATTCTCTTCTTTACGATTGTTTGGTCAATTCAGTTCAACTTCATGAGACCATTACCAAGGCCCTAGTGCTAACTTGATTACGCTTAGTGGAATGGTTTATAAGAATGGTTATAAGCAATCTTTATTATAATTATATTTATCCTAATGAAAGAGGAGCTATAAAATTTATTTATTATGTAGTTAAAATAATAGCAAACTTATTAAAATTTAAAATGGATCAGTAGCATGTTTACTCATGGGACCACTATCCTCACCGTGTACACTTCTACCACATGTGCGTTATCAATAAATAACGGTCCTTTTATTTCATCACAATCAATCCGATTTCATGCCATCAAAAATGATGTCGAAATTCGAGAATTAAAACAAATCCATTAAATCTCATCAAATCATTACCCTTCGTAGTAAATCCTACGGCTTCTTGTATTACAACATCCTTTAATAATATTTCAGTAATTTTTGTTTTACGAATCCACTATCAAGGACTCCGTATGTAGAAAGTTATTATTAAGAAGCTACATGAAAGGCTTTAGAAAGAAAATGCTATTCGCCATCGATTAATACAACATTTTCTAGCCAACGTTCGAAACTTTTAATTTGTTACTAAAGACTCATTTACGTGGTAGTAATAAGATCTATTTGGACAAAGTTTTAGGTTTTTTTTACAAAGTCTTTGATTTGACAAAGTTACAATCCTTTACAATCATTAAAAAAAAAGTTGTTGTGCTATATTGACTAAATTGGCTTATAAATTATAAAATAAGAAAAAAATATAACAATAAACAAATATTCAATATGTGAATATATATTACAAAATAAAACAGTTTAATAAAAAAAAAAAAAAAATCAGTTAAGAAATAAAATAAAATAAAACAATTAAATAATTAAAATACATTCATGCTTATTTAAATATTAATTAATTAATTAAACTAACATTATTCCTCCCAAATTAATGGAGTTAAAAATAAACTAAAAATTAGTAATAATATCAGGTTATATTAATAAATGTTATTGTAAATTTCAGTACAATTTTAAATGGGCTCCAGTAAACCATCAAAGTCCTCTCTTATCCAATCCTTAAAATTCAAAATCCTTCAAAAATCCTCAACGCTCTCAACTTAGCTAAGCCATAACTATCTTAATGTTCCATATCGAACATGTGTTTCAAAAGTTACACAGCTCAAACCTCTGTATTTTTTTAATTTATCAAAATGTACCTATATGTTCAATAGCAATTTATGAAATGTCCATAATGTATCGAATTAACTTCAAATCGGACCTGATACATCTCACTTGTGCTTGTGCTTACACTTTCAATATTTTAAGGGCTTATTAAACGGTCATTTTAGTTCTCAGTTCAGTTCTATTTTGCCTATGCAAGTGTAGTTACGAAAAGTTGGATTGTACGTAAAAGTTCATCAATTAGAAGTGTTCAACATACGTATTGTCCAGTCAATGAGTGCTGAAATGAGGGGTGTAAAGTGCATGGAATATGCAATAATTTTTGACTTCATAGCTTCGTTAGGAATAGTTGGAAGGTAAACATACTAAAAGTCCCCGCCTCTGGGGGGGAGGGGGAAGCTAACGGTGGGGGGGGGAGGGAAGAAGTTCCATTTTTTTTTGGTTTTTCTATAACATCTCGAAAACTGTTGACTCTATAAAAATATGATACAAATAAACATAAAAGCTAATTAAATTCAAAATAAAATTTATTGTATATAGATTTGTCGTAATTTTAACCGTTTACGAGATATACGTTATTGAAAATAGGTGATTTTCGGGAAAAAACAAATGTCACCTCACTTTTCGTCAAACTTTTGCTTCTATTACGGTTCACAATCGTTTCTCAAAAAAAACGTTAGAATCAAAATTGTAGAGCATAGGACTTTAAATATTTTTACCTTCTAACTATTCCTAACGAAGCTATGAAGTCAAAAATTATCGCATATTTTATGCGCTCTACAATGTGTTTATTGACTAGACTAATATTGTTCATTATGGTTATTTTTAATATACATTATATTTATATTTAGTCAAGGTAATATATCTCGACTGTATATAATTTGAATGTTTTAGAATTGTATTTTAAGAAAACATTGGATGTATGTTAAATTTACATTGTACATTTTGTTTCATTGAAATAATCAGAATAGAATAACAAAAATTAAAAAAAATAAAAAATAAGGGAAAAAAGTGGAAAATGAATATATCAGTTATAGTTTGCAAATGAATAATTGCCATTCGGAATGATAATTCTTTACATATATATTGTTCTTTGTCGTGTGACTGGTGTGAGTTTCTTCTTTAGCTTCTTTAGCTGAGCACAGAATCGTTAATGAATCACTTGAGGTACGCATTATGATACAGAAGGATTAATCCTAATCGTTAATGAATATTTAAATATGGATATTTCCTGAGTTGCAAAGTTTTACGGAAGATAATCTATATTCCGCTGTATTCTAAACTATTCTGATTACAACCGTACGTAAAAAGTACTGCAGTGGTTCACTACTTTCTTAATATTAAGTATAAATAAAATGAAACTGTATATATTATAAACACACACACACACACAAACACACACACACACACACACACACACACACACACACACACACACACACACACATACACACACACACACACACACACACACACACATACATACACACATATATACATTTATTTTTTATTTTTTTATTTTTTTAATTTTGCATATTTTATCGTTGTTTCTTTTTATATATAACTATCCTTCAGTAACTAAAACATATAAATGAAAGTGAGCTAGGGGTTTGTAAATAGGACCGTAGCTTATTTGTATTTTATTTAATTTAAATCTATTTGTATTTAAATTTAATTTAATAGTAAATTCTTAAAAAAAAATAAATAAATAAATAAAAAAAATTACTGCCATATACAATTGATTGTCTTATTGTATAATTATATATTTATTGTATCATAAAATCATGATCCTTGGACATAATGACAGATGAACCGTACAATATTTTATATAAAACTGATAAGAGAACGGAGTGAGACATGAAGCCTTTGTTTACTCATAGAATTGCTGAGAAATGAAACGGAACAAATAGGTCTTTCCATCCCGTCAGTTCTCAGTTTCCGTTTCAGTTCTTCTATCATTTTTACCTTCTCACACATAGGAAAAACTGACAGTCCGACTGAAACTGAAACTGAACTGAGAACTGAAAACTGAAACAACCGTGTAAAAGGCCCTTTATAAAAGACTGTCAGAGTTTTACATTTTTTTAATGCAGGTTTTTCAGTTGTGTAACTTTCAAAATACATGTGCTATATGTCGATGATGTAGCCTAAAACAGATACCTATCATTTCATAGAAAACTCCATAACCATTCAAAACCACTTAGTATCTGTTCCATACTATTCCAGATAATAAAAGAAGATGTCATTGGGATCTTCTATAATAGAACATTTATTTAAATGCTTTTATTGACCAATGGAAAAAAAATACATTATTTAAATATTAAAAATTGTTGTTTGTAAAATATATCAATTTAGCATTGTACGGTAAACTTTTTTCTGAAATATATAGATATGAATGGTACCATCATGTGCCATATTCAATAAGTACTTTTTGGTGATGATACGAGCGAAAAATGAAATTTGTTAAATATGAATAGGAACTAACTTGAAACTAACCAATTTTAATTTGTTAAAGTTCAATACTTATTATTTTTTTTTTTTTTTACAAAATATATTTTGTAACAATACAGCGATTTCACAGAATAATTCACTTGACTAAATTATAAACTGATCAAACAAAATATATTTCTATTTTGATAATATAAATATGATCTGAAATAATAAATGTAATATTTACAGTATTATTAGCTATGTTAAAACCAATAATTGGTTGAAATATATGGTCAGGCATGCAATCAGGTTTATAAACTATTCATCCAAGTTTTAAAACTTTTTTATAAGGAGTGCCTTGCAGGTCTTCTTCAGGGCTAAACATAAAAAAAATAAAACAGAATGTGACAATTTAAAATCTGAAAATGATACAATTTACAAAATAATACGTCGAAAGTACTAATTATATAATTAATTTAAATGAAATAAAAAAGTTATTTACATGAAGAATGTTCAATGGTAAGAAGATCTAGTTGAATAATACATTCTTTTTTTAAAAATAAATATAAGAGAAAATATGAAAAAGAGGAGAGTAAGATAAAAAGGAAAGAAAGAAAATCCTTAACCTCTCCTTTCGTTTATTATTATGCAAACTTGATTTTCTTATTTTCTTTTTTATCCTACTCCTTTTCTTATTTTTCTTCAAAGACTAATACGACAAGAAACTGCTCGTCGTTGCCAAATACTTCAGCATTTACTAGACAAACGTTCAAACCTTCCGATTTACTACAAAAGACTCGTTTACATGACAGTTATCAGATCTATTTGGACATATGGTGTTGAGCTTTGGGGCTGAACTAAACCTTCTATTTCTTCCCGTATCCAATCCTAATAATCCAAAATCCTTCGAAAAATTCTTAATGCACCATACTTTCTTACAAACAAATTTATCCATAAAGACCTCAATGTTTCATATGTTGCTGATTTAGCCCACACCAGATACCTATCTTTTCATAGAAAGCTCCATAACCACTGAAATCCTAAATTGAAGCGTCTGAAACGAAGATGGCCTAGAGACCTAGTGTAGAAGTTTTAATAAACTGCTACTGATGAGTAGTACTTTTCAAGTTTTAACATGTTATTGTAACCATTTTCACTACATTTACTTTATGTATATATTTAGTACAGTTGTAAATTCCAATAAATGTGTATATAAAAAAAAAAAAATCTTTTATTTACTTATTTTTTTAAAACTTTTATTGAGTAATTATTACAATCTGCCATAAATGTGGGCATTAAGTAATATATATATGATAACATTCACAGATTATGTATAATGAGAAAAAAATATATAAAATAAAATAAATTAAAAAAAAAAAAAGAACAGAAACAAAAAAATAAAACAGAAATTAAAAAAAAAAAAATGTCTTCAGAGCGGTAAAGGAATTTCAAAAATCAAACTGAAAAATAACAAGTGTAAAGAACACTAGGACATACCTACTAAGATGCAGGGCATGATTATGAGAACAATATAGTCTGGAAACGTCGCTAAAATAGTTTTTTTTTTATTTATTGACTGATCCTTACTAAATATATATATATATATATATATATATATATATATATATATATATATATATAGAGAGAGAGAGAGAGAGAGAGAGAGAGAGAGAGAGAGAGAGAGAGAGAGAGAGAGAGAGAGAGAGAGAGAGAGAGAGAGAGAGAGAGAGAGAGAGAGAGAGCGAGAGAGAAAAGGGAGAGAGAAAGAAGAAGAAGAAGAAGAAAAATGAACTTTATTCTGGGACAACTTGTCCCCTAAGAATAACAAACGAGTACAATACATAGAACAATCGTCTGGCTATGATAATTAATTATAATAAATAATAAAAAAAATTGATTAATAATTTAATTATGAGTTACAAAAATAAATTAAGAAAACTTGTAATAGGATACATCTTATGTGTACTATTATAATGTATATAACTTAAATATTCATGTTTTACATTTGCTCGGAAGATTGAAGATCCAGGAGGTAATATATATATGTATGTATAATCATATAATACATAATTAGCATTTTCTATTTTCTTTCAATTACTTATGTAATTAATAGTTTCTTTACATTTTTTTTTTTGCAAATTAATTTACTTTGTTTGTTAATTATTGTATCATTTTGGTCACAAACAGTTTTTGTTATTTAGAGCCATGAAGATACCCTGCAAGGGAGATCGAAACGACAGCACTCCATACATAAAGTTTTTTTTTTAAACTTGGATGTGTAGTTTAGAAACATGACTGCATCTCTGACCATATTATTTTACCATTGTATCATACAGTCAACTATACTATTTAATCAAAAAATGATATTGTTCAGAGTGGTTTTTAATATACAATAGAAATTATAACGACATTTAAAATTTTTATACATCAGAATATACAGCTTTACTGAATGAAAGTAATACTAACCTCGACCGCTCTGCAGATGATAGCTGATGAGTAGAGACATAAAAGACCATATGACGAGCTTAAACTCTTTACACAGCAGCCGCCTACTCAGCGTAATGACTCTGCACTCCAAACAAGACCTGTTTAATTTTGAGCATTGCAATGCAGGTTTAATGAACACGATGAGTGATCAAGCATCGGATTGTTAACATGAAATGTGTATTTTCACGTTGATGGTTACTAATTAAGATAATATCTTCAATTCATATCCGTATTCATATTATTCCTTTTACACTTTTGGGAGGAAAAAAACCCAAAATGTTTTTTAGATGTTTTCCAACAACATATACAAAAATGCTTTAAATCGAAAAATGTGTTATTTACAAAATTAAGCTTTATTTACAAGGTTATTTACATCTCTTAACCTTTATTTGATTTAGGCGTTTAGCCACAATTGATTATAAAAAAGCGACGAATTTCGCCAACTTTCTCCAAACTTTAGTTTTGCCAATGTTTAAAAGTCTTTAAAAACAGAAATGGCTAATCCAAACAAAAAATGTTATATACTAATAGTTGTAGTTGTAGATCATTAGATTTCGTCCACGATAGGATTTTTAAAGATTCCGATTGCTACTCCGAGATATGACAATAAAACCAAAAATTGTTGGATTATTTCAGCTAATCTGTGTTACTTAAATTCCAAACAAATCACAAATAGTAAAAGGGAATTAGGTTCGAACCTTGAACTCCAAAAATAAAAGGGTCTGACAGCTATAGTGTGGATGCAGCGTGAGTTATTGTGCATGTTGGTGTTTATTATGGACTGCAAACTTTTAAGAGTCACAAAATATGCATGTTTTCTTTTTATGTTCTTATGTTTATTAAAAAAAAAAAAAAGAAAAAAATCACAATGATATCCGGAAAGTGGAGATCTAAAAATCCTTATTTAAGCACACCTTTAGTCATGGCACACTTTTAGATTTTATGTGATAATAGTCATCTTTTTTAGAGTTGGAGTAAATATGGGCACCCTTTTTTGGTGTAAATGTGGTACCCCATTTCCTCGGGAACTTCAAGTGCTATTTCTCAATTCGAAATATCTCTTGTTCCCAACATTAGGAAGAGAACCATTACTCGTAGACGCAAAACAGCTAGGTGCAGCCTCATCACATGATCCCATACAAAAATGCTTTTTTAGATCTTGAGTTGCCTATAAGATACTGGCCTGGGGGCAGGGGAGGGAAGGCTAAAGGTTTTAAAAATAATCGATCAGCCCAACGATACGATTCATCATCGGACTCATCAGACAACAAAGACTCTTCCCTTGTGGAGAGTGATAATGACACTAATCTAGATGCCAACGGTTAAACCAGACTCAAGCGATACAGCTTGCATATTTTGTGATGGAAAGTTCTTTGAGAACACGTATGGTGAGGTGTGGGTAAAATGTGATATGTGCCGAATGAGGAAACTTAGATTGTGCCAGTTATGATTTTGATTCTGTAATTTTTTTTTCTGTAATAAATTACCTCTCTACCGTTTTGTATTGTTTTAAACTATTTGTGGTAACGTTTTTAAAGAAGGCCCATGTCTAAACTCCAATTTTTCTGGTGCTATTTTGAAAGCTTTTTATAAATCGTCATTTTTTAAATTAAATCATTGTTCTGCCTTCTGTCATTTAAGGAACCTGTTATAGTTGTTAATAAAAGACAAAAATCTTGGATTTTTTAAGCTGAAAGTAACAAAAGAGGGTGCCCATATTTACACCTTTTCCAATCTATAATACATAATAAATCTTGGTCATTATGAACTCTCTACACACTGACCTACGTATACCAACTAAAACAAATCACTTTCGTAAAACTTTAATTTCAAATTTCAATATGAGTGTTTATTAGAGGATAAAGAGCTAAGTCATATCTGATTTGGCAAAAAAGGTGATGGTTTGTTGGCTTTTAGCACAGCAATACAACTATATTTATATTTTTATGTACATGTACCCTTGTACCCTGAGGATCATTTATACAGGGTGTCCAAAAAGATTATCGGGTATTTGTTACTTCGATAAAACAAAAACTACTGAAAATAAAAAAAAGCTTATTGTTAATTATTATAATAAAAAGTGGAAAATTATTTGGAAAAGATGATGTTATCTAAATGGTGACCGTTATGCTGCTGGCAATCTTCTAATCGGGAACGAAGATTGGCGATCACATGCTGACAGATAGCTCTCGATATTGCTGCCATTTCTGACCTGATGTTTTGCTTCTATTGCGTCAGGTTTGTTGGATTATTCTCATTTTAAGGTATTCTCATGCAAAATAGTCAAGTGGACTAAGGTCGGTGCTTCTGGGAGGCCAGTTGATGTTACTCCTACGCGAAATGACCTTACTGGGAAATAATTCGTTAACAGCTTCCATTGCTTGATTTGATGTATAGCAAGTGGCCCCATATTGTTGAAACCATGTATTTTAAGTATTATTTTGAGTAGTTTCTGTTTTATCGAAGTAACAGATACCCGATACTCTTTTTGGACACCCTGTATATAGAGCAAACCTCAGAACAAAGACGAATAGGAACCTAAAACTGAGAATTGCTTTCGTAGGTGAACATAAAAGTGAATACAAAAAAGATTAAAATAAAATTTCGTAGAGGAACTAGTCTTCGATTTCATACAACTTTCATTTTGAACAGGAGAAAGCTTGTTAGAAGGGCGAAATAATCCGTTTCCGCCGGATGCTGCGAACTGCTAAGTCAGTTGTATCAAAGGATGAGTGGAATCTCCATTGCTTTTGTGGTTCTCCTTTCATCATCTTGGTCACTGATTTCAGTTGGCTTTGTCTGTTTCTAGTCTGGTCCTAGAGTTGTAATAAGGAACCGAGCCTGAATAGGCAATAATTTAAAAGCAATTCAGTCATTTCTAAATGAGTTAAAACCTTAAAGAGGAATAACGGTAAAATAAATGCATTTGATAATTTATTTTTCCAATTATTTTGTTTTACCTTTCCTACTATTTATCATTTTACAAAAGAAATAAACCTAACAATATGTCTTGCTCTCTAATCTAATATTGAAGAATGGTAATCTGTAAAAAATATTTGTGACAATAAACCCATGTTATATCCCCTATTGTTTTAAAAAAAATTGCGCAAAATTGTATTGTATTATGCATTATCAGGCGGAACAGCAAAACTCACAGCAATCTCAATAGTTAATAATGATCTTTCATTAATTACACTTGTCTTTAAAAAGTTTCGTGAAACTCAGATCACTGGAAAACATATGTACAACATTATTCCAAATCAGAATCTACCAGACAACTTTAGAAAAAATAGCTAAACTGACATTACATTGCAAAAAAATAATATAACGAAAAAAAGCAGTATGGATATCGAAAAGGCTTTGACTAGGTATTGAATATTAATCTGTTCTATAAACTTATCAACTATGAATTCCTGTCCCACTGTATCAACCCCCTTGATTACCATCTCAGTAATAGACCCTTCCCTATCCAAACAAACAATCGTCGATCTGTTCCTATCAGCTTCCTCAACCTGCGTTTCACCTACCTTATTAAACCTATTCTCATATAAATGTATTAAAGGATCACTGTATAACGACGATACAAAAATTCATATTCTGTTCTTCATAAATCGATTCAATAGTAAACAGCACAAACTATCATCTATACTATTATATAAAAATACAAGCAATTTTTTGTTTGTGAACCCTTTTAACGAAAACAACTGAACTAACCAAACCAAACCAAATTTTAACCACATCATCTTTTATAGTTTTAAAGTTTAGTGATAGTAAAATCTACTAATTTTTAATTAGTCTTTTTTTCAAAAACGCTATAACATGTGGTTAACAGTGAAGATTAAAAATTGACCGATAGGTGGCGAGTAGAGGTGGTTTAGAAATACTGCATCTGTTATTTTGTAACAGGTATGGGCTAACTGAACTGCACCCCTGTTACCGATATTCAGAAGTAACAGGGACGAGTTACTTGCATACTTACTCCAGTACTAGTAACATTATTCATACCTGTTACCTTCGTACTGCCTACTACTCCAGACTAATATTTTTTACTTTTCATCTCTACCTGTTACCAGATACTCGTTTACCAAAACCAGTACTTTTACTTCCACTCTCGTACGAGAATTTTCTGATAAGATGTCTGCCGGTCTTCATTGTATTAGGCACTATTACATTTTTTTTAAAAATTTTACTATTGCTTATTTTAATAATCATTAAAATACACTCATATATGAAATCTATACATAAGCAATTATATTATTTTTGCTATTCATAAATCATATAAAAAATATCTAATATATAAAATAATAATTTGCCAATTATTTATTATATTGTTGATAATTCATTAATGTTTTTAATTAAAGTGTTATTAACTGTAATCAACCAAAAATAAAAATTGATCTTCATTTAACTACCAGTATTTTGTGACTAAAATGGTTGAGAATAATAAAAAACAATTTATGAAAAAAAATATTTTATTGAAACAATAAAATTGAAAAGATTTTTTTAAGAATAACCATATATGTATATATTACTGAAGAGATAGTTGAAAATGTAAACTTTTGATTAGAGCCGATATTGAATAGGTATGCGAGTAAGAGATATGCAAGTAATAGGTATACTAAAATATTAGTGTACACCGGTAAACGATTACGAGTATGGAGAGACGCTTATCTTGAGACAAGTAACAGGTATTTTGTAACAGATATTTTTTTGGACCTGCATCGGTCGTCCCTATTACTAAAAAATATTGGTTTAGACCATCCTTTGTGGCGAACGCCGTTCCGCAATAGTATGGTAAACCATCTGAACCCAAATTTTAACTACTTATTTTCATAGTTTTTGGAAGGTTTAGCCGTGATACAATTAACATAATTAAAAATTTTAATGTACAATAATGAGTAGCAGCTTTTATAGTGTGTGTAAAAATATAATTCATCAAGCCTTTAGTTGTATGCACTGATAATGCAGTCCATTGTCCGCAAGAGTTTCTTAATAGTCCCTGTCCATCTGCATTACCAACTTATACATTAAAATTAAAAATTGGACGTCTAATTATGTTTTAACGTAATCTAAATACCTAATCAGCGCAATTTTAACCAGGTTGAAAATTACTGCTAAGCGTGGTAATGTCGTTAAAAAAAAATGCTCAACTGCATACTTTAATACAAGATTTTTATCGATAAATTTATGGACTTAGAGTGAGTCGCTAGGTAACTTGTTTCAGCCGACCTCTGTCACCCGAACCTTGTTAAAACGCCAGCCAGCTTCTATCATTGTATACTAAACAAGAAGGGTGTTCATCCCAAGCGTGTAGTCTCGTTTTGTTTTACCTATGAACAGTTCGTTAGGGATTCATGGAAATTCAAAAGGGTAACAATCAGATGAGAAATGAACAAGCGTAGGCAAAAAAAAATAATAAAAAAGAAAAACATCCCTTGACCTTCGGTGGAAAAAAAACAAAAAAAAACAACAAAAAAAACAATTTTGATTCCTACTTATGGATTAAAAACTTTACAATGCAGTTAAAATTTAGGTAATAGAACAATTAGACTGAGGCTAAATCTAGCCAGAAAATATGTAATCTACAAGTAATAAATTAATTTTAAAAATCTCTAAAAAAATTGAAAAAAACAAATATTTGAAAAACGTCTACTATATATTTTAATTTTTATCCTTATATAAGAAAATTCTTAAGATTGTTTTGCCTGGATTTAAAATTAAAAAAAAAAAATTGTTTAAATAAAAATATTGAAATTTCCGATGAAGTGTTTGAAATATGTAGTCAATATAGTAAGTGACACTGTGCAACAGTTGCAACGTAATATTGTTTTCCCTTCTATTGATGAGTCCCAACATGTATACTATTTCATGTCGAACAATAATATAATATGTACGTCTAATTAATGATGAACTGATTATGAAACTATGTTTGAATAATGTTGAAAGTCTTTTAAGAATCTAAATAACAGCGATACCGCTGTTCAGATCGTCGTACAGTGGGAAAAACAGCCAGTCCAGGAGTGCTAAAGTTGTATTCTCTACAAAACCATAAATTTTAAAATCTCATGTCTTCTAAACATATTAACGTCTATTCTGATGGGTTATCAGATTATTAAATTTGCTTAAGAGAAATAAAAAATTTATTTTTCATATTTAAATGGGAGCGTAAAATTTTGAAGACATTGATGTCACCAAATTCAATAAAATTTCGCAGTTTTATTGCAAAGGTCTAAAAATAGCAAATAAAATGCCAAGGAAGGTATCAGGGAAAGCGTTATTTGGGTCTAGTTTTAGGTTTTAGAAAAATAATTTGAAAAACGTCTAATATATATTTTAATTTATTTTTCAGGTAAATAAAATAATAAACGACCATCCACAATGAGGAACAGCATAAACAAAACTGAAGAGCTGTGATATTTAGTTAAGAGATAAGATGTAATTGAGTCATACACGATCTGTCATGGTTCGTATGTTCGCTTAATGGTAATAGACAGAACTGTTTTTTCCAGCTGTTATATCTACAACTAGTCTACTTGAAATTCCGACATTTCTATGCCTTAAAATTCGAATTTTTTCTCACTTAATTAGTGAATTGGACTACTGTGCGATGAAATGAACCAAGCACCAGATAAAGTACCATATTGGTTGATTACCATTTGAATGATAATTTAACTTCAGATGAAGTTAAGGGTTATATAAGAAAATTCGTTAGATTGTTTTGCCTAAATTAAAAAAAAAGAAAAAAATGGGACCGCTGTCACATAACAATTGCAATAGCACGTAAAAACTTGAAAAGACTACTCATCAGTAGCACTTCAACTAAAATTTACACTAGCAGGTCTCTAGGTTATCTTCTTTTTAGACGTCTCGGTGGATTTTCGGGAATAGAGTAAGAAACGAGTTGAGCGACTAGAGGATTAGTGTGGTTATGGAGTTTACTTTGAAAGGATAGGTATCTGGTTTGGGCTAAATCAGCAACATATGGAACATTAAGATCTTTATGGATAAGTTTATTTGTAACAAAGTAAGCAGCATTAAGGATTTTTCGAAGGATTTTGTATTGTAAGAATTGGATACGGGAAGAATTTGAAGTTTTAGTTGAGTCCCAAAGCTCAATTCCATGTGTCTAAATAGGTCCGATAACTGTCTTGCAAATTAATATTTTATAGTAAATCTGAAGTTTTAAACTTTTGTCTAGTAAATTTAAAAGAATTCGAAAACGATGAGCTGTTTCATGTCATTTTAATCTTGTATGTAAATGAGTGTATTGATTAAATACAAAAAGAAGAATTATAAAATCATTAGGTATATTTATATTTTTTAAGTTAATAGTGTCTGTTACTTTCGCTTGAAGATGTAATTCGTAATTTAAAAAAAAGAAAAGAAGGATATTTAAAACGATTATTGAACAATTCTAGTAAATTTTCTTTTATTTATTCTAGTCGAATTTTTATTAAATTTCGGCATTAAGTAATGGCTGCTTCAAATACAACTGAGATTTGAGGCACCTAATTGCAAAACGTAGCAAATCCACCGAAAATCGAAATTGAGTTTTATATACCGTTCGATCCAGCTAATTGCCACGCATAAGACTGACTAGGTTTTAGGTTTAAAAAACGAAGGAAAAACTGTTCAAATTCACAATTAAAAATCACGTACTGTAGCAAAAGCGAATAAAACCATGCCTATCACAGTACCAAAAGGGAGTATCTCACAATATGGCTGCCATATTATGCATATTATTTGTCAGATTTAGGAGACACAAACGAGAAGAAACACAATTAGATGTTAAGAAAATATACCTGTTATTGTGATTGTAATTACTATTGACTAGTCCATTTTTAAATAAACTAATAAATGTTTTTGAACATTAAAAAGTTTTTAGATAGCTATTTCTTATGAAAGTTTAATTTACCAACTGAAAAACACAGTCAATAATATTTTGATACTCCTAGGTACGTAGTTCAATGCTTTATTGTTTTTATTTTGTTCCTCAATACTCTAAAAAATATTCGCATTTATGCGTACAAATATATTCTAATGATAAATTGCTTTTTAAGAGGTTTTACTAAAAGTCTGTCTAGAAGAAATATGAGAAAGAATAATAATTTGTTTAGGAAAATGTGTATTGTGATTACATAGACTAGTCCATGTAAGTAAATAATTCGTTGTTATTGCTGACCAAGCTAATGAGAAACATTTTTGAGTCTCTAAGTGTTGCAAAACGGAGTAAGTCCCCAAAACTGATTTAAAGCGGAGTAAGTACAGAAGAAAAAACAATTTTTAAAAAACTGGCCAGAGGCTCTTATTACCCTTGCCCAACTAAAACCATCTATTTTTCTGCTAATTATACAAGAAAAATTACATTTATATAAATTGGGCATCATATTGATATGGTTTTTGGCTTCTGGTGAAAAATATAGAACCTTGGTTTTGCTACGTTTCGCGATGACGCCTCATGTCAACATAAAAAATAGTTTATTTACTTAAACCTATAAACAAAGAATTTCGAAGTGGGAGTTGTTTTCATTCCATTAGACACTTATGTTTACATTTCTTACCATTTTGGGCTTAAAATCATTTCGATTTTCGACTTTTGCTGTGGTAGAATCGCTTTTTTCCCCACTGTACGTCGTAAAGAACATATGCAAAGCAGTTCGAAACGTTAGCATTCGATAAAAGGTTTTTACTTATAGTTAGACATATTTTGATTTTCTTTCTCCTTACTGCATCCACAATTATCTTCTTCTTATAAAATTATGTAGTTTTACATTTTATCATTCGGGAAGAAAGACCGATCTATAACAACTCCATAATTAGCTGTAACACAACTATCGCCAAATTCAGAGGTATCGAACAGTTCCTGGGTATCGACTTTCTCGATACCAATTCTTAACCAAAGAATTTTTGTAATCGTGAATCAAAATTCGGAATCGAAACATCCTTAGTTAAAACCAATAAGTGTTTTTACAAGACCTTATAATAATTCCAATGTTTAAGCATTTCTGAGATTTTTATAACAACATATATTTTTTCTTGTATATGGTACTATGTGGTACGACTTATACTATTTGGTATAATATGGCGCATAAAGATTTTTGTGGATACGCTTATTTGTAACAAAGTAAGGAGTATTAAGGGTTTTTCGATTGAAAGGATTGGATAGACGTTTTTGATATTTATTCGGAATGTCTAAACGCTTTTCTAGAAAATGCTAAAGAAGTCGAAAACGACGGGTCTTTTCTTGTTGTTTTAGACTTGCATTTGGGCTTCTTAGTCTTTCGTTCAGATGAACTCCTAGAAATGAACAAATAAAATTAAACTATACAAATTTAAAAAAATAGTTATTTTGAATATAAACAAAAGGAATAAAGAAATTCCAGATGATTTCTAAATTGATGGGGTTAAAACTGTTATTTGAAAAATAAAGGCTTTCGCTGGAGTCTAGTCTAGTTTAGGCTTTCCTTCTATAAGGAGGACCTATTGTTATTTATATTAATAACATAATTATAATTTATATTATAATTGTTATTTAAATAATTGCTAAGGGTCGACGAAATATAATTTTGATATTATAAAATCAGGGTAGATCTATTGTTAAATACTGGAACAGCAAATTTGTTAGACATTGGTATATCAATTCTGTATGTTTTCAATATTTATTTCTGTTTTCATATTTATTGTCATCTTTGTATTATTATTAAATAACTATGGGTATTTTTTATGACATTAGGCATTGTTATGGGGAAGATATGTCCATTAAAGCAAACAAAATCTCAAAACTGGCAAAAAAACTTTCTTATTTAGAACCACAGAGAGTGTTTCTTTTGAAATGTAGAAAACATAATTTCGTTCCCCCACATATTAGTGACCGTAAAAAAAAATATTATATGATGTTATTTTAAATAATTCGAGATTTATAAAGATGATGGAAAATATTATTTGCAAAACCTAAATAGCTGTTTTAAATTTAGAGATAAAAGAAATATGTTCGGTCATTGCAAAAACTAGATATAAAATTGATAACCTTCTTATAGAGCTTTCTGATGGGATTGATAGTGATATGTATTACAAACTAACTGCCGACCAGATGAGGCTCTATAATAAAAATAAAATTTACAAAAAGGACAGTTTGATAAAAAAGTTTTAAAAAATTAGTGGAAGAGTAGATGATAAACCATTGTCAGGCGTACCAACAACAGCTTTAATAAACCTTACCAATGTAAAAAATACCTGAAAATGTACAGAATATTTTGGCTTTAGGACCAAGTTCAACGTAGAAATTAATAACAAATATGTTATTAAAACAATTCCGCATTTTCTTCCTGATGTTGAATACATGATTCAAACGGTAGAAAAGAATGGTAGTAAACAAAATGAACTCAGATTGAAAGTAGTCAATAGTATATATAACAAATTTATGCAATAAAGTGAAGAATAGTGGTAATAGAAAAAAATTCCCATTGATAGACAAATAGACAAAAAAATAAATAAATAAAATAAAGAGGACCTATAACCCGAATATTGTAGAATTGTTATATATATCTATATATATATATATATATATATATATATATATATATATATATATATATATATTTATTTATTTATTTATTTACAATATATCTATATTATATAGCGAAAAGCATTAACAGGCTATACATTCAATTTGGAAAATTGAATGTTTCTGGGAAAGAGCTGGACAAGTAAGAAGGGCTCTACTGAAATGAATATTAAAATAAAGGGAATCGATAATTCGCAACCATATGTATGCACCCAATATATATTTAAATTGTTAGTAATCACTAATGATGTACAACAGAGCTATACAACCGAACAGGTATTGGCCACTCCAGAGAATTGCTGTTCATTCAATCAAGTGTTTCGAAAGTTTTATTTATCGGGAAAATTCTTGTATCATAGAAAGTATGAAGAAGGAAAACATTATTGGTAAGACATCCCAATAAACTACATTTCGTTCCCGTTATTGAGACCCATTGCTGTTTACTCGCCTCAGTTATATTCAAATCATGACAGAGTGTGTTATGTGAATAGAAGTTCTTTATTTTATTTTATTTTTTTCTATTTTTCCCCGCTGCCTTGATGATGGCCATCAATGGTTTGGACAAAACGTTGGCAAATAAAAAAAAAAAAATTATTAATTTCAAAAACTGCCCAAACTTTTTTCTGATAGATCCCGACCAACATCTCTTTCAATATAAAGTCATTTAAGATAGCTCTTCAATGATTTTTTAATTTTATATGTTTTTTTTTTTCATTATAATATTTTCTGTATCCACTATGCAAAATAAATAAATAAATAAAAATCATTTTCTTCTACAATGTTATATCAAAAATTATTTGTTGGATACGATATTTATTTTTATAATGCCTACTTTTATATCTTTGTTTGTTTCTTTTCTTTTCTAATTGTTTCTCTCTGCTACCTTATTATGAAAAATTTTATTTCCTTTTTTTTTGTTATCTTGTCTTATTTTGAAAGTCTCCTGGTTAACTATGATATCACTTTTCGTTATGTGATGTTATTCTTAAGGGACATTGTCCCAGAATAAATTTATTTTTCAGTCCTATATCCTATAATACTGTTCCGTATTGTTTTCTTGGATGATATTTTTATATTATATATTAATAAAATATAAATGCAGGAAAGTTACAATATATCTATTGCTGATACTATTACAATTCGATATCATGGCAAATTCATATAATAAGATACACGCATGAGCAAGATCCAGGTTGGTGGACATCGGATTGGATAACCACCGCCCGCACACAGCTCACTCCACTAATTATTTCTCTAATCAGGCTAAGCTGCCCGATGAACTGGTCAGCTCACTGTTCGCTCCAAGCGGTGCCTCTTCATGCCAGTAATGTAATGGGCTTATTGTACTTGATCCAATAGTTTAAATATGTCGACATTAATATGAAACAATCGACGTTAAATCATCGTTTCAGCTAAAATAACATAGTAAAAAATAAGTCACATCGTCCAAGATTTTATCTATACCTGGGAGATTTTGTTTGTATTAGTTTGATTCTCGAATCTCAGAACCAATACCTCGGCTTAAAAATAAATTGTTTAAAATGAAATAAAGTTTTTTTTTTTTTTTTTTTAGTTTTCCACAATGTAGTAGCCCTGCAATGGGTGTATATATTTCTAGGCGTCCAATCTCAATAAAACGTGTATTATCATAAATATTTATATAAACATGTATAATTTTACGTAATGTAAAATATTTTAAAATAATATAGGAATCAACAATGAGTGCATATGAAATATATACAATAATTAATCAAGGGAGTTATAAATTAATTAATATATATAGTCTAATGAATTCGTAAGTATCTAACTTTTGTTGAATTATACTATAGTTGGTTCCAAGCAGAGTTGGGAAAAATGTAATTGAAATATATTCTATGAATTACGATTACACTGTAATTGTAATCCCGGCCGGGATTACATTACATGCTATAATGCAATTACTTCATGAATTACGATTACAATGTAATTCATCAATGTAATTCAATTACGGATTACATAATTGGATTACAGATTTCGATTACTTGTAATTCAAGGCATGAATTATTCAAATATTTAATTCGATTACAATATTTCTTCCATTAAATAGGCAAATAAATATCGGAATATCAGTTTTCACCTCCACCATTTAAGTTTTAAATTTTCTCTTATTGTTAACGGTTTTGACATCGCCATGATTATCGGTTGATTATCGCCATCTTCTTCTTAGAGAGAGGAGTGGGGGGATATATTTCCAAATTGAGTACGGCTGGTCCGATTTTAATGAAATTTGATAATTATGTTTCTTTTGTACTAATTAGGGTACATTTAGGGTTTTAACAGTTTTATTAATTAGTGGGGGTGGGGGGGGGGCTAAATTTCTAAATTGAGAACGGCTGGTCCGATCTTAATGAAATTTAATAGTTATGTTTCTTTTGTACTTATTAGCGTATATTTGGGGTTTTAACAGCTTTACTAATTAGTAGAGAGGGGGGTGGGGGGGGGGGGGTAAATTTCTAAATTGAGAACAGCTGGTCCGATTTTAATAAAATTTGATAATTATGTTTCTTTTGTACTTATTAGCGTATATTTGGGGTTTTAACAGTTTTACTAATTAGTGGGGGGCTAAATTTCTAAATTGAGAACAGCTGGTCCGATTTTAATAAAATTTGATAAGTATGTTTCTTTTGTACTTATTAGCGTATATTTGGGGTTGTGACAGTTGTGACTCATTAGTGGTGGGGGGGGGGGGGGGCTATATTTATTAATTGAGAACGGCGGGTCCGATATTAATTAAAATTTAATAGTTATGTTTATTTTGTACTTATTAGGGTATATTTGAGGTTTTAACAGGTTTACTCATTAGTTATTGTACTTATTAGCGTATATTTGGGGTTTGTGACAGTTGTGACTCATTAGTGGGGGTGGGGGGGGGCTATATTTATAAATTGAGAACGGCGGGTCCGATATTAATGAAATTTAATAGTTATGTTTATTTTGTACTTATTAGGGTATATTTGAGGTTTTAACAGGTTTACTCATTTGTGGGGGGTGGGGGGGGGGAGCTGTATTTGCATTAAGAGCTAAACTTTTTAAGTGAAGTACGTTCAAAATATTTTTTTCACAAGAACTGACATCGGATTCGAATTCAGCATTTAAAAGAACCCTTAAATACGAAATTTTTTCTAAATAGAAAAATAGAAATTTGTAAGCTTCAAATTTTCCTGACCATATGATAGGCAACTTTTGTTGAAATTGATAAAAACATGAATTACGCTTAAACGGTTTATTTTTATCAACTTTAATTTTTTACATAAAATATAGGGTGGTAATACGCTTGAAATATATATGGTTTCATCATCCTATCTAGTTTCAAACTCAAGTTAAAAATCAAAATGTTTTTCGGATTTTCCAATTTTTTTAATAGGTTTTTGTCCATCCAATTTTACGTTGATATACGTGAAAAGAAAGCTGAGACCCTTCTCTTTTCAGCAATACCAACCAGTGGATCTCGTGACAATGTAATGGTGATTTAAAGGTATGTAACCAATATTCAGTTTAAAAATTTCATTTTCCTCGAAGAGGGTGAAAAAAATGATATTTTGCTGAATAAGCGTGTTTTAATGTTTTTGAGGGTGCTAAACTAGAATATAACTTAAATATACACATTTAAAATCATTTCTAGTGATAGTTCATATGATCGCTAGTTAATTATTTATTATATTGTAAAAAGTGTAATGTAACTTCTTTGTTAAAATATAACAATCATTATTAATTGTCTATTTCATTTAGGTAAATGTGTTCAACATTATTATTACACTTTAAAAATTTAATTTGTTACATTTTAATTTATTTTCAAAAATAACTTTAAAATGAATTTAATCCTATTTGAAGAGAATTTGAATCTGTAACATACTTAATTTGATTCAATTTTAATTTATGTTAAATTCCATTCAATATTTAGAACGTAAATATTATACTGTTACTAAAAACTGTTAAAATCCAAAATATACGCTAATAAGTACAAAAGAAATATAACTATTAAATTTCATTAAGATCGGACCAGCCGTTCTCAATTTAGAAATTTAGCCCAGCCCCCCACCCCTTTCTAATTAGTAAAACTGTTAAAACCCCAAATATACGCTAATAAGTACAAAAGAAACATAATTATCAAATTTCATTAAGATCGGAGCAGCCGTTCTCAATTTAGAAATTTAGCCCCCCACCCCCCACTAATTAGTAAAACTGTTAAAACCCCAAGTATACGCTAATAAGTACAAAAGAAACATAATTATCAAATTTCATTAAGATCGGACCAGCCGTTCTCAATTTAGAAATTTCCCCCCCCCCCTCCCCACCCCCCACTAATTAGTAAAGCTGTTAAAACCCCAAATATAAGCTAATAAGTACAAAAGAAACATAATTATCAAATTTCATTAAGATCGGACCAGCCGTTCTCAATTTAGAAATTTAGCCCCCCCCCACCCCCACTAATTAGTAAAACTGTTAAAACCCCAAATATAAGATAATTAGTACAAAAGAAACATAATTATCAAAGAAAAAGATGGCGATAGTTCAAAACCGTTAACAATAAGAGAAAACTTAAAACTTAAATGGTGGAGGTGAAAACTGATATTCCGATATTTATTTTCCTATTTAATGGAAGAAATATTTTAATCGAATTATTCTGAAAATAATTCATGCCTTAAATTACAAGAAATAGTAATTCGTAATTTAACTATGTAATCCGTAATCGAATTACATATAAGAATTACATTGTAATCCCAATTGAATTACTTTGTGGGAATACTGTAATTCATACACGATGTATTTCGATTACATCTGTTTGAAATATAATGTAATGCAATTGTAATCGGATTACAATGTAATTGAATTTTGCCCAACTCTGGTTCCAAGTTCCTGGATTTGTTCTTTTCAAAATATTCTTGACTTTACTTATTGGTGCATTATCGAGTACAATTGGGTCGTGTCATTTGCCGCATTTTTAGCCTCTGCATCTGCCCACTTATTCCCAAGTAAACCTGCATCTGCTTTAACTTCCTTTAACCATTTAAAGGAAATTTGTATGCCTTGACTGTAACAAGAAATTAATGCATGTCTGATTTATTCCACGAGGAATTAATGGAGATGTATGTTTTTAATCTTAAAAAGGCTGATTTGGACTCTCCGTGTGTTTACAATAATCATAACCAATACCACGGCTTTCAATAGCAATGTCTTGAAGGATTGCGAATAGTTCGGCTTTTGGAGCAATAAGATCCTAGCCTTAATTTCCTAATATGGAATAATTCACCTCTTTCAATTAAAACAAAAGCAGCACCCACTCTTTTTCGCTCCTTGCTGCAATTTGTGAAAATATTAATTGTGAATTTCTGGCTTCAACACAACAGTTATTTTAGAAGTCAATTAGTAATAGTATTTATCATCTACAACAATTAATATATAAGTTTATTGCAATGCAAATGATGTATAAAATATCTAGAGATGAGTAAAGTCAAAAAATATAGTTACAATGGAATGTGCAAAAATGCAAAAAGTTAGTTAGAGGTGGTTTTGGATAGGATTAGTGCTTACTATTTTCAACAGAAAAGAACCATCTCTTGGTTCAAGTATTTTAATGGAAAAATCGAAGTCGGAAAAACTATTTATAGAATACAACGTTTCGATTTCAAGAAAAAGATCCAAACTATTTATTTTAAATTTTAAATTTAGATTTTAAATGAGGATTGGTTCCCGTCTGTTAAATGCCGTCCAATTACATGTTAGATATTGTTGTGTTAGATATATAAGTCCATGACACGATATCTTTTTCGGCATGATTGAATTTCAAATTTCACAATTAACTATCGTAGATAAGTAAAGTAATTGCTGACTTTTTGCTTTAAAAAAATAAAAATAAAAATAAAAGTACATTATACACCGGACCGGTTTGCAAAAAAAAAAAAAAAAAAAAAAAAAAAAAAAAAAAAAAAAAAAAAAAAAACAGGAGACAAAATCGTAACTCTGGAAAAACTAAAATTCTCAAAGAATAGCTAAAGCCCAATTTTTATCGTTTGCATATCGTTAAAAATTTTAAAAACCCATAATATTTAAAGATAATTGATATGAATTCTATAAGAAGAAGTGTAAGAAAACTGACTAGTATAAACGACAAAAAATTATAGTTTTTTTTTCAATAAGAGAAAAGAATCTATGTAAAATAATTAGATAATTAGGTATCGTAAAACATTAGTTAAATTTCGATACCGATCATTTTATTAGGAATTGACTTCGGGGACGTCCACATCCCTAGTTTGATTCAAAATAAAAATTTTTATATTTCAATTAACTTTATGATGTTATTATCAATAGTAATGAAACAAATATTATTTTTTATAAAATAAGAATTGTTCATTTTCCTATTTGTTATTTGCCTTTTTAAAAAGCAGTATTAGTTTTTCAATGAAGTAAACATTTATGTTGCTTTAGGAAATCCGTCATTTACTACAGGACATATATCAATTTTATGTAAAATATTTATTTAAAATTTTAAAAAGATCTTTTTTTTCTTTTTGTGATCGGCGGTAGGTTGGACGAAACAGATTGAGAGGGATGCCTAGTCTAAGGTGGCTGGGAAACGTGGAGTTTGACAAAAGGGGTTGAGAGATTGGCGAAGTAAGACGATAGACGAAAGAAGTGGTCAATTCTTACTTTTTCTCTTGCGACTAATGATTTATCACTAAATGAATAAATAAAAATAAGTTTCAATGGGTTAATCTATAAAAGTTGAATTAAATGATAACTAAAATTTTTAATAATATTCCTATAGCATGGATTATAGCGAATTTAAGAAAAATCCTGCATGTGACGTCATCATTGTTTAATTACAATGTTTGTATTACATTTTATGAATATGTTTTGTATTACTAGAAAATAAAGTAATATCATCCTAATTAAAGATTTAAATAAATGTTAAAATTAGATTTTTATTTTGTAGGCATTGCTATTTCGAAAGAATAATCTAAAAAAAAATTTTTTTTCAATCGTTCACAAAAACTGCAATTTATAGCAATAGAATGTAGTAAATATGACAATTATTATATATGCTAATTTCATATTACATGTTTCTTATTTACACTACCATTTTTCATTCTGATTCACAATTTATTTATCCATTGAAGACAATTTTAATTACCTACTTTATGAATAGCAATATTCACATACTGGTATTCATAGATAAAACTAGTTACAGACCAGTTGCAAACTTCGTTCAACTTAAATCATTAGCATGTCCCCTTGGACTAGCTTCGTAACTGGTCGCTAACGTCAATGCACAGAGACCAGCTGAACAAAATTCAGACACACGCTGTCCGATCCAGTTCTATGGACTGGCAGAGTAATTAGGTAAGTTACTTAGATATTCGAACCTGTCAACAGGAGAGTCAATGTTTTAAATAATTAATTTTGCGCTCTACGATTTTGGAAAACGTTACAGCAATTGTTGAAAAAATAAAGCTCTACTCCGATAACGGCTATGAATAAAACTTCGTAAAAACGTCCACCAATTAGGTGTATTTAATTCTAAAAAAATATGAATTAAAAAATGTCAAATACCTTAACGTAAATTCTTAAGAAAAAATCATATATAATCCACCCCACATATGGTTGTCCTGTAGGTTAGAACCTATTCCAGCCAGAGTGGCAAAAATGAGAGTCCGCTACAGAATAAATTTTATCCCAATCAGATCGGACTTAGTCGAGTACCTCAGAGGTTACGAGTAGGGGTGACCGATTGTCGATTGTTGCAATAGATCAATCTATTTTTTTTAAACTATCGATTTTTTTAAAACTATCAATTTTTTTTTTTGGTTGACTGTATGATGAAATAGTAGAGAAATGGTCTGGGATGCAGTCAAGTATAATTAACACATCCAAGTTTATCTATTTACCTTGCAGGTCTTCTTCAGGGCTAAAATAATAAAAAATGGATGTAACCAAGAAGATACATCATTCAGGAACATACCAGAGATATACCAAGTAGTCCAGTCAATGAGTGCTGAAATGAGCGGTGTAGAGTGCATGAAATATGCGATAATTTTTGACTTCATTGCTTCGTTAGTAGTAGTTAGAAGGTAAACATACCAAAAGTCCCTGCCCCTTGGGGGTGAGCTAACAGTGGGAGGAGAAAAGTTCAATTTTTTTTCGGTGTTTCGATATTATCTCGAAAACAATATACTCTTTGACTTTTGATTCAAGTACCTTCCACGATCATTTCTCATAAATCAAAATTGTAGAGCATCAAATTTACTTTAGTTTCATATATACGTTTCAGGCATTTGAAGCAAATATATTTTAGCCGTGAAGAAGGCCCTCAAGACTGGTCGAAACGTCTGCAATCTAAATATAAAGTTGTTTTTTTTTTTATTAAAAAACTTTGATTAGTTAATTATACCTGTCTGCATCCATTATACCATTTCTGATTTGAATTCGTATAATCGTATAATTCAACTTCTTATTTAGAAGTTGTTCTCTTTACCATACGAAATTGTAAAACCTATTTTCTAATAATTTTTACATTTTTTCTGAGTTTAATTGTATTTGATTTTCTAAACAATGAAACATATTTTTCGTTTTACACTATGGCTCATTTGTAACCCTTTGTGCGCGCGTGCTGTTCATTATTACGCCTCTTTAATTTGGACATCAAAAAATAAAAGGATGTTTTCTGTTTAATTTTTAATATGGTTTACCAATTTCCAGCTCAACATTCTATTGACATTCGAAGTATGTTCGATTGATCGATTGTATCAAGTTGATGCTATCGTGACAATCTATTGGAAATGACTATCTACAATCGGTAACCCCTAGTTACGAGAGTACTGAAACACTTTAACACATTAGGCCACCACGGCATAATTATCGAAATATAATTATATAAATAAAAACATCATGTACTTATGCGGTAAGTATAATCACAAATCAATGACATAAGAAGCGACTGCTCATCATTAGTGCTTCAATAAACGTTCCATGTTAAAAGGTCTTGAGGCCATCTTCTAATCAGATATCATTGGATTTGTATGAAAACAGTTTGGTATCCTTAGAATCTTAATATTACCATTACATCTAAGAGACTTCACAATCAGTTATTCTTCAAAATTTTTATATTTTATTCATAGATTTTTTTATGTAGTTGAGTATATTTAACTTCATAGGATACGATTAATAAAAAATAAAATCAAAATATTTATTTAATGCTTATAAGCACCTATCCAAACATCCCAATCCTCTAGCTCAACCCCTATCCAGTTTTAACCATCCCTATAACCCTCCCAGAAGGTTGGAACGCCAATGGCCCCGAGATCTTTTGTAACATAAAGTTATGTTGGAGTCCTTGTAATGACCTGTCTCTTTATGTGGCTATAGCGCTTCCACTCAGCCTCCATTGTATATTATCAGTGATGCAGCTGAGAGAGCAGCACTGGGATCTCTTTGGGTCTGGCCTTGACTCTCAATAAGTGGGGGAATAGGCTCGATTCGGGGTTCCCCAGGCTGTGTGTCTTTATTGTATATGTATATATAGTATGAATGTATCTTAATATTTTTTTCTTCTTGTATTTTAACTTCTGTCTCTTAATTTTATTATTTCGTTTTATTTTTGATGATTGAAAGTAATTATTATTTTTATTTTTATAATGATTAGGAGAAGTAGAAAGTTGGGGTATGCAGTCATAAAGATACACATCAATTAAAAAATAAGTTACTTAACAGTCAACTATACCTCCTCAATATTTATAATGTTTATATTTTTTATTTGCATCTTCTATTATGATTAATTTTGTGTGTATTTTATGAATAACTTGTATATATTGTATGATTGAATACATCTTTAGCACTGTTACCTATTGTAAAAATTGAAAAAAATAACGTTTTGCCTACAATTTTTAAGTGTTGGGGCTTATATGACACACTCTAGGTCTTTTGGTGTTACTCGGATTAGAGATAGACATATCCATGAACTATTTTTTTGCCCAGTCAGGGAGACTATTGTTTGTTTAATGTTATTGTTTGTTATTCAAATATATAACAAACGATAACATTAGAGAAGAGAAGCCTTATTGGTGTCCTATTTTGTCAACGGCAGAGAAGTCAGCCAGTTAATGAAGATAAAAAAAGGGACTTTTCCCCTTTATTAAAAACACGGTAAAAAATATTACTATAAAAATAAAAGTTTCGTTGTTATTTTTTGCTAAAAAGTTTCTTCTTAAAGACCTTCTTCTGGTAATATTTCCCACTCAAGTAGGCACTTTGAGAAAGGACCCTGTTAACTGTAGGCCAAAATTTAAGGGAGGTGTTTCTACGAAAAGGAAAAAAACTGGTTGAAGAAAACTTGATGCCATAGGAACAAGGATAAAGACTGATCAAATAAATATTATGGTGACTAAAAATATTTTTTTAATTTTTTTTGTTTATTTATTATATTAGTTTGCAATTATGTTTCTATCGATTACAGTAAAACTCTGGTTCCAATTATTTTTCAACAATACTAGATTAAATCAATAAGAAAATATTTCTAGTTTTTTAATCATCAGAATAAATGAGCGAATTACTATTTATTGCAGAAATTATATTTATAAACATTTAATAGATTAGTGTGTATTGTTTGATTAATTTGAACTTTTTATAATTCATTTTAAAGAGACAAAAAAAGTAAAAGTTTTCTTATGAGAAGTACTCACAAGGGGACGTTTGGAGTTGTAACTCACAGATTTGAATGCCAATTTTGTGTGGGTAGTAGGGACCTATTATTGTGCAAAACTAGAGTTATAGACGCCAATGGGCATCAGTCAAGATAGAGAAATGATTTTTTCACGTTTAATTGCAGTAATGTATGTCATTTGGTATAAAAATACTTCCGTTATGCTCAAGTCACCACCCGGCTTTAGGGTAACGCACCATAAAACCGTTATATGTGAAATTTTATCAAAATAAAAAAATATTGATTTTTTACCTCTTTCGAGGAGGTTAAGATTTTGAAGTTGAGATTTTATTCACAATTTCTAACGGCCATAATAACTGATGCGTTCGACCGATTACAATAGTAATAGCATCACCAGAATTAACACACATTCTGATTTTTAACCATGCATATAAAATGGGGATTACTTCAGATTTCAGCGGGCAAAAAATGATGTAAATGAAAAAATCCGATGATAGCAATAACTTGAGATATCTCAATAAGGGGAAATCCTGTGACCTCCGGATTTCGATTTAAACTATTAACGGGTTCTAGATGACCTTAAAATTTGGTTTCAATCGGTGGCGAAATAAGTGAGATAGCGCAAATTAATTAATTTTTTTTTCAAAAATTGATGGCACCTTGCCTTCTAAAAACATTCAAAATTTTAAAGGTAAAAAAATTTATTTTTGATTTTGACAAAATATAGTTTTTACATGTTTTTGAGAAGAGGAATCTGAAAATAATATCAGTTTTAAGTTTGAAAATTTTCCTTACCCATATTTTTATTTAATTGCGGTAAATCCAGATTTGAGGTCAGTTGTTCATTAAAAAAAAAAAAAAAAAAAAAAAAAAAAAAAAAAAAAAAAAAAAAAAAAAAAAAAAAAAAAATTTCCGCTGATTTACAGCGGATTTCCTTGGAATTTTGTCATTTTTTTAAGAGTTTTTGAGCACCCTAAAGCTGGGTGGTGACTTGAGCATAACGGAAGTATTTTTATATTAAATAACATGCATAACTACAATTAAACGTAAAAGGATCATTTCACTATATTGACCGAAAGCTGAGAAAAAAAATAAAAACTGATTTTCATTTTTTTTCTTTTTTCTCAGCATCTAATACCCACTGGCGGCTATAACTCTAGTTTTGCACTATTATAGGTCCCTACTACCCATACAAAAATCGGTATTCAAATCTGTGAGTTACAACTCCAAATGTCCCCTCGTCAGTTTAATCTATTAGTTAAAGATTATAAATTGATAAATGTATGAAAATTACCTGACGATTCTGCAATATCTATATCTCAAATCAATTCACTTTCAATCACTTGTAGTGATTGTTCTTGTATTTATAACTTGGTAAGGTGATATAGAGCTTTTTTAAACTCTTTAAATTATTCAGGTATGAAAACATAAAATATTAAAATACATAAATTGCTCTACGGAAATACTTTAACTTCTCAACGGTACAAAATATACTTGTATTAACCGATATAGCCCTTGTCCAATATGCATGCAGCAGTGAAAATTAAAGCCTGTTTTTTCGATGCTGTCTATTGAACAGTTGTCTAGCGATTAGGGTCTGGTTAAATTCGTTTCTTGTAGGATCCATCTTCTGGTCTGGTCCAAAATCACTACGTTTATGGTTAAATAAATTTCACTTGATAAAGACTTGTTAGGCAAGTTTTTCTTAAGGCTAAAAGCTTTATGAAATAGTATCTTCTGACTGAAAAGACTCTTGGTGGATCTTTCGCGATCCCCCTGGTGGTTGCATCCGGACTCCCTAAATCGATGGAGTATCCCTAACCGATGATTGGTTTATTTCCAAGCGTATGACAATTGTCGTTTGGGACATACCTTCGTCCAAGCTTTAGTGTCCCAACTGCGATGCCTATAATAGTTGTAATAGCTAAAATACTCAAAATTAAAAAAAAAGGAATAACTTTAATATAATGTTCCTCTAAGAATAAGTTAAATAACTTTAACTTGTTCCTTCCTTCCCTGCAATACGTTGTACGACTAGTCATAACTGACCCATCCCGTCTAGACAACGAATCTCTCTCTGCTTTCAAAGTGTAATCACTTCAGTTAAAATGGGTTTCCTTATATTCAGTGATTTTCTTCATAAATAGAGTTATTGATCTTGAAACATAAACTCAAAAATATACAGCCAGAAGTGTCACAAATATTAAATATTTATATTCCTTCTTTTGACTAGGAAGGTTACGTCAAAGGATAATGACAAAATCCTGGTTCTAATACTAGTGCCAGTCATGGTTAGAGCAATTCCATTTAACTCTGAAGAAATTTCAAACAAATAAATAGAAAAATCAAGGTATCATTAATTAGGGAAAAACTGACGGTTGCTTGTGATTTCGGCCGTATCCCTTCCTTGTAGGGATTTGAATGTTGGCCATGTAACAGCACATCCTTGGCAAAAGTACACAACCCAGGACATGGGTTGTAGTGGATACAGACTTAATCATATCAGAGGACTTAATGAGTGACACACGCTCATTAGCAACCGCTCTTCTATAAATACTGTTTGGTGCTACTATCTTTATGGTCATAGTGTCAGCTGTGAATGTATGAAAAATTTAACTATTATGGATTTACATTATTGTTTTACGTGTAAAACATATGTAATTATTTTGTTATTAAAACCATCATAGGCAGTAAATCATTTGTATAAAAATTGCATCATTTTTTTTTTCTTTTTTTTTTATCGAGGAGGCGACTGAAGAAATTCATACAAAGAACAAAAATAAAATATGCAAAATAAGAATAAGTGGAGGTACTTTTTATTGAAAGCAGAGTTGGACAACATTTAATGTTAGCCATTTGACTACTAATTTCCTGGAATCAATTACCTAATCATCATCAAAACCTTTCAGTCGATAGGTGAATGATTGATCATTTTACTGAAAGATTTATTCATTATTAAATTAGGTGATCGATTCCCGGATATTAGTCGCCAGATAGCCATTAATAAATTTTACCCAACTCTGATTGAAAGATTATTTCATAAAATAATGTGCTGTCGATTAGTAATGGTGTTTTATATTTATACGATTCGAATTATTGGGCAAAGTGGTTTCTTATTAACATTTTTTTTTCGTTAAATTTTTATTATGAGGAAAAGGGAATGGGTGATTATCTAGTTGTATACTAAGGACATGCCTCGGTAAATTATGACGTCCATCGAACGGTTATGGTGACATTGTTCTGCTAATCTCCTGGCTACGAGTTTCGTGACTATGAATAAATTAAGAGTGGCTCCCTTGTTGATTTTCTCTGCCAAGAGGTCTCCTATTTAGCGATATTTTGTCTCAAACTCTATGTACCCTTCTTATCTCGTTGGAGCTCGGTGAGCAGGTGCTCTGCGATGAGGTCGTCCATCCAAACAAGGCGTCGCTGTTAGTTTTTCTGTGATTGCTATCTCCAACTCATAAAATTGTTTTAGTTTATCTTTCTCCTCGTGGCTATCAATAATAAACAATGAACAAGTTGGTAGGTTCCCGATTTATTTAGGAACGGCCCCCCGTAGATTCTCGGATCCGGATAAAGACGGGTCTGGGGTTAGGTCGTATTTTTGAAAAAAGATAATAGTAGATTATATATACCGTTACCATACTTTTACTATCAACCTACACCTGAAATTTCCTTTCATAAAATTATTTGTTATTTATGTATCTATATAACTTAAAAAATTAATTTTAAAAACATGATTTGTATAACTTTCCGACGCACATAGGGTTATTTAGTTAATCTAGGCAGCCAAAGGTTGATTTAATAAAATCCACAGAAAGTAAAAAATAAAAATAATTAGAACGTTTGTCTAATAAATGTTGAAGTAGTCTGTACTGACGAGCAGTTTCTTGTCGTATTAGTCTTGTTTCTTATATTTAGTGATATTAAAATTATTACAGGGTTACATCGTATTTGACGGAATGAACAATCTGTAAGAGGTTACTAGTCTATTTATACAAAAAGAATGTTGTCAGCACTTCCTCGATAAGTCAGTGATTCCTGATGGTCTTCCTGTATAGATATCATAATTCGTTTATATAACTTCGGATCAGTAATGTGTCATCAGGGAATGACGTCTAAAAGTTCACATGGTAGTCTCAGCGGAGAAAGACCTACAAGGCCAGAAGGACAAGGAAAGAATAGAGGACCCCCAAAATATTTTTTTAAACAATCGTCGCCAAACCTAAAATCTCTGACTAACACGCCTACTAATGTCTTGGTAGTTTGAGGTTGAAAGTTACCTTAGGACAATTATGGGAAAATTATTAATTCCTTTACGGCCTAAGTGGTTATTCAGACTATTGTAAAGAAAGAGGTAGGTACAAAACTCTTCGTTGTGTACAACTCAACTGCGGTCTATTGCCGAGAAGGTTTGTAGATTCCAGGATTAATTTGTTAAGGACTGTGAGAAGTTTGCCTACTCCGTATCATGGCAAATATTTCTCATTGTTAATTTAAAAACTATTAATTTATTAATTTGGCACATAGCACCTATTATTGCTGTTAAAAGAAAAGGTCCATATCATATGTATTGTAAATATTCCTCTCCTCTCATAATATTAGTTATATTTTTCTTCACATTTTCGATGAACTTTATCTTATCAGTCTTTGCAAATTATCCATGATGGAAAGAAGCAACCGATAGTTTCCACGATATATTATCAGGGGCCACATTATTTACAGTGATCTCGCTTAAAATTAATTTCGTTTATTGATTCTGTTTCATAATGGATATGATTAAACCCAAAGACCGAGAGGATTACACTGGTCGTAATCTATTGTGAATAGATAACTAAGCCTAGAAGCCTCCTTGAAAATAGCCGATTATTATTATTATCACTATTATTCTGTTGAATACTTTGTTTATTAGCTCTCCCTAGAATTATGTAGATTTTCATTCGAATTAAATTTCTTTAAATTTAACTCTGTCAATGTATTCAATTTATTTCCCTTGCTATAAAGGTTCAATCGCGCCTGAAATATCTTTGGAATTTTAAGCAATTTTAATATTCCATTGAAACCCGTAAGCAATGTTGGTATTTTATTGCTAAATGGTTCACATACACAGCAATTCGGCGAGGAGAATGTTCCATTTTCAATAAAACCAGTGGAGAAACGTAATGGAAAAGTTAAATTTTTTTTTTATTTCAGCGATGGCAACCATTGCATCACAATCGGCCACTAATCTAACCAATCCCCGGCCCCGAACCGCCTTCGTGTTGATGAAATAGAAAATTTTTATCTCTTCCAGTTTTCCGACCTGGTGAAATTCCAATCAGCCTTCTGTCAGTCTCCCATCAGGACTTTTTTAAACGCCAGCTATTTATTTTTTGTTTTCCAAGCTCCTGTTTCATTTCAGTTCTATTTTCGTTGGTCAGTCAGAAAGGTCGGAGGTGCTTTTTAAAAACTAATGTTTCAGAATTTTAGTAAAATTAAGAACTTGTTTATATATTTTGATAATGCCTAATTACAAAATGTCACGGCTGATCCACCCATTTTACTCTTCCACATTAAATCAATAAATCAATTCAATCTATCATATATATATATATATATATATATATATATATATATATATATATATATATATATATATTCCTTGTATCGATATTTTTAGCTCTATAAATTAATATAGTAACATGAGAACCATTGTTTAGTAAAAGCAAGCCACTGAAGAAAACTGTTTTCAGATATGCCAGGATCTGACGATTTTCGATGGCCGAAGGACATTCTTGGACTCTCTCCTTCTCGAAAAAAACAGTTTTCGTCTTTTCGAAAATTAATTTAATTGGCTTCGTTTCATAGTCTAATAAAATATGACATTGATATCATAGTAGAGATTGTACTAGCTAAGAAGGTAAGAGGAAATTTTCAAAGGATTTTGGATTGGCAGAATTGAAAGGTTTAATTGACCGGGAGTTCGACTACTTATATCCAAATAGTTCTAATAACTCCCATGTAAATGAGTCTGTTGGAAATAAATAGTGAGATACGATCGATTTTTTATTTAAAAACATCAAAATATTACATTTTGGTATAATATGTGTTATTTTATAATTTATTATTATTATTATTGTTTAATAATCTACCGAGGTACAAGAAAGTGAGAATTTTTAAAAGCATAACAAATGGCAACACCACACCTATGAGGATACTAAAGTATCTAATTTCTATACATAATAATTTTCCCCTATTAAATATTTATATATTTTCTTGCCGACTTTAAATTTCATTATGAAAAAGTATGGTTGAATGTATGACATAATAGTTGAAGAATATGGCCAGGTATGCAGTCAGGTTGATATATTACACATCATTGTGTAAAAACTTTATATAAAAAGTTACAACGTTTCCATGATTTGTTTTCCTCCCTTACGTTTGGTTTCCATTTTACCCTCACCCCTTTAATTATTTTCCCCTATGTTTATTTAAATATCCATTGATATCTTTTATATTAAAAAATGTTAACACTCAATTAGAAATTGAATCAACCAGGCAAAAAAAAAAAAAATAATTCAGTTTAATATAGTATCAATCAACTACACCTTGGTACTATTTATATTGAATTTTTTAATTCAATCATTCGACATTCTTTTGTAATTTAATTTATTTTGTTCATTTAAGTATTATTTTGGTCATATCCAGTTTATGTTATTTTTAGCACCGAAGAAGACATGCTTGGCCGAAACGTCGGCGCTCCATATAATGAAGTTTTTTATTACGTGTATTTGTAATTGATCAATAAATGTTTTATTAAAACGTGTAAGAATAATAGAATTTAAACAAAAAATTACAGTTTTTTAACAGAACTTATTTAATCTTACATAATATTAATATTCAAAATATATTCCTTTATGATGTAATGTCATTTGCTATACTTCACCCTGTCGCTTTGATTGAGCTAACTACCACTTTTTGGAATGGATATAGAAAATTCTCAAACGTTGTTTCGACTTCTTGAAAGACTTTTTTTTTAAATGGAGGTCTTTAGGTTGGGGGTATATACTTTCACCCTCAAAATGTAACATATTGTCGTCAATTCCCTCATCAGAAATTTAATGAAGAATATTGTGTGTTAGATCACATTTGTTGCTAAGACCAATATTAAGGAGCTATATATATTTGAATGAAAAATGTCACGTTTATCGCCCTATTTTCTGTCAACCTAGTTTATATGGAATAACTATTTATAGTTAATTAAATGTAAGTAATTGCTTAAACAATTTGATCCATTTAATTCCTAAATGTAAATAAGGAAAAACAGTACATTGTAGAAATACATGCTCATGATCAACTATTATTCGTAGTCAGGGAGAAATTACGTTTTTCTTATCAAGAAGTCTGCTACGGATAGAAAAAAAATAATAGAAATCTGATGAAGCAAGGTCAGGATTGTAAGAACGCTTTTTGGTCCTTTATAGAGACTGGGTATACCCCAAAAGGAAAGAAAACAAATTTATTTTCTATTGATTTATCTCAGTGATGACAAGATAGCCAGTGTTGGTTTTACGCTACAACATTAACAAAACATTTAACATTTTAACATAGCATTTAACATTTCACAATTACAATTAACATTTTAAATATCAACATTGTATTTAACATTTAACTTTTCAACATGATGTTTAACTTTTAACATCACACATAAATAACATTCATTTACAATTTTACAGCCTTTCCATTAAAGTTTAATATACTTTATTCAGTGTTGATGTTGTCATTAGTATCATTTCTGTCCTGAGGACTTTCTGGTACGTGATTTTTCTTCTTAGGTTAAAACAAATTTATATTTAAATATAAACAATCTCATAAACAACATAGCGACAGATTACAAATTACCAAAAAACTTACCACAAATTACAAACTTACAAATTTAAACTGAAAACAAATTTAGTATAATAAGTGTGTCGCACAATAATCAAATATGAAACTTAAACTATTGTAAATTATTTTCCAAATTGCATTTCTTTTTCTACCTATACATGATGTAGTTTGTGTGTCGAACACATGCATTGTAACATAAAAGGATCAATCAACAGGATATATAGTAAGTTACTAAATAAATAATCTTCTGTTAAAGACCTTAAGGCTAATTAAAAGCTCATACACATAATTCGTCATGTCATTCAATGAGCACAAAATGGCCCTGCTGCTATGGCTGGCACCAGTCAACGCCTAAAAAGAGGAAATTATCAAAAAAATATTTTTTTTAGGTTTCTTTTAAATCTCCAAAAACGGGAGGGGTAGGGCTATACGAAAAGGCAGGGCTGACATTCCCCTTATAATATCAGTTGCTGCCGGGGGGTAAGTGGCACCTCGTAACCAGGTTTCTATCATCATCGGCCTCCTCAAAAACTCAAGAATAATATGTTTCAAATATAAATTTAAAATAATTAAATTTCCTATAAAATTAATTATATACATGTTTGTCAAACTTCCAACGGTTTACAAGATATGTGTTATTGAAAATCTATAATTTTTGCAAAAAAAATAATTATTGCCTCACCTTTTGTCAAACATTTGTTTCTAGTGCTTTCCACAGTCGTTTCTCAGGAAAAATGTCAGAATCAATGTTGTAGAACATTAAATTTACATTAATTTCATATATACGTTTTTGGCACATGAACCAAATGCGAGGTAAAAATTATTTTCGTATCGAAAATTATTCATTTTAAATAACGTGTATCTCGAAAACCGCTGGAAGTTCGATAAATATGCAAATAGACATTTGTATAGGAATAGGAATTGCGTAGTTTTCTTGAGTACACTGTTTTCGAGATATAATCGAAAAACCCAAAAAGGGGACTTTTTCCTCTCCCCCTGACGTAATCTTACCCCATAGGGGCAGGGAATTTAGTATGTTTACCTTCTAACGACTCCTAACGAAGCTATGAAGTCAAAAATTATCGCATATTTCATGCACTCTACAAATATGTTTATTGACTGGATTAGGGCGACTTTTAAATGCTCCTGCCGCCATATTCACCACTCTTTGGAAAAGGCAGCAGTGGTTTTTCTTACACAAAAAATGATGATCTTTTAGGTAAACTTTGGTTTTTGAGGAGACCGATGATGATAGAAACCTAGTTCCGGGGTGCCCCTTACTTCCCGGCAGTAACTGATAAAGCCCGCCAGGGGAAATGACAGCACTGCATTTTCCTTAAGCCCTACTCCTCCCCTGTTTCGAGGAACAACCAGAATACGGGAGACTTATCATGACAGAAACCTTAAAAAAAAATTATTTTGATAATTTCCTTTTTTTTTTTGGCGTTGACCTTTTTTTGGCATGACGAATTATATGCATGAACTTTGGGAATCCTATCATGACAGGTTTAGTGTCGCCGGCTCCCGGACAATTATGTTTCAATATCATCTATGTATAAAATTAATAAGACAGTTGCTCGGATAATTAAGTGGAAACCGGAAAAAAAAAAAACCTTAGCCAAACAATATAGGAAATCTCATGCACGCTCTCATACTCATCACACAAAAGAAAAAAATAATAAAAACATGAATTTTAGATATACTAGCATAATCATGTAAAATAATTATCTAAACCGAAAAGGCAACCTGGATTTAGTTTACCCTTACGCGTGACATGCCTTTCAGATGGCTGATAATGTCAGGTTATCTACGAGGTGTCAATTATTTACTCGGCAGGCAAGGAATCAGAACCAGGCTGAAAAGGAATTTATACATTAAAAATATGTGAGATAAGATCTTAAATTCCGGTTGTTGCCTCTTGGTAGCAAGAATATGCTAATGCTTATTTTATCAATAGGACCATTCTTCATCATCGAAATGAGGGTGTCCGGGGCTTCCGAATTGTTTCATGGAGAGCTACATATGATACATGAAGGATTTTGATTTTGTTCTTAAATGAATAGACCTATCAAGTTCTGTCAAAAAATAACATCTTATCTCAGATTCTAGTAAGAAAATAAAAATGTGTGTGTGTGTGTGTGTGTGTGTGTGTGTGTGTGTGTGTGTGTGTGTGTGTGTGTGTGTGTGTGTGTGTGTGTGTGTGTGTGTGTGTGTGTGTGTGTGTGTGTGTGTGTGTGTGTGTGTGTGTGTGTGTGTGTGTGTGTGTGTGTGTGTGTGTGTGTGTGAAAGACCAACTCCTACCTAATGCTCATTCCAAACTCCAACACCCGTTCATAATGAAGGCAGGAGCTCACAACTAAGGGAATTATCATGCAAACTAGTTCTGCTTAATTTACATTAGGTAGTTTAGTTAAATCCAATACCAATGAATTGACACACGGTTTACATTTATTTTATTTTATAACCTAATTCTATTCCATTATTGGGTCGACAGACGCATGTAGCGGTCCTTGGCCTGCTTAACTGCCTTTGCCCAGTCGCCCCTGTAGGCAGCACACCTGATGGATATTCTATTCCTCCTTATATCTGCTTTTACATTCTCCAATAAAATGTAAAATCTTTAATCCAATATTTTAGCTAATTTTGTGTTGAGAATACGTATATGAATGAGTGCATGTTGTTGATTTTATTTTGATCAATGTTAACATAGTTTTATTTTTATATATATATTAAAATTATTTATCTATCTTCTTCTTGTATGTACACGTTGCCTGTAGTGTGTGTGTGTATGAAATGGATTTTCGATTCTCGGTACCGATACCCGAGCTGAATAATAAATAGCTATATCAAAACGTAGTTCTAAAACAAGCAAATAATGTCAAACAAAATCGATCAAAAAGAACGAATACAGTTCAAGAAATAAATATAATAATCCACTGGTAGTATTTATTATCCATAGCATATCAAATATGCTAATAATTATGATCTATTTATATGTTAGATATTACTATAACCCAATTCACCAATTCGTACTTACGAAGATAAACATTCTATGGTTTCATTTATAGATTAAGGAATTGAAAATGTTACTAAACTCGATCACTAAACTTTGTAAATGCACTAGACTGTTTTAATTCAGTAATAGGGTCCGAAAACTAGTATTTACACGCAATAAAATGGAAAATCACCGTTATTACAATAATGATAATAAATATGTATAATAAAAAGGTATTTTCTGAATAGCATTATTTTGTTAATTAGATATTGTAATCTTATTTCTTCATATTCCAATAATCGAATCGACTTTTAAAATCGAGACATCCCTAGTGTAGATATAAGTAACCCCTAGCGCATACCATAAGCATACCATATTGACCAAGATGCTGGTAATGATAGAGAGTATTTCATAGTCTACAAAATGAAAATATTAAAAAAAAAAAGAAGAGTTTTATTAAACAATTATAGTTTCATGTTTAATTCAATGGTTAAGAATTGTCGAGTTATTTTGTTTTCTCCCTAAACGGACATAAATACTTCAGAGAAAAATTTCACCGTGCTGTTTATTTAATAAAAAAGAAAGAGCATTTCAAAGCAAACAACCCCCGTCAGACATTTCATTTTACTGCGAAGATCGTATTTAATGAAAGATGGAGTTTACTTTAAGTTACTTTCTTCGAATACCAGAGTGGTTCGTCTTAAATTCAACATTGCAACATCTACCTATTGCTAGGTTGTGTCTAGAGACATTTGCTTAGATTGCTCCATTTTTTTATGCACTTTAGTTCCAGTATCTATGATAATAAAGAATCTGATTTTCAATGTGTAAAATTTGGGTTCAGAAAATACTATCACCATTTAAAGCAATTTTTCATCGATTTGAAATTAACTCTAAATTATGCCATAAAACATCAGTATTTTTAATTCGTTTTTAGGTAGAGTTATGGTTAGTAATATTAGTTGAATGGGTATTTAGCAACTTGATTTGATACATTTTTTTTTTTTGATCATCAAAATCTTACAAGAATTATGAAAAACAATAATTCAAAACACCAATGTTTAAAAATGTTATCCATTTAAGTAATCGGTAAATGTAGAACGAATGAATATTGAAAAAAAAAAAAAAAAAAAAAAATAGCGTCACGTACTCAACTCATCCTGATGAATACCTTGGCTGACAGCTGACTCCAAAACGTCTTCGTCATCTTCAAAGGATCTCTAATAGACAAGCATTCTAGTCCTGTAGGTTTTTCATTGATGATAATTTAGTTTAATCTTTTATCCTAGTAACTATTATTTTATGGTATGGTTCTTCTGGTTGGAGACCAGAAATTAAATTAAATCCATTTATTTTTTTTTAATACAATTATTATTTTTACAGGAAAACGTTTTATTGCCAATTGTTTTATCATGCTAAAAACTGTGAACAGCAAAAAATTTACATCGGATGTGTTAACAATTTCTAATGCAATATAACAAAACGGGAAATTTGCGAAAACCTTTCAAACAAACATAGTATATCGATGTACGTAATAAAATTATGTTTAACGTACTGTTCTTTATCGACAATGACCACAGCAAACATTTAATAAGTGATTCAAGCTACAAATATAAATTTTTGTTTTCAACCAATGTTCAACAAATTACATAGGCTCGTCCCACGGTGCGACATGGGGGTTGAGAACGGAGGCCCTGAAGGTTCTGTATAAAGGCGCAATTTTGCCTATAATTACTTAAGGCATGGAAATATGGCATCCAGGAATTCAGATTAAGTAAAACAAGGCAAAGCTGGAAAGGGTCCAGAGGCTAATGTCACTCAAAATTATCAAAAGTTTACGGACACTTTCTGACGAAGCCGCTTTTTTTTTGGCCAAAATGATTCCCATTAGTATCCTAGCTGACAAATATGTAGGTAAAATAACCCAATAGGGTTACTGCTGAAATGAAAACACAAACAAGATATAAACAGACTAAACAAAAGGGGTAAAACACGGATTATAATGTGAGGGGAAGGAGTTCTGCAAATCCTAATAATACTTAAAAAAAAACTTTAATTCCAAATATTCTCTAAGGTCGCAAGTGGTCGCAGACCGTTTCGATCATAAGTTACTTTTCAGTATTGATATTTTGAATTAAAATGGGTTTCGACTTAAACAAGTTTAAACATTTTTCTAAAATCAATTTTTTGATTAAATTTAAAAATTTAAATATATTTATTATTTTTATTTTTTGTAATTATTATTTTTACAAAAAAATGTTTTATAGCCAATTGTGATATCATGCTTAAAGCTGTGAACAACAAAAAATTTACATCGGACGTGTACACAATTTCTAATGCAATTTAACAAAACGGGACATTTGCGAGAACCTTTCAAACAAACCTAGTTTATCGATCTTTTGTACTGTTAGTGCGTAATAAAATTATGTTTAACGTACTGTTGTTTATCGACAATGGCCATAGCAAACATTTTATAAATGATTCAAGCCATTAATCGAAATTTTTGTTTTCAACCAATGTCCAACAAATTACGTTGGCTCGTCCCACTGTGCGACGGTCTGTCCGGAGGCCTCCGAAATCCTTACGGTCTGGCAAATGCTTCTCCCAAGCTGCAAAATTTGTTCAGGCTCTCCTCCTCTTGTATCACCACTCATCAAGGGAAGAACTAAATCTTTACTGACTGGCACAGGAAATAAAATCACTTTTAAAAGAGGAATAGGGTCCTGGAAGACTATTTTGTCTTGGTCAAAAAAGTGATGGAAGACCATGAGGTCTTGGGCAATTTAAATAGATGCGTACTGGAGCGCAGATGCTAAAAGAAAGAGGAATATTCATGTGGGAATTAACGCAGATAGGGGCTAGTTACCTAGAGATCCATAGAGTGCGTCAATCAATGCGTCAAAGTTTTCTCCTTTCCCCCCCTCACAAAAGCGCCGATTGGCGCGAACATACCGCCCACCAAAATTGGGATGTTGCCCAATTTTATTCCAAAAGGTTAAACAATGAAATGGTGGGCAGGCAGCAACAAATAAAAAATAAAATAAAGGGAAGGGAAAGGAAGCTCAACTTGAGTAAGGAGTAAGATAAAGACAAAAAAGTAAGAATATTATAACATGAATGGGTGCACATTGTACAATGTAAAGAAAAGAAAACAGCCCAACTGGGCAACAATTATATAATGTAAAGAAAATAAAACAGTACTCCTGGGTAAACAATTATACATAATAAGAAACAAAAATAGCACAACTGAAGAACGATTATACAATGTAAGGGGAAGTCATTCCGGGAGCGGAATGAGCTTGTTTACGGGTGTAGTGAGAGTGCTGGTAGAGGCCTCAAAGGTGGCTGCTCGTGAAACAGCATCAGGCTTGAGCTCGGAAATAAGAGCTAAAGGCCGGGAGAGTGAGGAGCTGTTCAGTCCCTTGCTCACAACAACGTGGCCCTGTTTCTTGGTTCCACAACGGCGCTTGGAATTTGAAGTCCACTTATAACATTGAGAATTATAATTTGGAACGGCGTTGTCAAGTATGCCGCCCACCCTGAGGACCCCCAAGCTATCGAGGAAAGAAGTACGGCTGTAGAGCGGCTTTGTTGGCTTATCGGCACGGATATTAAGGAGATACCCAAAAAATGTTTAAAGGTAATGTCAGGCTCATTTTTAAAGAGCGCAATGGGAGTAGACTTAAGATCCGGTAATGGCTTGGTGCTTAAGTCGGTGTCACGATAAGGAGGAGGCCAATGCTCCTGGCAATTGGTCAAAGAGGAGGGATCTTGAGTCCCTAAACAGAAATTGTTTGTTCTGCGCGTAATGAGTACGGGTAAGGCCCCTAGTGTCAATATGGGCATGATTAGCGAAAGAAGAAACATCAGCAAACCCTACTGGGGAGAATTTGTCGAATATTGAAATTTTAGAGCGTACAGACCCTTTGATATCTACAACTGGTGGTTTTAAAAAAGTAGGTTTAATAGGATTCGAGACCGGAATTTTACTTGTTACCCTATCTTGGTTACTATGTATGTATACTGGTTTCTTATTATTTTTATTTTTAATAGGAAGGAATTTTGGACAATCTTGATTGGCTAACGAATAGCGGCTATTTGATGATGAGATGTAGTTATTTTCATCTGTAAGAGAAACAAAAAACTTTTCATCAGATGAATCCCTGACAATTGTATCAGCACCACCTATTTTTTTGATGTGATTAAATTTTAAAACTGGATTCAAGTTTAAAAAATCACCCTGATTATTCATTTGTATTTCCTGAGGAACATTGTCACCATTTAGTCTGTGACTACATGTATTGGTCTTAATAAACGGGTCAATATTTTCTGAAATGTCAAAAACATTTGAGTCTTTATGGTCTGTACTCACGGGTAGTTCAAATGGGAGTTTTTCAATATTTTCAGTTTTCGAAGAATCATGGAAATCTTGGGAAATTTGGCAAACAGAAATTAACGAAGTGGCTGATTGATTTTGGGATAGGGTTTGGATAGGGCCTGTGATTACCCAACCAAAAATAATACTGACAGCAATTGGACCAATAGAGCTTGGAATAAACGGATGAGTCAATAATAATTGCGGGTATACATCGGCACCAAAGAGAAGGTCAATCTTGTCTGATTGATGAAAGTCAGGATCGGCCAAACGCAAATATTCAAAGGCGCGAGCAATTTCTGGAGTAAGGTTCTTAGGAGGCAAATGGTTAGCGATGTGAGAAACCACGGACGGGTTGGCAAAAATGCGCCTTTGAGAAAATGCGGAGAAGATGTGGCACGAAACTGTGCCAAGAGAATTGGAAACACGCCCACCTATACTTGAAACGGTAATGGGCATATCCTGGATTTTTTGACCCAACTGGTCAAAGAGGCGCTTGGAAATAAATGATAGCTTCGACCCCGGATCGATGACCCCACAGACTGGAACGTAACCTAAGTGAGAATTAAAGATACGTGCACGGAAGGTTCCTAGGAGTGAAGTCACGTGACTGCCGGAAGTACTACAACTAAGAGACAAGGAGGAGTCAACTGGTGATTGACCAGTAGAAGAGGATGCTAGTTTACTTGAAGGGTGAATAGCATGATCCGATGCGCGATTAGGCGCGGAATTCAAATGCACATTTGAATTTTCAACTTTGGAGGGATGCAAAAGTGTGTGATGATCCGGGGAATTACACTTACGACACGAAAATTTGGAGTTGCAATTACCCTTTAGGTGCGGACCCAAACAATTAAAGCACCGTTTATGCTTTTTGAGGATATCAATTTTTTGATCTCGAGTGAGATGAGCAAATTCGAAACAGGAAGAAAAGGAATGCGGCTTACGACAAAAAATACATTTAAGGTTACAAAAATTAGAAGGTGCGGCCCGAGTTCTATCTGATTGCGGTGAAGTATCAGAACAACTGCTAGCAATTAGAGAATTAACTTTAGTGTTCCTATTTTGATTGATGAGGGGAGAAATAATCTCCAGCGTTTTAATTTGCTTGGTAATGAAATTTAGCAAGTCATCAAAAAGCGGGACCGATATAGCAGAATTTTGATCCTCGAAAGCCTTAGATGTGCGGGGGTCTAGATTATATAATGAGAGGGTTAACAAAATAAAATTTGCTAAATCGTCGATTGGTAGCGCCTTGATAGCCTGCACCAAATTTTGATGTACTTCTAGAAAAATTTTTAAGTTATTTAATGAATTTGAACTGACGGGCTTAAAGTGTAAGATTTGGTTCAAATACGCCTGTGCTAACCTCCTGGGGTTTTGGAACCTGTGTACTAGAGCTAAAAAGGCAAGGTCGTTATTTTCGGCTGTGAGTTGAAAGTTAGAAATTGCGAAAAGAGCACTCCCCTTTAAATTGGATCTTAGATAATGAAAGCGCTGTATGGGGGTTAGAGACGGGTTGTCGTGAACAAGGGCGGTAAACAACGAGAAAAATTCAGGCCACTGTTGTATGTCGCCTGAAAAAAGTTGGTAAATTGATTGGTGGTTAGTAGAAAGCACTTTGAGCCAAATGAATAGGGCTGGCAACCGTTGTAGAAGTTAGTTCTTCTTTTTTTAATTGTAAATATTAAGATTTAATTTTGGTTATCACACTATTGAAAGCAATTGGGGCTTGAGTATCCACATGATTTTGTTTGGATAAGAGAGCATTAAGGTCGCTTAATTTTTCATTGACCCCCTCAAGTTTGACTTGAAGGGAGGGTAAATCCTCGTAATGCACTTGGACAGTAAATATATCCGAAAGAGTGGAACCTTTAATTTCATAGTATCTGCTAGTTATATCAGCAAATATCGTTTCCCTCTTTGCCAATAGTTGTGCTTGAATAATGATATTTTTGTCTTCTACAGGCAATGTGAAAAATACAGAATATACAAATACAGAAATAAAAGGAAATTATAATATATAAGACACAGAAAAGGAAAGGAGAAAAAGTTGCCAAATTGATTGCACTAATTCTTACGTAATTGTAACTGACGCTGGAATAAAACAAGATGGCAGGGATTGTTACGAGAAGAAGTATCAAGTACGTCACTAGAGAAGTGTAACGTCAGATCACAGCTGACAATACGCACTTCTTGAAAATGGCCGACTTTAGCGTCGGTTTTAAATATGTAATTATGAAACTTGAACAAAAAATGGGCAAAACTTTGCAATTTATAGAAATTTTAATGTAAAAATCTGTAATATAACTAAAACACGGAAATGAGTGGGTGATTAATCGCCCCAAAACTGCAAAAAACACTCGTTTTAATGTGGCACAATAATATATACGGCCCGGATCGGACCAAAAGTGTTGACGAAAATAATGATAATTTCCGATGCGAAAAACTCGCCTCGGCCTCGAAAAAATGGACTGTATGGGAAAATATCAAAACGAGGTTTCGCACCCTTTCGGAGATATTATAGAGAAGATAACCTAAACAAATGTTACATAAAAAACTTCACACCTTGTTATATCCGCCAACGGTCTGTCCGGAGGCCTTTGAAATCCTTACGGTCTGGCAAATGCTTCTTCCAAGCTGCAAAATTTGTTCAGGCTCTCCTCCTCTTGTATCACCACTCATTAAGGGAAGAACTAAATCTTTACTGACTGGCACAGGAAATAAAATCACTTTTAAAAGAGGAATAGGGTCTTGGAAGACTATTTTGTCTTGGTCAAAAAAGTGATGGAAGACCATGAGGTCTTGGGCAATTTAAATAGGTGCGCACTGGAGCGCATATGCTAGAAGAAAGAGGAATATTCATGTGGGGATTAACGCAGATAAGGGCTAGTTACCTAGAGATCCATAGAGTGCGTCAATATACGGTATATTAAAGTTTTCTCCTTCCCCCCCCTCACAAAAGCGCCGATTGGCGCGAACAGTTGCTATTCAAGAAATTTTCCTGTAGAAGAAGATGGCTGTTAAGAGGTAGATGCCTCTTTCACAACTTTGGAAGAACCATGCTTACCAGAAACATAAAGCGCGTGCTTTCTCACTAAAACATTCGAAACATTTTTCAGGGCGTTTTGAGCGTTGACAAGTAGGCTGAATAACTGAAATACTAAAATCCAAGTCATCGGAATCAAGCCAACTAGAGTATTTATTGAAAAAATCTTCCAATTTTCCAATCCAATTGAAATTTTGTCGGAAAGACGGGAAATTATAATTTTCAAAGGCCAAATCTCCACATTTTCTTGATTATTAATATGAGCGGAAGTTAGAATAAATTTAGGCAAGTGGTCTTGGCGATTTGTTTTGGGAAACTTAACTCACTCTTCAAAACATTTTCCACCTTGTGGTTCGGAGTGTTGTGTCTGAAAAAAAATTATGTATCACCCAAAAGGCAAAAAATCGCAAAAATTCTTTGCATCATTTAAAGACTAGATGGATTAATGAAACAAATCCCACAAACGAATCCTTGGAGTAACTTGGGGGTTGTATAGTTTTTCGTTATTGAATAGGGGCATACATTTACAAATTGCTAAATTAACTCTACAAGCAGATTCCAATGTATATTCAATAGTGAGTGTGGAAATATTATATCATACCTGCCTCAGCAATGTCCATTGTTAAATGAAAGCAAAAGGACTTTGCGCTACACACACCTTGAACATAATAAATGGCCATCGAATAAAGATAATCCCACTGTTGGTTATTAGGCACTTGTGTAAACAGGAATGATTCACTCATTTACTATTCATTTGTAAACACGGTATAGCGGGAAATATTAGTATTAAGCGTCTTACCAACTATTATTAAAAAGGTCAAGCACTCAGAAATTCCAAAGTTTTGACTTGACTTTTGTCCACCTAAATTGGTGATTGGTGATTTTGCCCAGTGTGCGCCGTATAAAACGATATCTCCAGAAATATATATCCAGTAGTCTGCACCATTCCACCAATCCACTAGTCTCCTAACTTGCTTTCCACTCCATTTCCAATAATCCTCCGAGGCGTCTAAACAGAAGATGGCCTAGAGACCTTCTAGTGTAGAATTTTTATTAAAGTGCTACTAATGAGTAGTTCTTTTCAAGTTTTGGCATGTTATTGTAATCATAATCAACCTATTTACTAGATGTATATATTGTACAGTTGTAAATTTCAATAAATGGATAAAAAAAAAAGAAAAAAGTTTTATATTTGATTATAGCGACTATAAGAATTATAGGTAATAGAAAATGATTTATGTATATTTTTAATTTTTTTGAAACGCTATATTGGTTTGTTTTACCCCTTTTAAAGTTACCGACTTAGAGATTAGTTAGACGACCTCAAATTTCCAGGGGCAGTAGCCTTATCAGGAGGATCTGTCCTGAAAAAGAAAATGGTATACAGGAGGATAAAGATCTTATGGCCACGAAGAAGATGGAGGTGATGATAGTAATAGTCAGCTCCAGTAGATTAGCTTCCAGGGGGCACTAAATCTGGCTTCCCTTTATCTACGGCCTAGTGGAAATTTATTTCTCTTAGTTAATCAAGATTTCTGAAGTCTGTGCCATCTTGTAGGGCAAGTAAGGAGGGAGGCCACTGCAGCCGATAGCCCATTACCGCAACATTGGTGAAGCCATGGGAAAATTATAAATGAAATCAAGAATTAATTTATGCCTTGGAAGAAACGATTTGACCCGATACAAATCCGCAATTATTAAACTTAATAGAATGCCAAGTTCACTATCTTACTAACCTGATTTTTAAACTTTTTTCAACTTTATAAAAAACATACTTACAATAATAATGTATTTATCTATACTAATATATAAAAGGACAAGCTATTTTTCGTTTGTCATCACTAACCACGAAAACTTCTGAACCAATACCAAATTTTAACTACATTATCTTTATAGTTCTAGGAAGGTTTAACAATACTTAAATATACTAATTTTCAATTTCTTATTAAAATTCTTATTAAAAAAAATATGTAATGCGTGGATAATAGTGAAGTTAAAAAATTAACTGATAGGTGGCGAGCGACATTCTGCATGAAAGGTTATTTAAGTGCAGTGTTAAATAGAGCTTAACACTGATAATAAAATTTATTTATATTTAATGATATTATTTTTAAAAAAATAGTCTATATGTGGTTAGCGCTAATCAGCGATAAAGCTTACAGTGGTAAAACTATTGAACAAATTTGTACCAAACATTAACTGCATCGACTTCATAGTTCTAGGAATTTTTAGCGATAGTAAAAAATAGAATACTAAAAATTTAAATGTATAAGTTTAGTGGCAGAAACGAGGTTTGTTACACTGTCATATAATGTAATGTTTAATGTATAAACATTAAATTTTTAAATTATAAATTTATTTTAGGGAGTAAATCTAATGAATGAAATCAATAACATTATTTCTGCCGAATAAAAATTATTATCAAATTAAAATGTAGATTTGCTTTTGAAAGATGAAAGATCGACCAATATATCACTAGTAATATTGTAAAATTGGATGTCCGATTATGTGTTATGTGGTCTTCAACCACCTAATCAATGCAACGGCACCAGTTAAAACTAAAGCTATGCTTGAAAATTTATTTGAGGCTATTATTCTCACTGGAACAGGGTATAGAATAAGTAGCTTTTATTCCTAGAATACCGATGATTCCTACTAATTTTACCATTTAAATTCAAGCCATTTTAGTGGATATTCGGACTGACTGTTTCTCTCATGTCGACATGTACAGTTTTTTAGAACTAGGAGGTAGACCAAACTAGAATTGTAGTTTCCTTTATATATAATTATTTTTTGTATTCCTCCTCCAAATAATTTTTTTTTAACAAATTGACTAATAAATCTTCAATTATTAGTTAAAATTATTTTCTGTTCTTTACTTTATAGAGCGGACGAAGCCGCGACAGGGGACGCTTGTATAAATAGAATTTATATAGCCTAATTATTATATAGATAGTTATTCATTTCAAAGTGGCAAAGTGAATAATGGGAATGAAGCTGTTAAACTGTTTGTCAATTACTTTATTAATAAGGATATTACATTAAGTTAAATTACTTATTTAATTCCAATTTTAAAAGCTATGGCTAAGGGAGGAGGTAGGGTTAATCCTGTAATTCCCTTCTATCCAGACCCTCCCCCTCAGAGCTATGGCTGGCTCTTTTCTTTCAGTCTACTTCAATTAATAATTAATTAACATTATTCCTTTGAAAGGTTAGTTAATACTTAGGGTTACTAATGGGTACTGGAAGTCTCTTTATTTTGAAAAAAAAAATATTCTCAGGAAAAAAAATATCTTTATGATAAACGTTGGAGCTTCCTCGAATCATTTTTTTTTTCTGCTATATTTAAATTTAATTCACTAATCGCTTCTTGATAGATTTTTGTTCAGTTTTGTTAAAATGTGAATTTTTAATATTCTTTCATAAATTTAATTTTAATTAAAATTAATTTCACTACATGACTAATTAAAATTAACATAAATTTTAAGATTTTTTAACATTGGGTTTGCGGTTTTAGTTAAAGAGGATATTGAAATAATATGTTAAAACTTAAATTTAATTGTAGCCACTTTTTCCTTGATAAAAATACGAGGACATTCCCAAAAGTAAGAAATCTTGTTTTTGATATGTTTATCAACAATATTGTGTTTATTTTGTACTGTAGGTAAATAAATAAATTTTATTACTTTTATGTCTTTAATCAGTTGTTTAATTTATAGTTCTATAAATTTTGTTTATCATTAGGATAATTCTAAACTATATATATATATATATATATATATATATATATATATATATATATATATATATATATATATATATATATATATATATTCTTTTTTTCCTTCACACCGGAAAATTTTAATTTTATTACTAAAATTCTAACCCTGAAATGATATTCAGAAAAATTCATTAAAATAAATAAATTCGTCCTAACATCATAATAAATTTTGTGCACATCAACATTTTAACGAATGGTCCAGGGAGTGTACAAAAGGTCATGATAAAAGTAAGGGATTAAACAAGTAAGGTGACCTTTTAAAACTGGAGCAATCATAGTAATTTGAACTATTTTGAATATAAAACAAAATAAAAAAAAAGGTTTAAGTATTGCCTAGTAATAGTATTAGTAATGTATCTACTAATATAAAATGCATTGCCAGAACTGGTTTGGCATTACAAGCGGACCATTGCTAGGTCTATTGAACCCGCTACGTGACCAGTGCTCGATATTAGTGAAAAAGTTCTAACAATCTTTCAATTATTTCTTCAGTAGACACAATCAATTACCAGTCGGTTCTGTAGTTTTTCCTTGACTTTCTTTCCCAGCTTCGGCAACTTAACTTCTTGATGTGCGTATCAAACCGTCATTCACACCAAGAGAATCGGTCTATGTTGTCAACCAGTGATTTTATAAAAAAAATATTAAGAATCTTATCTAGAAACTTATCCAATAGGGAGGTAGAGGGAATGAAACATCAAAGAGGTGTTCTTATGATGATCTTGATCTGAACACTTTAAAAAAGGTGACATTTGAAAACTATATTAACAATTTTTGCTATTAAAACGAATGTTTGGAATGAATGTAAATTAATGTTTGTATAATTACTTTTAATTAATAATACGTATACAGTTACCTATTTCATTCATATAAATAAATACACAACTGAAATAGATAAGAGTGAAATGGAACTTTCTTTATGAAAGTCTATAAATTCGTACGTATGCATTCCTAAAATATTAACAATAATTCTCCAGTTAAAAAAAGTATATTATTGAAAATAAAGCTCAAGTATCAGTGAAAAATCGAAAAAAGCATCCACGAAAAAAAAAAAAAATTGATTCAGCGTATCCCAAAGTATTTTAAAAATAAAAAAATGAATTGAAAATTATAGAACGCGTAAATAAATTAATGAGTAATATAAAATTTTACTAGAGAGATGAAAAATTATACATTACGTATTTATTAAAACTGGTGCATATTACCGGTATTATGAATATTAAATGTGACCAGTTATACTTAGGGCAATACGACGTACAGCTATAACATATAAAGTAATAAGTATATATCGTTTTCTTTCCTTTTCTGTTGATTTCTGGAAAAAATATTTACATTATACCAATGCGGTATAGTAATTCTGCAGTTAAACATTGTTTGTTTTTTCTCAAGTTGGCATACATCATTTATTTAATAAGTATGAACTTGGTACTGTCTTTGTCCAGGGAGCATGGGACACCAATCAATCTCTCGGTGAAGGGATTTATCATAAAAGGACCATTTGTCGTTGGATTTCTTAGTTTTCAATATTTTATGGTGGTCTATGGACTGTTTCTTCCATTTTTTTATTTACCAAAGGGAGAACTATCAATCGAACATCTTATTTCCAAGTAAGATCAAACAATTGCTCTAGTGAAAAGGAAAGAAACGATCTTGCTGCATGACAACGCCTTCCTCCATACTGACACCTTTTTTAAATACAAAAATAAATCAGTTTGTTAACGAAACAAAATTTACCTTGTCTTATTAACATAAGGAAGATTAGCACTCACACCACTCTCTTGGTCATACCATTAAGGAGTATGTTATCATGGCCATAGAGTCTATCAATAAATCGTGTATAAAGGTTAAATGTATATGTCCTTTTACAGCGGTTACTTGCAAATCTGAGTGAAGAGTATGGTTTGTAATTTACCAAGTTGATTTCTTGATTAGGTTAAGTATTTTATATTTTGTATTTTATAAACATATGGTATTTTTTGAGGTGCGTATGTTTCGCAATCTCGTGTATTAGGTTAATTCATATCCATTTAGGTTTGAGTAAATAAGTGTGTGTCGGAGTAAATAAGTCGCTGCCGGAGTTTTAATTCTCCCGTTTTTTGTAGGATTTGATACGACTCTTAGTCCCTTGTTTAGACTTTGGTTTACCGTGTGTCACCGAGGTCATTCCTCTGTCGAATGTAAGTCCTAAGTAATGAATTTCGTTTATCTGTGTAATCGGTTGATTATCGATGAAGACAAGTGGGCAGGTGTCATGTTAGTGTAAAGTTGATGCGATGTTATTTGTTGTAATTTTATTTTATTTTCCATTTTTTTAAAAAATCAGTCTTGTAATATTGTTAAGTGGTGTTGAAGAGTTAATGGTGTGATGGTGGGGACTTCATGTCTAGATAATATTGCTGCGTCATACGAGTTGCTGATAATGTATCAGTTCTAAGTGGCATATCGTGGGAGTTTAACTAGCACATTTAATAATATAATAACAATAATAATAATAATTGATTCCTGTGAGTTAATGAATTAGGAAGGTAGGTTACAAGTTATACCACCTTGTATTTTCCTGATCTATTCCCATCGAATGCCATTTTTTTCAGACCTTAGATAACTTTATGCAATGAAACACGTTTAAAAATGACTCAGAACTTAAAAATTGCTTTTCCTACTTCGTGTTCCAAAGTTAAGGCTAGTACGCACTGAGATTCTTTGTTCGGAAGCATTGTCGCAGACGCTCAGAATCATGTGTCAGACTCTTTGCATCGCAACATTGTATACAGGCAGGTATGCACTGGGATTCATTGTTCAGATTCTTTGCGTCTCGGATTCATTTTCATGCATCATTCTGAGATGCATCATTTCGGGAGTTCGACAATGAATCTAGCATCTTGTGTGTTGCGGTTTAGTATTTTTTGAATCCCAACCGGAGTGGGATTCTGTACACAATGTGTCCCAACATTGAGTCAGTGCGTACGTAAATCTCGAACAGAGTGGGCTTCTCACAGTTCTCATGCATTCATCTTTGTTGTTATCGCTTATCTGTTGATTGGATATGATAGAATCAAGTTATGGGACGATTAACTGCAGAGGTTATTACGCCCAAGCTTTTAGGTTATTCATTATACTTGGTTCTTAATTATTTTTTATGTATATATACATTTTTTCCCTTTATTTTTATTTATTTATTACACACACACACACACACACACACACACACACACACACACACACACACACACACACACACACACACACACACATATATATATATATATATATATATATTTTTTTTAATATAATGAATGTTTTTAGTTATGTGACAATTATAAAAGAAACGTCGCCTATTTAAGAAATCATGTTAGCATTATATGTTTTTTTAAAATAAATAATGATGGGAGATTATATTGCTATGTAATACACCTTATATTCTGGTAATTAAATTTTGTTGTATAACTACACTCCTTTTATAATGGAAATAATTTTCTCAATGCTACCCGGGTTGTTTTCGTGGGAAAGTTACAGACTTCTTGCCAGATCTTTCGAAATAAAATGGGATTGATGGATCAACAGCTGATGTGCTTTTGTTTAATTGAAAATTAAAAAAAAAATATCTGCTTTGTACGGCAACGTATTTTTTTCCAACTATTTTTTCTTTGATGACGTCTGCAAATGATTTAATAAAGGTTGTGGGATTTTTTTTCCCTATATAACCTTTTGGCCTCAATATAAGGAACTTTTTCGGTGACCAGAATTGATTTTATTTCTTTTTGTAATAGAAATACTGTACCGGTACAGTTTATTCGCTTTTGACTTCTGTTACATTTTAAATTATCTTGATGTTTACCTTCAATCGATTCTTTTTTGCATTTAAAGTCGGGGTGAGAAAGTAAACTTACGCCCTAGCTTTTAGGTTACTCATTACTTTATACTTATTTCTTAATTATTTTGTATGTACATATACATTTTTTCCCTTTATTTTTATTTATTTATTACACACACACACACACACACACACACACACACACACACACACACACACACATATATATATATATATATATATATATATATATATATATATATATATATATACATATATTTATTTTTAATATAATGAATGTTTTAGTTATGTGACGATTATAAAATAATCTAAAAATAAAATAAACATAATCTGGTAATTAATGTTTTTGTATAAGTTCACTCCTTTTATAATGGAAATAATTTTGCCAGATCTTTCGAAATAAAATGGGATTGATGGATCAACAGCAGATGTGCTTTTGTTTAATTGAAAATTAAAAAAAAAAAAAATATCTGCTTGTACGGCGTCTTTTTTTTTTTTTTTCAACTATTTTTTCTTTGATAAGGTCTGCAAATGATTTAATAAAGGTTGTGGGATTTTTTTTCTCTATATAACCTTTTGGCCTCATTATAAAAGAACTTTTTCAGTGACCAGAATTGATTTTATTTTGTTTTGTAATAGAAATACTGTACCGGTACAGTTTATACATTTTTGATTTTTATTACATTTTAAATTATCTTGATGTTTACCTTCAATCGATTCTTTTTTGCATTTGAAGTCGGGGTGAGAAAATCCCAATCAATTAAAGCACCTCCTTGGGTTTGGTGTGTAATGTTGGACCCTTATTGCGTGAACCCTATTTTAATAGTTTAATAGGGAGTTTTGGAACAGCAAATGTTACAATGCAGGTGCGGGTTAGTTTTCGCTCTCCATTAATTTTAATTTATATTCTATTTATGTCTACGATGATATATTTAATTCATTTTTAATTTCGTCTATTTCAACGAACTGGAGATCAAAACCCCTTTGCTGTAGTTGATTGTTTTTTGAGGGGTATCCTTAACTTGGAATAAACCGCTGAAATATTAATTATTTAATAGAACATCGGATTGATTGTTATTAATGGTTTCTACAAGTAGAGTACCATCTATTTGAATCTGGGCCATGTTGAACGAGGTCGCGCTTTCGGGAGTTGCAGTAGCATTTTACATAGCTCTACGGAGTAACAAAATTGCTACTAAAAAAAAAGCCACCGCGTTGGTGGATGCGTGATTTATGTAAGGATCGGAATAACCATGGGCACGATCTACTTGACACAAAGAGGTTGGAGAATGGAATGGGTTTTCGCAATTTCGTTCGTATGAGTCTAGTCAATTCAAATGTCTCCTGAAAATGGTTTGACCAAGTATTTTGAAAACGAAGACCAATTTTAGGGAGCCGGTTTATGAAATCAATAGGCTTGCAGTCACTCTCCGGTTCCTCGCAAGTGGAGATTCATATACAAGCCTCATGTATACTTTCAAAACTTGGAAGCAGATGATATCCAAGTTTGTTCCTGAAGTCTGCACAGCCATCAACATTACGCTGAGAACGTATATAATGGCAAGTTTTTTTTTTCTTGTATGGAGTAGGTACATGTCCATTTATTGCTCTATTTGCAATAAAATATGGAAATATTATTTTATAGGTAATTATTTATTAATTAAGTTACATATAAAAAAAGAAATATTATTTTTAGGTAGTTGCATTAAAAAATTTCAATTTACATATAAAAAGAAATATGTATTTTTAGGTAATTATTTATTGCTCACTTTACATATTTGAAAAAAAAAATAGAAGATTGAAAACTAAGTTTACTTTCTCACCCCGACTTTAAATGCAAATATATCCTTATATTGAGGCCAAAAGGTTATATAGGGAAAAAAAATCCCACAACCTTTATTAAATCATTTGCAGACGTCATCAAAGAAAAAATAGTTGGAAAAAAATACGTTGCCGTACAAAGCAGATATTTTTTTTTTAATTTTCAATTAAACAAAAGCACATCAGCTGTTGATCCATCAATCCCATTTTATTTCGAAAGATCTGGCAAGAAGTCTGTAACTTTCCCATGAAAACAACCCGGGTAGCATTGAGAAAATTATTTCCATTATAAAAAGAGTGTAGTTATACAACAAAATTTAATTACCAGAATATAAGGTGTATTACATAGCAATATAATCTCCCATCATTATTTATTTTAAAAAAACATATAATGCTAACATGATTTCTTAAATAGGCGACGTTTCTTTTATAATTGTCACATAACTAAAACATTCATTATATTAAAAATAAATATATATATGTGTGTGTGTGTGTGTGTGTGTGTGTGTGTAATAAATAAATAAAAATAAAGGGAAAAAATGTATATATACATACAAAATAAATAAGAAATAAGTATAAAGTAATGAGTAACCTAAAAGCTAGGGCGTAAGAACCTTTGCTGTTAATCGTTCCATAACTTGATCACATCCTATCCAATCAACAGATAAGCGATAACAACAAAGATGAATGCGCGAGAATGGTGAGAGCCCCACTCTGTCCGAGATTTACGTACGCACTGACTCAATGTTGCGACACATTGTGTAAAGAATCCCATTCCGGTTGAGATTCAAAAAATACTAACCCGCAACACACGAGATGCTAGATTCATTGTCGCGGAGCGTATCAGATGCATGAAAATGAATCCGAGATGCATCTCAGCGACAAAGAGTCCGAACAATGAATCCCAGTGCGTACAAGCCTTTACTCAATTTTGTTCACATCTGGAATTCAAAACTTGATTAGTGATTGGAAAGATTGTATTGAAAAAGATTGAAGGTAATTAAAGTAAAATATTTTCGATTTCCTTCTTACTTTTTTAGTATTTACTTCATGTTTCCAAAAACATTTTACTTGGGACAACCTAATACATAAGTAAGCAAAATTGGTTAGATAAATCGGAAGATATAAAAAATCGGAATTTTACTACATTATAATAAATTTAAATCACGCTGATTGAAAGGTAAAGTTGATAACGAACGAGTTTATTAAAAATGCAATTAGCGCGGAACCGACGGGTAAAACGGGAGAACAATAAACCGGAGAGTGGAGGGGATTGGCCGATGCGTAAATATAAGAATTGTATTATAGATTTTTTTTTTTATGTTGCGGATAAAAGGGCTGCAGAAAATTATTATGGATGAAATCATCGCTGAATCTCCTGTTTTTTATCCCTCAGTAACGCAATAATTAAAATATAATTATTTTTTCAAGCTGACAAATCGAAAAATTATAATTAAAACGCAAAGTTAAAACTTTGAATTTGAAGATCCCGACTCATCCTAGCAATGTCCTCGATGACACGCGTTTGTTGTGAGTAAATAATGATCCCTTCATTGCATCCTAAAGACAATGGTGTCGAAATCGGAGGATAAAATAAAAGCCCAATTTCATCAAATAGCGTTTACCCTTCGTCGTAAACCTACGATCTCCTTTACTACAGTGTCATTTGATAAAAGTTCACTGATCCATGTTGAACAGATACGCAACTTAGGACTCCATTTGCAGAAACGGCTCACTTGGAATCCTCATGTAAGACTAAAACGGCTTCGTCGTTAGAGACTACTTTAATATTTACTATATCAACGTTCAAAGTTTCAAATTAATTAAAAAAGACTAATTTAGATGATAATAAGTAATTAGACTCATTTAGAAGGACGGAGTTAAGATTTCGGGCTTCACCAAACCTTGTAATCCTTCTCGTACCTAATCCTTACAATCCAAAATCCTTCGTAAAATCTACAATGTTCCCCTATTACGTCACAAAGAACTTATCTAAAAATATCTTTATGTTTCCTCCTATCTATTTCAATGGTATTCTGCTACTTAAAGCTGATACAGTTCGGTATCTTGGTTTCTAGACAACAGACCCTCATATTCGACTCAAAAGTCAAGAACTTAACAGACGCTCCAGGCAATTGTATAAACTGCTAAATAGGACATCTCATCTTTCCATCGAAAACAAACTTCTCATATAAAAATTCATCATTAGGTTAACCTATTTGGACTTATGGACTTGAAATGTGGGGGACAGCAAAAAAAGTCGATTATCAAACGCGTTCAATCCTTCCAATCCAAAATCCTTCGAACTATAGTAAATGCTCCATACTATGTCTCTAACAAAGCCCAACATGCTTATCTCAATATACCATACCTCCTCGACCCCATACCCCTTAAATTTTCGAAAATCCATCACAACCTTACCTTCCATCCTAACTATCTGGCTCAACCATTATCCAGTTCCACACATCCTGATACCCCCCCCCCCCCCCTCGCAGTCTAAAACGGCAGTGGTTCCGAGATCTTTTGTAAAATTTATTTATGTTGGGGTTCTGGCAGAGGACAGCTCCTCATGCTCTGGATGAATGTATGCGCTCTTACTCAGCCTCCACTGGGTTTTTTACATTAGTGACGCAGCTGAGAGAGAAGAGCTGGAACCTCCCTGCGCCTTGCTTATCCCTTCATAAGTGGAGGAACGGGTCTGGTCAGAGGATTTCAAGGATGAATGTATATTGTAAATAAAGTATGATTGTATTTTGAACCTTTAATTTCATTTTCTTCTGATATTTTTTATAGTGACCTTATTATTAGAAACGTGTATTTCCTCCGCATACAGCCAATAAAGCTTGCGTCCACCTGGGAATGCTGTATGATCCAATTTTTGAAGACATAGACTTAATTGAGGGTTTCAGGAACACTATCTCTCGGTGTAACATGCCTCCCTAGTTCGTCCCAGGCGTGTTCAAATGGATTCGTGTCTGGGCACTAAGCAGGCTAGTCCACAACTTTGATTTTAATTCTGTAGGTATTCCCTAACATACTTATCCACGTAAGGACTTGCATTACCGTGCACTAAAGTGATGAATAATGAGACACCGTAGTACCGTAGTAGTAGTCTTTTACGTACGTACCTCTAAACTGTACAGCTCAGTTTTTTGATTAAATGAAATGTCAGCCCAAGCCATAACTGTGCCACCCCAAAATTTTTGTTGTAAAGTGGCTTGAGAATATCTCTCCCCAAGCCTTCTCTAGGATCTAAGACATCCACCAAGTGAGTTAAGACACAATCTGTAAACAGGAACTTTATCCAGTCGTCCACAGCCCAATCCTTGTTTCTTGAGAAATTCCATACCACGTTTTCGATGCTGTAGATTATAGTTCGAGCTCCCGAGCTAATATTTTGGTTCTTAACCATTCCTGAGCTTCAGAGATCGCTGAATTCAGTAAAGAAATCAGAGAGGTTTTGTGAAATCAAATACCGGTCATCTCGAACCAATGTCGCCTTCGGTAGTCCCAAAGCAATAGCACCTACACTATGAATTAGTCTTCCTGTAACTTTTTATTGCTCTGCGGACCGTGGTTTCTGGTTTAGCGATTGAATGAGCTGCATATCGGACACAACGGCCAACAAGTGCTAACTCCTTGGCAACTTCCACTGTAATTTGCGTTTTCTTTTTTAATCTTAAAGTTTTTTTTTTAATAAAATTTGTATTGAGTAATTATACAGGGTAAGTATCTCTTAGAGTAAAAAAAAAAAAAATTGGGTGAAACTAGATCAAAAATGTAGCAAAATGCCGCAGACCTTACCTTTATATTCCAATTCGTTGCAGATGTACGATAAATCAAAGACTTTTTTGAGGAAACCAAGTTTTTTTTTCATAAAAGCTGCAATATCTGCATTGGTGCAAAATCAATGATGTACATGGATAGGTAGAAATGTCTTCCCCTGTAAAAACAGACCCATCTAGCCAGTTTTCCTTTATTTTCTATTAAACAATAATTTTTTTTTCTTTGCTTTTGATTCCAATGAACAGTTTATTATGTTAAAAATGTACATTTCCATTAAGGGATTGTCATAATGTTTTATTAAAATAAGTAGCTGATTTGTATGCCAAATGAGAACACCATCTTTTTTCGGTTTCAAAAGTAAATTTCTCAATGAAATTGAATTAAAATCAATTCGTTTAACATATCATTCGAAAGCTAATTAAATTATAAAGTTTTTGTAAAATTTGACGTTTTGTGGATAGGTTTTTCGAAAAACGGTGAGCGTTGAAGTAAATACGACATTGTGACTTCCCCAAATAAGGTGAAGATCAAGCTGTTGTTTAGATACCAAGTTTGTAAAATTCAAGGTTACAGACACTCAGCTATTATAGAAAATTTAATGCTTAATTCGAAAATGTTGTCAAAATTGGCAAAATATTTAAACAAAGTGGTGATATTGAAGCTTTTATGAAAAAAAAACGTGGTTTCCTCAAAAAAGTCTTAGATTTATCGTACAGCTGCAACGGATTGGAATATAAAGGAAAGGTCTGCAGCATTTTGCTACATTTTTGATTTAGTTTCACCCAATTTTTTTTTTTTTACACTAAGAGATACTCACCCTGTATATGGCTTAATGATTACATTCACACATTATGTAAAGTAAACAAAAGAAAAAAAGAAAAGAGAGTACAGAAAAGAACTATCCTACACATAAATAATATAAAATATACATCTGGGTGAAATATATAAATTAAAAAAATACATGTGTAAAAAAAATAAAAATAAACAATAGCAATAGTAAAAAAATAAGACAAAATAAAATTAAAGGTTAAAAATACAATCATACTTTATATACATCCATCCTTGAAATTATGTAGGGCTTTGTTAGAGACATAGTATGGAGCATTTACTATAGTTCGAAGGATTTTGGATTGGAAGGATTGAACGCGTTTGATAATCGACTTTTATTGCTGTCCCCCACATTTCAAGTCCATAAGTCCAAATAGGTTAAACTAATGATGATTTTGTATATGATAAGTTTGTTTTCAATGGAAAGATGAGATATCCTATTTAGCAGTTTATACAATTGGCTGAAGCGTCTGTTAAGTTCTTGACTTTTGAGTCGAGTATGAAGGTCTGTTGTCTACGTAGAAACCAAGATACGAAACTGTATCAGCTTTAAGTAGCAGAATACCATTAAAATAGATAGGAGGACTGGATTTACGTTGGAGGGTAAAGGTTACGTTGGTTCACTTAAATGCATAAATATTAAAGTAGAGTCATGAAATAAGCAGTAGTAAAATTGCAGAAGGAACCAAAAAATTACGAATTACAGCCGGTCAAACTAATTCCTTTTGGGGGTTAACAAGAAAATTTGATAACGCTAAGGAATAAAAAAGTTCTTTTGTATACTGAACAGTTAAAAATCCTTACCCAAACTTTATTACCAATATTGTTTTCACTGTATTAATTACAAATCCATACAAATCCATATTTTTTGGGTTCGCCATTATTTTTTATCATTTTATTTCTTCAACTGAGTGTATATTAAAAGAAGCTGAGTTTTATTATTATTTTTTTAAAATTTTATCTTCGATGATGATGAAACTGAGTTATATGACTTATAATAGCTCTTATCAGTTACATCTAAGATTGAGTGTTCCAGATTTAAATGACGAATAAAAGTCTTTAAATGGCCATTTCTAAGCATAGACACATAGTAGATAAGATTAGTATTTCTTGATCTATAAAACCGCTGATTTGGCTTGGTAATCATGGTTATTAGAGAGTCTGGCTTAGACGGGATAATCACTTAGACCACCCGCTTTCTCTTCAAATAGCCATTGAACTGGCAGCTAGGAAAAACAAAGAACGGCTAATAAGTTTACATTCTAGGCCTTAAAGTCACGGAAATATACTTTTTTTAATTAAATAACGGAATATTCTGAATAACTAGATGCATACCACTGCCGTAATGAGCATTTATAAAGTTTGCTTCATAATTATATTTGTAAATTTTGCTAAATGTGTGAATCAAAGATTAAAAAGAAAGGTGATAGAAAAAAAAGCTATAGAAATTAATTTTTGAGTTCATCTTTTTGAATGCTAATTTTGTTTTGTTTTTTTAGTGATTCATAATAAAGTATAAACCCAATTTTTAAAACATAATATTAGGACAAAGATATTCTTTTTTAAAAAAAAAAAAGTTAATTCCCTTATTATGATAAATTAAGCACTAAGCATAAGACTGACGAAACTTTAACAATTCTACGTTTTTCATGAAAGAAGTCAGTACTATTAAATTTCACTATGGAATTCCAGAATTTAAAACATCTCTTTCTTACTTAACAAATCATCTTGGAAAAGAACTTACATGAAGATATGAACACAGAATATTATGAGCAAACTGTGAATCTGATGTTTTTACAAACAATGTTCCTGAATTTTCAAATATACATTAACAAAGAAAAATATACAAACTATTATTTTGAAAGAAAAACAATTTTTTTCGTCCTTGTTGGGTTAAATGTTAACATCAAAATAGTTAGAGTCTTGATTCATATATGTAGATGTAGGCCGTACTACACGTTTAGCAGGCGAATTCCAAAATCTGTGTTTTGGATATACATACCTTTTGATTTTTGACCTACGTGGAACCTGGTATAGTTCTCATATAGTAAAACTCTCTCTGCCATTATGATAAATTAAACCCTTGAGCAGGCGCGTTACTAGTTGTTACATGAGTGGGCGCATGGCTGACACGCGTCACCAATTTTTATTTAAATAAATAATTTTTGTTAATTCAGCTTTTATAAACCTTTATTTGAGTGTTATTAAAGGTTAAAAGAAACAAAGAATTTTAAATTAAAAATTATACAGAGGAAATATAGCAATTATTACAAACATTTTTCAAGTGTTCATCACACATCCATTTTTGGCACTTTTCGCACTATTTTCTAGCAGTTCTGTTGCGTTTAGGTCCACAATCGTGCCAACGACTTCTGGGACCTTCTATTCAACACCAAGGAAGACAGAAGCCCTCCTGTGATCGCGTATGCTAAGGTAGTCACTTTCTCCTTAATCGGATTCATCAGGGTCAATACCTTTCTCGTCACTTGTTTCTTTCAATTTATCCAGCCAATGTTTCTAAACATTGGGATCTGAAGAGACTTCCACTCTTGGTTTTTTTGTTTTTTTATGAAATAAAATAAAGTTTTTATAGAGATAAATTAGGTCCAAAATTGGTTGAAAATAATCTGAATAATAATCATAAACTAGTAAAAATATTATTAACAAATAAAAATATAATTATGTGTAATAAAAATAATTTAAATTGGTAAATTGTGAAAATTGCTTACCTTAAAAATTGTAAATTGTTCAGTAGCTTCAAATTGAGTGAACTATTCGATTCAAAAGGGTAACAAATCGTGACTAAAGATCCCCCTGGAAAGTTATTGAAGAGCAGCGGACCAGTCGTATTGGGGAGTTATAAGTATATAAAGGGAGGTGGGTAGACACCTGTCAACCACGCGCCCACTGAAGGGTTAAGCAATAAATATATAAAAACCGAAATTTCAAAAATTCTACATTTTTTATCAAATATGTCAGAAGGTAAAGTTCTTTCAGAAGAAACTAAGGCTTAAAGTTTGGCTTTTCTTAAAATAAAATCTCTGTATATGTGATTTTCCTTGAGATAGCAGTGAATTTACATCATGATGCGAAACATTTTGGATGTTTGAAATATTTCAATTTGAACATTACAATTAGTTTCGCCTGAATGTATTACTTAAATACGATTCTGAGAAATAGCAGGCCAGAACTAGTATCAACTAAATTGTACGAAATAATTTATAAGACAATCTAATTACGCCCTAATCAGAGCCTTTATAATATATACACTGCGTACACATGCAAATTACCAATTGCTTATTTATCAGATATACAGTTAATATTTTATATATATAATTACCAAGAGTACAATTGGTATACATACTTATCAAAACTACATATTCAGACTGATATGCCACATTTTAGGTTGTTAGGTGGGTTTCTTAACTAAAAATTAGTTTGCTGTATTTCTTGAGGGGGATTAGGAGAATGGTGGTTCTTTATATTTTATTAAAAACAAAAAAAATATAGCAGGATAACTCTGTTATTATAACGACGGGAGCAAACATACTGTTAAGTTGGCTAACAGTGTTTCAGTTTATGACAATGACGAGAAGTTTCTACGGGTTTGCAAAAGTGATTGAAAGCCTGATTCGAATTGTCTGCTACTTGGATAGATTTAAACTCATGTGTACTAACAATGATGACACTAGTATAAAAAATCAAACTTTTTGTGTGCCTTTTAAATAAATGCTCTATTTTTATAATCATTAGGGGCCACTGAATACGAAAATACAAATATTTATTTAAGGTTAGCCCTTATTTATAAAATATGTCTAGTATAAAATCAAACTTGACTTTTGGAAAATTTTCAAAGTCCTTTAGAATCTCTCTAATTGAGGGGCAAAAAAAATTATTTTGGCATCGCTTAGACGAAGAAATTTACCTCGCAGGTATCTGAATGCCGATCCATCGTTGTGGAGAGCGCGATAAAGTTCTTCATTAGTCCCAGTTCAATAAGTAAAGAGGAGGATATTTTAGGGCCTTGTAAGAGGAAGCTGTCTGACATTATTTTCTCTAGGTTTTTAATTTAACTATTATTCCAAAATAATGGAAGCAAGCAGTTTCTATGTTCTGAGTTGTTGGACATCTTTGGCAACTCAGTTTCACTTCACAACATATTTAGCCAAACATTTCTGCAATACAAACTAACTTACGTGACATAATGAAAATTTTAGAATTTTACAAAAAATGTGTCGAAAATGGTATGGATTCTAATAAAACACGTCTTTTAAATAGCATTTCAAAACAGAAACTTCTTTAGGCACAACTTATGAATAGGTAACAATTTTTATTCTAATAATCCCTTAAAACTTTGAACTCTCAGCATAAATATGATAAATCTATGAAGTTACCGCTATGATATTAATTTTGACATAAATGGACTAACTATTAATTTGTCAAATAAAATCTGACATAAAGAGCTCACCGTGGGCTCAGGTGGATTGTGCTAGAGCTGAAAAATATGTGTACATCTGCGATTATTGTCTATAAGGAATTATGTTTCTGTTTAAAATACATTTTGTATCATTTTTTGAGAATAAAATCTTCATTGTATTGTATTACCTTAAATAAACTAAATTGAATATTCTTTGATTTAATACCATTTTTAAATTTTTGATTATTTTTAAGAGGGGTCCGATTTTGAAAACTATATCAAAAACAGAGAAAGTGTAAGGTTTTATAAAATAATTTTTTTTATTGGATTTTCTAAAAGTAAAAGTTAAATGATGCTTAACATTATAAAGTAAATATTACATGATTTTAAAACATAATTTTTCACTTTTATCTATTTTTTAAAAATCAAAAACAAAACAGGGGGGTCTGGTTTTGGGTACTCTCCTATATATAAATGTACATACGTGTACATTATATATATATACATACTTCATCAAGTCAAGACCCATTTTAAAAACCGAGGCTCATAAATTGAACAAGTCCCTAAGTAATGAAATTACTAGAAGGCTGTTAAATTTTGCGTTTATCCATTAAATATGTTGGTCCAACGGCGATAAAAAGACCATATTGAATCTAATTTCCCCAGTACACCAACTTACCTTATTAAGTTAGGGCTAATTTTAATCTATGAGAAAAGTTTGAGCTTAATAAGGAAACTAAGATTAGGCCATTGCAAACAGTGCTGAATAAGTTCCTCAAAGTTATTTTAAACGACCTTAGCCCACCCCACATTCAGTTTAACAACTAATTCCCCCAGAAGAGGAACTGGTTATTTATACTTTCATAAAAATTTATTAGCTCCTCTACTATATTACTAATTGCCCATAAAGAAAGCCGTTCGATAATTCTGGAACGGTTTAGATACAAAACGGTTGTTTTATTAAATCTGAATTGGAATTACAATGGTTCATTGTCAAACTGGGAAAAGTTTCTCATTTGAGCAATCGGACAAAAGGTCCATTTAAAAAAATTACGAACTATTTTTATCAAAACGTTTTCTAATTAACGGAAAACATGAATATTGTGCAGGCCAATTTATTGACTAAGCTTTTTTTAAAAATTAAATCACTTGCAGTCCTCTAAATATTATTTTATATTGGAATTTTCCCAATACATTACACAACAAAATATGAAAAAGAGATGGGCCGACTAATCGACTGCTTTATAGTCGTCAAAAAGCGTCCTACTAGTCAGCCATTTTATTTATTTATATTTCTACACTTAAAAATAGGCTGATTGAAATGAAAACATAATCTTTATTAATTATAGTCATTATTTTAGATTCATCTTTACAGTTCGTTATTTTTTATAGGAATAGGCACTCACGTAAATATAAATGAAAGGATATAAAACATACGTAACTGTTTTGGTTTTTTTTTATAACGATTTTAAATGTATGACATAATTAAAAAATATTAATTCTTAATTCAAAAGTAATATAAATGTAGAGATACTAAAAGGAAAGTACTATTTTAGAAATTTACATACGTTTTAATTTAAAAATACATGTTACATATTAGTATATTACAAAGATCATTATTATCTAAGCTAATCAATGTAAATTGCTGAATTTTGCTTTTTTTTTTCTAGAAAATACTCTTTTACACACCGTCCATATTGCAAAAACCATATGATTAACAAAACCCTTTAACTACATTTTCAGACAGCTATACAGCTATAAAGGTTTTTTGTCATTATTATAAATTATTAATTCTTCATTAAAATGGAAAATAAAAGGAGGAAAACTAAAAGTAAACTGTTATTATAGCAATTCATATGCGTGTTTACATACAATTATGTGTGTGATATTTCTGTGTTAAATATATATTTTAGATTCATCAAATAAAGTTCTTGAAAACGATATTTTTTTAAGTTTGTTTGAATTAAAAGTTGACAATTATTTGTCAAAGCAGCGTCGTTACAGACTTCTTCTACATTTATTTGACAAACGATCAAAGCTCCCAATTGATTACAAAAGACATATTTTCATGAATGTGATTAGACCTTAAAGCTCCTTATTGTGTCACCAATAAACTTATCCATAAAGACCTTAATGTTCCATATGTTGCTGAGTTAGCCCAAACCGATACCTATTCATTCATCGTAAGTTCCATAACCACTCAAATCCATTAGTTTCTTAACTTGCTTCCCACTCCATTCCCGATAATCCTCCGAGGCGTCTGAAAATAAGATGGCATAGAGATCTTCTAGTGTAGAATTTTCATTGAAGTGATACTGATGAGTAGTTCTTTTCAAGTTTTGACTTGTTATTGTAATCGTTATCAGCTCATTTACTTAATGTATATATCTGTACAGTTGTAAATTTCAATAAATTGATGTACAGAAAAAAAAATGTGTTGGCTAAGTAAAGTAAATTGCTGACTGTTGCTCTATTTGTCTAAAAAAGAAACACTCCATTATATTCCTGTTTGTTTTAGAAAACAGAAGAGAAAATATAGACAAAAACCTGTAGCTAAATGTACTGACGGCTATAAAGCTATAAACTAACATTGCTGATGCCATCCGAATTCCCACTAAAGTTCTGATGGGCTGACTAGTAGGCTGACTAATCGGCCTTCTTTTCTGTCGATTAGTCGGTTAGTGGCTAGTCTGCCAAACTCATAGTCAACCCATCTCTAATAATAAGATTTTTAACTCTACCAATCCATAAGAGGATGTCCACTATTCTTCTAGAACATTTAATTATAGAGAATGCTGACTGAATGGTTGCTTTTGTAGTTGGCGAATAGTCGATCAAAAATGTGACTAGTTGGGTGTAGCCGAGGTTGAGTGAGCTGCTTTACAGATGCCCTCCTCAAAACTTTTTAAAATTAGGGGAAAACGTTTATAACAATACTTTATCTAAATTACTGTATGAGTTAACATCAGATGTACTTGCATTTATAACAGGAGTGAATGAATGAAGAAAGAGAAAATAAAATATTATTAGTTAAGAATAATTATATAGATAAAATCTAAATTAAGCTTAACATATCAAAAATCAGTTAAGACCCGCCCAGACGGATTTGAGCAACAGAGGATCATATAAGCTCGAACCAATATTTCATTTCGAACCGTTATGGCAGAGGTCCAACCAGAGCTTGTTTATCTGCCATTGATACGGCACAAATTGAGGCTACCTTTTCCATCGCCAGCTCTCGAAAAAGTTGGCTGGGATCCTCGCACCCTCCAGCAGGTTCCAATTCTCCAAGGCAGGGCTAATAAATTCCAATCTAATCAATGTGATATATTCCGGTTGAGATAGCGCCCGCCGAACTCACCCTCTGATGTATGTATGTCGCTTTAAAGGGCAACTCGCAAACAAAAAATAAAATAAATATAGGGGGGTTTTGCCGCAGTAATGTATGACTTTTAAATCTGCCTCTGATCTGGAATTAATGTTTTTCAGTGGCCCGTATGTGCGGAGGGGAGTGCCAATGCTAAATGTTCGGGACATCGTCCGCTATCTATGAAGGTGAAATATTACTCGTTTTTAATTAGTGTACGTCATCTTGTTTTAAAGTTTGAAAAGCTGTTAGATTATAATAAACTACAACAGCTCATCTCCGCTTTTGTTGTTGTCAGAGATAATTTCATCAAAGTTTAATAACAGTCTAGGAGGGCAAGCACGTTCTCGGATAATTTCTAAACGTTCTCTCTACCAGATTGGAAAAGTCACAAATTTGTTTATTAAATATGAATATTTTTCAGAAGCAATGAAAAAAAAAAAAAAAAAAAAATACACTCATTAAGAAAAAAAAAAGTCTATAGACATGTCTATCTTTAATCTTGGAATTATTTTTGATCAGACCCTTTCTTTTCTTGGAAATCTCAGATTGCCCAAATCTCCCGCCGTTCTATATAGTCCAGTAAAATAAGGGTTTGCCGAAGAAAAATCTGCAGAACTTTTATTTTCAACGGATCTTTATGTTTTTTGGGGTGCTGAATCCAAATCTGAAGTTTGCTACCACGGCAACCATCTGCTTCATATTCAAAATCGCAAAAAAAACCCCGTTATTTTTGTTTTTTTATCTAAAACACGATAACGAAGCTTTTTTTTCGAAGGAAGTCTTAAAATATTAATTATAGCTGGAACTAGTAGCTACATAATGAACAAAAAGAAATCCGAAATCGGAGAAATTGGCCAACTTTCCGTCAGTCCCACAGCTCCGCGAAAACACGTTTGTCGTACTCTTTTGGCTATAACTCTGAAACTATTTGTCTGATACGACATTACTATTTTCATCCTAAAGATAATTAAATTTGCTATAAGAATCTATAAATGAAGTTTTGATCAAACCCCGTGAAATGTACATGCCAGACCGCTAATAAAAACGTACTGTTGTAAAATCCAAGTGTTTTTTGGCACATTTGTCGCTCTAACTCCTCAAATATTTGTTCGATCCCAAATTTCATTCTTCTGTCTCAAAGCTGATTAAATTCGGAGTTTTAATGATAAGTGTGCCAAAAACCATGGATTTAACAACAGTACTGGTTTTTAGGCGTCTGGGACATTATATTATATGGGATATTATAGGTCCGTAAGTATTTGTCCGATTCAAAATGTTTTTTTTATCTGAAAGGTGGTTCAATTTACAATTAGATCCTATATATGAAATTTTTATCAAAATTCTTGAAATACACAAGCTATCACGCTGAAAATCACTTACTTTTGTAAAATACATGCTTTTTTTGGCACATTATTTGCTATAACTCCTAAATCATTTTTCCTATCCCAAATTTAATATTTTTATCTAAAAGTTGGTTAAATTTACTATTAGTTCCTATATATGTAACTTATAATTAACACCGTGAAATACCCACAACCAGTCTACTGAACATGTCATAATTTACATATTTTGCCAAAACATACACATTTAGCGTGCTAGCTTGGGTGGTTTAAAGGATTTGATATATTTTACAGATATAGCATCAGTTAGCGAATTAGGCAGCTTTGAGATAGAAGAATAAAATTTGGGATCGAACAAATATTTGAGGAGTTAGAGCGACAAATGTGCAAAAAAAAAAATTGGATTTTACAACAGTACGTTTTTATTAGCGGGCTGGCATGTACATTTCACGGGGTTTGATTAAAACTTCATTTATAGATTCTTATAGTGAATGTAATCGGCTTTAAGATGAAAAAAAGTAATGTCGTATCGGACTAATAGTTTCAGAGTTATAGCCAAAAGAGTACGACAAACGTGTTTTCGCGGAGCTGTGGGACTGACGGAAAGCTGGCCAATATCTCCATTTCTTCCCAATAACGTAACTTCGCGAAAAATGGTCCCATTTCGGATTTCTTTTTTTCATTATGTAGTTACTAGCTCCAGCTATAATTAATATTTTAAGACTTTCTTCGAAAAAAAGCTTCGTTATCGTGTTATTGGAAAAAAAACAAAAATAACGGTTTCTGTTTGGCGGTTTTTTTGCGATTTTGAATACGAAGCCGTGGTAGCAAACTTCAGATTCGGATTCAGCACCCCAAAAAAATAAAGATCCGTTGAGAATAAAGGTTCCACATTTTTTTCCTTGAAAACGGCCTTTTCGAACCTTATTTTACTGGACTAAGAGGCCTACTTAAATTATTCCATTGATCCCGTCACCTTCTTCCCCAGTCAACTCGTAAGCTTTTAGTATCCTCCCTAATATTTCCTTACCTTGATTATGGTAGTCTAGTTTATGGTGGGCTCTCGACGGTTCCCGAAGACAGATTGAAACGAATTATGAACTGATTTAGCCAGATTTGTCTTCGATATACCGAGGCGCTTCCACGTTTCCTTCCTCTATTCCGAATTAAACTGGCTTCATCCCACATTCCGTAGATAATATTTCCATGGATCATTCCTCTACCAAATCATCAGCACCCTCCACCCTTCCTATATTTACAATACGCTTCAATTCAGATCTCACATCAGAAACTTCATTAATATTTCGAGTCGTTTGCGCAGGACTTCGACCGAGTTTAAACTCATACAAGTAAATTTGCCGGAAAGCGCTCTTAGACATCATTTTATCTGGAGGCACTGAATGGACTGAATTAAATGTTACAAAAAAAAAAGGATTATACAGGAAAGTAAGAGAGATAAATAGGCTTTAAAATTATGTGTATAGCTTAGCATTGTGGATTAGTTTTGTTTACACGATTGGAATTAATAATGAAATGGAAATAAAATCCTGCATTATTTTGGCATCATCCTAATAGATCACAATGGTAAACAACCGAAATAAAAAAAAAAAACAATGATGAAATTGCTTTTTCTCATGAGATGAAAATGGCTTATATATGACAGCCCATATTTGGTAATAGGGGAAGCTGAGTGACTATTTTCTATGTTTGCAGGTTATTTCTGGAGGGGTAACTTTATATTGTTTTGTCCAGATGTTTTGAGGTTTTAAGTAAACTCACGATATGACAGGTTTGACTATGACAGCTTTTAATTTACTTAAGTCCGTTGACACTTGACAGGGTATTTGGAAGAGGAAACAGAGTGGCATTATTCACATTTGTTTTGTTATTCTCTAATAGCTCAGTAAACTTGGATACTTAGATAAAGTATCCAAGTTTACTGAGCTATTAGAGAACTCTGATATTTATCTGTTTACTCATGAGAATGTTTTTCTATTTAAGCTGTTCGGAGCGGGTGTGTTTTTCTTGTCTTTTTGTTTATTTTCTTTTTTTTTTATTAATTTATATGTCAAAAAATGTAGGTATTTGGTCTTTCATTAGCTCCACAGTCAATAAATACCTCATCAATACAAATATGTTCTTGTTTTTCTGCTATCGAATTGTGTTTTTCGATTTCATAAATTTTCTTAAGCATTATCATTTTGCGTTTCTTTTATTTCGTCCATTTCTTCATTTGATTTTGTTTTGTATTTATCAGTTGTATCTAATCAGCTATCCATCCACAACTCTCTCGGAAAACATATTCTTTAGAAAAATATATTGCACTCGGCGAAACAAGTAATTATAGCCTTGAACCATTAAGAATGCAATTATATCGTTGACCACAACAGCACTTAAACACTAATGGGACAAGCAGAATTAGGGGCTTAAATGGTGTGTATGATTGTGGTTAGGCACTGAAATTCTCGCCTTTTTCTCATTAACGGAATATGATCAGAATTCCTAACTTTGTTCATCAAATGAAATATAATAGATATTTTCATATTTCCAATGCTTGAAGAAATGACGATCAAATATGTAGCAATAATATAATAGTAAATAATCGTAGAACTTTAAAGAAAGCCAGCATTATTACAAACAAAAGGGACCAGCAACATTCCAAACTCTTTAAACGTCCAACGAGATATGTTTTAGAACAATATTAAATAATTACATATAAAAGTTCATCTCTAGAAGTTATAAACACGTATAAAATAAGACAAAAAAGTTTCTGTACTCATATTTTTTGTTTCTATTACTCATTCAATATTTTTTGTTAAAAACTGTTGAGATAATAGAGAGTAGCAATACATTTTCTTTGATTATTCATACGTCGGACGAATGGCCTATCTAGGAGGAAAATTCATAAAACTATTGTGATAGGTGTACAGTTAAGGTTCTTTCGTTTTTTGGAGGTGGATTTCAAGGTAAAAAGAACGATCAAAGTAGTACCTAACCGACAGGTCAAATTTTGTTAAAACTATTGATTCTTTCAATCTAAATTTGTGTATCTTCCTATTGATATTTTTTCATTATTCTTTTATAATTAGTGAATATAGACGATCGTTATACCAGGAAGCCATGCTCAAAATAAGTTTTTTATAATTTCACCTATTATATAATTTTTTAAAGTGCCGTAAACTAAAGCATTTTTTAAACTAAAAAGATGTATTACTAAAAATTACCCCAAAGTACCTCTTTGAAATTCATGGTACTGGTGCTTTAGAAGGTATATGAAATAATCATAAAATATTTAGTTGCTTTTATCTCCTTTCTTGTCTGAAAACGAATTTTCAATTTCGCGAAAAGAGTTGTTTCCTATTTGGCCAAACTGTAAGGGCATTGATTTAATATGTATTACTATATTTAAAACACTTAAATTAGAGGATATTATACCAACATCTTTAGCTGCACTGAAGAGATATTTAAAATTGGTAGTTACGAAAATTAAAACGAAATAATAAGAGGCTAGAAAACCCCGGAAAGTTATTAGGAGATTTAGTTAAAATTATTGATTCTTTCAATTGAACACTCTATATAATCTTGTTGATATTTATATAATATTATTGTATATAGCAAAAACCAAGAAAAAGTAAGAAAATATTACCCATTACAGACATTATCGCAGCAAAACTTTTTAAAAGTCCAGATAGTAATTATTCTTGCACCTCATCCACCGATGATTCTTCTGGGGAAGATGAATACTCTTCAGATGATGACAACATGGAGTGATAGTAAATGTAGCAAAAATATGTCAACTGCAATGTCAAATGTTTTTAGATTTAAGGTTTAAAAAAACAGTTATATTGTTTCATGTTTCGTATTATATATTATATTCTTTATTGTTGTTATATTTTTTGTTGTTGTTGCTTTGATTTCACCTTATTTTAACTCCATTGTTTTTGCAAATAAGGTTGCTGTGTCTATTTAAGTAAGTCAGTCTTTTTTCCTCCTAGATTGGCCATTCGTCGCAATGTGCGACGATACAAAGTCGGAAATACCTTCCATCTTTTTCAAAATATTGAACACGACACTTTCATCATCAAATCTTAATTCAGCGGATGACAGTTAAACACTTTCACCTTTTTCTATTTAGTTTTTATGGGTTAATTTTTGTTTAAACATGAAAATATTTTTTTTTTATTATTATGATTTTTTTGTGACATTTCGATAGTTCCTATTTGAATGGAGACTAAAGGATAACTGAGTAAATAGTTTTGCTTAGTAGGCAAACAGGTCAGTAATAATATCACAGAAAGATTTGAAAACAGTATCGCTTCATAATATGAGTTGGATTAGTACACCGGAAACATCTCATTAATACGATACCAGCTTGACATATTTTTCCATTCATTACTTTTTTATGATAATTAAAAATAATTATTATATAATAAGGTAATGGTTCGGATCGGCGACACCAACCCCTAAACCCGCTCAGAATACCTTTTATCGATTCTAACCTTGTACCGATTTATTTCGATGTTCTAGTCGCTGCTTTTAGAAGGCAAAGGTTATTCTCCTACATTTACTGTGAAACTCTAAATCCTTGTTCAAAGTAATATTAACTTCTGTTTACCTTCTAATATTAAAATGAGAAATAAGGAAATATTAAAGTGGAAATAAGGAAATATCGAAATATAAGACACTAAATCAACTTTTAATTAATATTAATTTAATCAACAATTAATATACTACTGAACCACCAGTAAAATTAATTCCTGATGAACTTTCTGTCAGAGAAGTGATAATAACAAATTATAAATATAAAAAAGACAGAATCCTTAAGTATTTATTTGGCATGACTCCTATTTATTTAAAATTTGTAACTACATGTTTCAGAGATAATGTTCCATCATCAGGCTTCTAATCTTTTTAAAAACACATAAATCTATAACATTTTACCAATAGTTCTACAATTATATAGTAATGTGTCATTTACCTCTTAATCTGTGATTATTTTCACATTATCAATTCTCCATGTTATAAGCTATTATATAATATAAGACAGAATCCTAGTTTAGTTTTATAACACTTTTACACATAAGATTAGATGAAATAAGAAAACATGAATTCATAAAACACTTAATCCTTTATGAAACTCATATTGTTAACTTCTGTTTCACTTATTTACATTTAAGAAGTCTAAATATCAATATAACAAACTAAACAACACAATCCAAGTTGAAACTGTAGAAGTGATTGTTTACATGTGAGGTTATAGGAATGAACTATCGAAAAATGTAAACATGAAGTGAAGCGTAAGGATCGAACTGGTCGGTGAAGCGCGGGTCAACCTAGTTTGGTGGTGTCGCCGATCCGAACCGTTACCTATAATAATATTATAAATAATCACCCATTATGTAATCGTTAGAAACGATCTAACTAATTTTTTTTTTAATTAATGATACAAATAATATGAATGGTGAAAAATTAAAACTTATAAAAAAAAAAAATCGGAACCACGGATAATGGGGACCTACTGTAAAGTATTTTCTTATTGTTGTGACTTAAGTGGTTTTATTTTACCTTATTTAAACTCTATTGTTTATGTAAATCAATTTGCCAGGTCTGTTTAAGAGATACAGACTTTTTTCCTCCTAGATTGGTCATTCGTCCCACTGTGCGTCGGGAGCTTCTATAAGTTTTTTCTACTTAAAGTGCCCCGTATAAAATTTTACAATTAGAGAAAAATAAATAAAATAAAGTATATATAATCGATGCAGATTAAAACCAAAGCCGGGTCTTTGTCGGTGATGCATTTGAAATGTGGTATTATAAGTAGAGCTGTTAATTATATGGAATCAAAAAAAAAAAAAAAAAAAAAAAAATACAAATATATATTGAAATATTACGGGTAAATATGCAATTGAATTCCGAAAATATGCTACTATATACATTATTTTAAAAAACTAAAAAATTGCAAAACATACTTAAGCACGAGTAGAAACTCAATTGGAAGTAACTAATTGTGTTGAAAAGTGAAAGAATAGGAAGAAAATTATTTAAAACAGAAAAGGGAATGCAAATATTAATAAAGAGAACGCTTAGTCAAAGTTAATTATAAAAAATAAGACCCATTAGACGGGAAACATCAAAAACGGAAAAAGTCATGAAGCAATGTTAATACCAGATGAATTTAAACTTGAACAACAATGTCAACAAAAAAGTTTAATAAACAGATTTAAAAACAGTACTTATACGTTTTCTATTTGGCATCAAAATAGAAATGAAACGGCTAAACGATTTCTCCAGCCCGACTTATAGAAGAGCATCTTAGCTCAAACTTCAGACATAAATCGGTATCGAAACCAGATTTAGCTAATCCAGTGCCAATTTGTAGTAATTTTTTTTTTTTTAATTTTGAATCCTTACCTTTCTTTTATTTGTGTTTTGCTGTTTTTTTTTTATGTACTGTGGTACTAAAAATCATTTACCAGTAGGTAAAACTTTATCAAAACAAACGCAATATATTACACACACAATTGCCACAAGCCCAGTGGAGAAGGATATGTTCGACGTGTAATAGCAAACAAAAATCTCGGACGCCATGCTATTTTTTAAAAGGAAAATAGCGAAAACTCAATGAGGACAAAAAAAAAAAAAAAAAAAAGAAACTTACCAAGCAGCCTCATTTACTTTTTACTCTAAATAACACAAAATACATTCCTAGAACAAATTCAACTTTTATTTTCTACAAAAAACACTATACATTTTTCTTTCTTTTTATCATATGTTTTATCTGTTATGAAAATTATTAATCGAATTTACAACAGTAAATTGATTAGATAAATAGTAAAAATGTCTATAGAATTGAAACTTTGCCGTTCTAAAAATGTTCTGAAGTTCTGCTTCCAGATCCTCATTTTATTTTTTATTCAGTTAAAAAAAAAAAAAAAAACATGTATAAAACTCACATACATAATTTCCAACATTATTCGTCTTTGCAAGATTGTTTTTTATCAATTTATGAATACGGAAATAAACAGTTTACAAATGATGTATCTTGGTGGACATTGGTGGACATCCCAAGTCTGGGTAATGAAATGAAGGTTGGGAGAAGGGGAATAATAAAAGAGAATCGGGGAATATTCCAAGCATTTGAGTGAAGCGATAAGGAAGAAATAATCCAAGACAAGGAAATGCGATCTCAATTTCTCGAAAAAGTGAAGAATAAGCACTTGGAAAAACACGAACTCATTTATCAGGTGGAAAAAAAGAATAGAAGTTCCCATAGCTATTTTTATCGGTTTTTATTTGTATTAAAAAAAATACAAATTCATTTCAGATATCTACATTATTATGGTATTAGAAATTTTAGTTGGCTAAGAGAAATATGCAAATGCGTATGTTTCACAAACCTAATTACAAGTAAATAAAACTGTTAAAGCTTGAATGTTTGAATTCAATGTAAATGATAAATCGCAATGCTAGATGAAATACACCTGCTACTCCTTGGATTCAAAATATGGGCAGATTAGTAGAAGTTTTTGCAGTAGGCTTGAGGACGATACACCATTTGGAACATGTTATTTTTTTTTCTTTTTAATTCCAAGGCCTAGTGAATTCAACCTTTACAGAACAATAATCTACTCCAACCTGCTTGAAGAACAAGAAACACAGGTCTAAACTTAAAACCAATTTTTAATCTGGATTTCGAGATTTTCTGTAGAAGCCTTGCTGCAGTGAGGATTGGTATACAATGATAAAAGTAAGGAAATCAAAGTTAATTTATAATAAGGCGGATCTTGACTATAAAAAAATTGTTAAACTAAAGTTAGCAATTGATTTATGTATAAAATCAGGCATGAAGAAAGAAAAAAAAAGAAGAAAGAAAGATGCTATAAGAAGGCATGCTATAAAGATGTAGCGTTTTAATGATTAAAGTCTTTTTACATTACTAGTGTTTTTTTTTTTTTTTTTTTTTTTTTTTTTTTTTTTTTTTTTTTTTTTTTTTTTTTTTTTTTTTTTTTTTAAACTGAACAATAAATTTAATATAAATACTCTTATTTCAGGCTCAGAGTATACCTCGGTTATAAAAAATATCCTACATATGGAATGCTAATATTTAAAATGTGGAAATTTATAAAAATACAACTTTTTTTTTCTCGATCCGAGCAACACCAATAGAGCAAGAGGATGTCAAAAAAGCCCCAACTCTTAAAAAATTAGGAATAACTTAATGTTTTTCCAAAAAACAAAAAAAAAAACAGTGGAGGCTGAGTGAGAGCGCGAGAGACTCGGTCAACTTTTAAAATAGATCACTGGGCCCTTCCTTTTTAACCTGCAAGGAAGGTTATTAGGGTGTGTGTAATCAGATATGCACAGCCCGAGTGGATTTAGATGATAAGAAAGATTTTTATGAAATTTTGAAAATTTGACAGGTATGTTTCCCAAATTTCAAGTCCGTAGGTCCAGACAGGCTTATTATGGATAGTCTTGTAAGTTATAAGCTTGCTCTCAATTGAAAGTTGTTGTCTTTCCTAGTATGCGATACAGTTGGTTATATCTTGTTTTAAGTTCTTGTCTTTTATGTGTAGTATGTAGGTTCCAAGTGACTCTTTTGTCTGAGATAAATCCAAGATATCGCACTGTTTCAGCTCTAGGATAAGGGATCTTATTCAACAGGACTGCTGAGCAGATACTAGGGCTTAGTAAAAGTGATGTAGGTGCATTCGGATTCATTAACTTTTATTCTCCATCTGTTGCACCATAGTTCGATCTTTGCAAGCTGAATTTGCAAGTAGGAAGATAGTATTTTATAATACTGCTTAATAACCGGCGAAGGCTGCTGGAAACGTGTCGGGGAGTTGTAGGGATGTCAACAGTGAAGAGATGTAGATGACAGTACCTATATCGCTGCCTCAAGGCCCTTCAAGTGATATTAATTAAATGGTCAGAAAGGGATCTAAGTTCCTACTCATCTTGTATGATTCGAAATCTTTTTCTAATGGAAAAGTATAATGATTGAATTTAGTGAATATAGTGATATTAATAATCATAATGATATTTCAATAAATTTAAACTTCTAAATCTATTTTGATTTGATTTGCTAACACAGAAAGAATTTCCTTCATAATTTAGTTTATCTCTTACCTATATTCTCGAGCGACCAGGCAATGGACCAAATTAATGTTGAAATACCAGAACAGAGACAATCGACTCCACTGGAAAGCTGGAGTTAATTACTACAAATATAAACCTGGATCCTTCGGGTTTTGAACCAAGATCATTAGAGGATTACTGTCCCCTATTAGCATACCTCAATTCTGCCTGTATCTCCTCTTAATGTGTATCATTAAACCTAACCTTATTACAAAGCAAACTCTGAAACACTAAAATTAATACCGCGATGTTAACTTTCACTGCTACTGCAGAAAAAATATATATACATACTACTACATAAAACCATATTTTATAAGCAATATAAAATATACATTTAGATTCTATATACAAGCCATTTATCGTATGTTATCACAAACCATGAAAACTACTGATCCGAGCTGTACCAAATGTTGCCCGCATGATCTTCATATCTTAGAAAGGTTTAGCAATAATAAATTTTACTGACTTTCAATTAATTTTGTATTCAAAAAGTGATAATACGTGGATTTTGTGAAGTTTTAAAATTGACTGAGAAGTGGCGGACGCCATTCTATATGAAAGGTTACAAGGGCACGACGTTATACAGGGTCTATACCATGTATAGAACTTGAAGTTGATAATAAAGTTAAATGAAAAATGATTTAATTATATGGTGCAACATGCGGATCTCAGTGGTTCAAAAATCGCCCAATATGTGGTTAGCACCATTCGGCAAAAGAGTTTAAACTGGTAAAACTACCGAACCTATCGTTGTGAAACATCGTCTTCATAGTTCTATGAATTTTCAGCTACAATAAAATTTACAACAATAAGAAATTAAATGCCCAACGTTTAGTGGCAGAAAAAAAGTTTGCCACAATGTCATTTTACGCTTAGAAATTAAAATCCAACGTGAAATAAATAAAATTATTTCTGCAGAATAAAAATTATAAAGAAATCAAAATGCCGATCATTTGCATTTTTAGTGCTGTGTGTAAGAATATGATTCATGGGCCTTTAGTTGTAAGCTCTGATAATGCAGTCCATCTAGATTTTCATTAAAATTAATAATTGGATTACGTAAGTATAAATATCAATCAAGAAATTATGCTTAATTGCATACTTATTGAGAAGAAATCTTCTACTGCTAAAATAACAACTTGGTAAACATAGATATATCAGATTTTTAGTCCATCGGTTTATTATCCTAGAAAAATATGATATCTATATCTAGAAGTCTTTAGTTTAAAAATTCAATCAAGATGTTTCAAAACATATTGCTATGTCCAGTAAAAAAACATTCTGTCAAATTAATTGCCCCCAAGAAAATAACAGACACATCTTTTTGGTTGCAAAGAATTTTTCTTTTATATTTTTTTAAACTATTCATTAATCAACTGTTTACGATAATTAAATTTATTACAATGACTTCTCAATAACATGAGATGAACCAATCACTAGAACTTAAAAAAAAATCTTTATTAGAAGGTCTCTCGGCCATCCTCTTTTCAGACGCCTTGGAGGATTATCGGGAAAAAATGGGAAGCAAGCTGAGAGACTAGTAGATTAAAATGCTTATGGAGTTTACTATGAAAGGATAGTTATCTGGTTTGGGCTAGATCAGCAATATATGGAATTTTAAGGTCTTTATGGATACGTTCATTTGTGACAAAGTAAAGAGCATTAACGATTTTTCGAAAAATTTCGGATTGCGAGAATCGGATACAAGATGAATTAGATGGTTTGGCGGAGCCCCCAATCTGAACTGGATATGTCCAAACAGGTCTAATTACTGTCATGTAAATGAGCCTTTTGTAATTAATCGGAAGGTCTGTACGTTTTTCTAGTAAATGTTGAAGTTAAAAACGGCGAGCATTACTATCATTTTGGTCTTTTTAATGGATTCTAAGTTAAACACTTATCTATGAATATTAGACTTCCATAATATTGAAAGAATAGTATTTTGAAACTTTAGATAAAGGTACGAATTTTACAAAAGGACACATAAATTATTTCACGTTTGAAAGCACCATTTTCTAATATTCTTTTAAATCAAATAAAAATCTTCAGGGCTCAAAGCAAAAAGAAAGTCATAATTAGAAAAGTTTTTGAACCTTTTTCTCTGTATTAATTGGCAATTATAAACATTCGTTTGGCGGGGCCTCTACAAAGCAAATGCTAGGAAACAGCTAGTGAAAGTTAAAAAAGAAAAGAAAATCAAAATAATCTACTAAATAGATTTCTTTTCAATTAAAACTTATTTGTAGGGAAAATTAAAATTGAAAAACTACTGTGTTCTAGAGAATATAGTTCTTTAAGCTATTCTTTTCTAAAGAATGTAGAATATATAGAATTTTAGTTAAATATGAGCGGGATACCTATCTTAATTTATAGTCATTACAATTAGTCAGGTAATCTTTTTCAAAGTCTAAATTGGTCAAACATTATTCTATAAAAATATCTCAACATGTATTGATGTCTTTCTAGAGAAAGAATATGTAGGATTACCATAAAAATAATTTATAGAAAAAAAAAACAAAACCGACTTCAAGATTAAACCTACATATACAAACTTGAACTAAAAAATAAAAAATAATATTTTAATTGCTTCAAAACAAAAACCATTAAATGAAAATCAACGAAACTTCCCTTCTTGGCTGGCACCGACTCCAAAAATAACTGATTATAAATTGTGAATAGGTTTATAAGTATCGATAATTTCGTTGATTTTCATTTAATGGTTTTTGTTTTGAAGCAATTAAAATATTATTTTTTTATTTTTTAGTTCAAGTTTGTGTATGTAGGTTTAATCTTGAAGTCGGTTTTATTTTTTTCCTAAAAATTATTTTTATTTTTTACTTTTTAGTGGTGAGTGTATTTTTGTTTAAACAGTCAATTCTCGATCATCAAGCTACTCTGAAAAATAGTTCGATAATACTGAACAAAGTATTATCGAGGATATTATTCCACTTATCTGCATGTAAATGGGAAAATTGAACACAAAATTGTAGTTGAAATCATTACTTAAATTTTCATTAACGGGAATGTTGTTTGTACATACATATAAAATCATTGATACAGAAAATTAAATACCCGGTACCAATTTATCATATAACTTTCAACTGAACTGCGCTTTATTCTTGAGGGCGCCTATAAGTTGAATTACCAACTTCCACCAGTGGCGATCTTTTCTTTATTCTTTCGGATGCTTGAAAGAGAACTACGCGGAATTCGGAATTCACTAGCAACAAACGCCCAACTTCTTTCTCATTTCTCCACTCTGCAAATCAATTTTAACTTTTCGTTAATTGAAAGAATTTACAATAGCCACTGTGAAATTATTCACTCGAGTGAATAACTAATAATAAGTGACTGGTGTAACTATTAACTGGAAAGATAAACAGTGACGGGAAACCGGAATATAAATTACACATGAAATTCTTTTAATTTGTGTTCGAGTAATAGAGGCGATGACTTCTAATGGTTCATTTCATAGAGGTGGTCCTAGAAGTTCTCTCTTTTGAACCCCATTTTTTGTTCGACTTATTTACACAATTTTTAACGTTTTCTATCTGAAATCGTCCTTTTGAGGTGAAATTTAAGTGTAATGCACTTCCAACCGCAGATTTTGTTCCACTTATGAGAAAGAAAGAAATACCTCTTGAAAGGTTTTACTGAACACAATTTCACACATATAAAAACTACATAGCATGACTCGTAAAAACTAATAACACTTAAACCATAAACTGAGAAGGTTATAAAAAAACATATGAGAAAATGAGATACAAATACAATGTTATTATTTTTTATTTATTTTTTCTCATCCTCCATTTAAAAAAAAACAACAAAAAAAACAAAAAACAAATAATAATAATTGGAATCAAATGATCTTCTGTTGCTTCCTTAGCATTTTAAGATTTGGTGCTATGGTAGATTCTGGCGTCTCGGTTGACTATTGTCTTCCAGCTGTCTTGATCGAGTGAGGTGGAATCACTCTGCTGGCGATGGTGTGAAAATAGGCCAGTCTAAAAAGCCTGAACCCTTTCCCTAAGCGAATACGTCCGCTAAGGGGGTCAAACCTTGCCACCTACCAGGCCTGGGAGGTGGGGCTATGTCCCTGAAGAGAGGGTTGGCACAGTACTTTAGGCCGTCAAAGAATTTTATTTTATTTATTTTATTTTATTTATTTCATTTTATGCCGTCGACCAATGAATGAAGGGACTGATGGTAGCTGTAAATTTTCATTTATGACGGTGTTTCTGGCCCTCTCAAGGCTTGTTCCGCGGACTATTCGTCGGAGAACTGAGTTCTGAAAGCTCTGAAGCGCTTTCAGTGTTGTCGTATACATGTACTGAAGAAGTGGGGCACCGTGAAGTAGGGTGTGGCGGATGATGGCTTTTTATAGCTGAATTTTGAGTCGAAGAGACAGTTGAGGAGATGTCAAGAGGTAGTTAAGGCGGTATGTCTTCTGGCGGGCCAGCTTAATCCTACTTCTCACTAGGTAGAGGATGGAGTTTGATAGCGTCTGTTTCACATTGTCCACAATGAAGTGGGTAGGCAATCGCTTTCTCTTCCCTTTTTGAAAAGACATTATGATGGCGTCGGTCTTTCTAGGGTTCACCTTGATTCCACACGACTTGAGTGCTTCAACTATGGTCTCTGTTGCCCTCTCAGCCATACTAAGTGCCCTTTTCGCATTCATGCTAGATGCATAAACCCCTATGTCTTCAGCATACGCAGTCACCACCGCTTCAGGAAGTTTAATGGCAACTACTGGTGCAGTGAAAACATTGAAGAGTATTGGTCCGAGGATGGAACGTTGTGGCACTCCACATGTGGTGGGGAAAGGTGAGGATAGGCTTTCCCCTACCCTCACTATAAACGACCTACCGCTGAGGTAGTTATCGATAAGTCGACATAAGGCTACGGGAAACCTGAACTCTTCAAGACGGCGTAGTAACAGCGGATAAGAAACACAGTCGAATGCTTGTGAGCAATCGAGGATATAAACGCCGTAGCTTTATTCCTGTGCATCTGGTTAATGGTATGCGTCTGAAGTTTCACCAGATGATGATCACAGGCGACACCTCGTTGGAACCCAGTTTGTTCGGGAGGGATGACGCCTTCACTGAAGCAGTGGTTCACGAGGTGATAGTGAACAAGTCGCTCAAAGACCTTGCTAATATGTGAAAGAAGGCTGATTGGACGATAGTGGTCCGCAGAGTCACCCCTTTATCTGGTTTCAGTAACGGAACAACAACAGCTCTTTTCCAGGCATTAGGAAAGTAAGATATCCGAAAGCATGAATTCTAGATATTTAGGAGGTACGCCTTCCCTTTTCTGGGTAACATCTTCAGAAGCACTGATGGGATGCCGTCCATTCCAGCTGATTTCTTGCCCTTTGTGCGGCGCAATACGGATTCAAGTTGCTTGAACGTGAAAAATAGGAGTCTCGTTGGAGTTTGGTTGTGAGCCAGGCGTAGGAAGTGGTGCGTTAGCCGTCCTCTCAGCGTCCTTAGTGGTATAGGCCATGGCCAATAATTCGGCTTGTTCTTTAGGTGTCAGCAGCTCGTCTCCGCAGGTTAGATGCACCGCTTTCCTCTTGCTTATGAATGTCCGGATTAACCTCCGGAACTGACGATGGTCATTGTGCGTCCGCCATAACTGTTCATGCCAAAAGGCTGTCTTCCATTCGCTTATGAGGCTTGCAATTTAGCGTGTCATAGCGTTGATAGTGGGCTTAAGGGTGTAGTCCTTCGTGCGGTTAAATATATTTCGTATATTGTTTCTTTGAGCTATCAATGCTAAAATATGCGGCGGTGGGGGCCTCTGAGAATTTGGCAGTGGGGAAAATTTTGGTATATTTTGGTCCGCAGCTTCCAGTATGAAAGTAGTGATGGTGTCTACCGCTGCATCAACCTCGCCTGGTGTCAGACAAGATTTCACTTGAGGGAGCGTTTCATCTAGGCTTGCTTTGTAGCCCTTCCAATTCGCTTTATGCAGAAGATACTTCGTTGCCGGCGGCGTGACTGGTGAACCTTCAAATTTGTAGATCACAGGGCGGTGATCCGACGGTCCAAATAACAGTGCCTGACAGTCTGTAATGGTGTGGAGGTCTCTGGTAAGGAGTAGATCCAGCGTTGAAGTCCATGATGAGTTGGACATATGCCTGAATGTGTGCACACCCGGGTGGAAGACGGCCAGACGCATCTTCGTAATGATAGTACTAAGTGGATTATTGCTGGGGCAGAACCAAGCTGTATGACAGGCGTTGAGGTCTCCAAGGACGACATATCTGCTCTTCTTCTGAGCATTGACCAATAGGTTGCGTACCGTCGTATGATTTGCACGTGGTCTCCTGTAGACACAACTGAACCTGTAACGGTGTTTCAAGCGGACATCAACTGTGATTATGTGGGTTCCCTCGCAGGAATCCACTGGATTCGGAAAATAAGGCGTGATAATATGTCTCTTCTTACTAGAATTGCTACTCCTACTGGTGTACCGTGTTGCGTGGTTTCTCTGTACACAACGTATCCTGGAAAGAATAATCGGTTGGCGGGAGAGATCATGATATCTGTCAAAGCCACAACCGCTGGCCGGTGCTGCAGTAGTAGGATCTCAAGTTCAGCCTGCTTTGAATTGAGGCCTCGGGTATTGTAATTTAGAACTAGGTGTTCAAGCATCGAATTTCACAAGCAGTCTGGTCACCAGGGACAGCAAGTTCTGCACTGTGCTCATCATAGAGTCAAAGCGTGAGGTTAGATTGCTGGCTGTGATGACTGTATCAGCTGAGACTGCTGAATAGGTAGCCTGGGTTGCGAATGTGCTCCACTAGATGCCTGGGAGTAAAAATTCTGTTGGGTTATGCGGGCCGCTATTTCCTTGCGTTCAGGGACTACACCCTGAGAGAAGATTGTGTTAGCTCGGGTTGGGCGGGCTGCTGGAAAGTTAATATCATTCAATTCTGGAACCGGAGCTGGTGCTAGAATTGTGGCCGTTTTCTGCCTTCGCTGCGCAAGGAGACTCTGGCGGTACGGACAATCTCTAGAGGAGGCTGAGTGAGAGCCCTCGCAATTAGGACATTTAGGCGTAGCATTGACTCTCTTAGGGCATTCCTCGAAGACGTGGGGATTGCCACACCAGGGGCATCTACATGTCCGGCCACAATATTTCATAGTGTGACCGAACTGCTGGCATTGTCGGCACTGCACTGGTCCACCGTCTTCCTTGAAAGTTAAAGCTCTGAAGCGAATCTGATTCACTACTCTAAGCTTTTGGATGTCTTCCAATTTAGTAGCATGTTCAGTGACAATCTGTATTCTCTCAACGAGATACGGTTCGTTGTTGCCCTCTCTTCTGGTAAGCCTTCTCGCCAGTTTGAATCCGGGCAGGCGGCTTTTTAATTCCTCAGCTATTTCATCGACAGGGTGATCAATGTCGTAGCCGTGAAGCACGTACTTATTGGACCGCTTGGTCCCCCTTGGAGCGAAGGAGTGAAATTGTACAGATACATCGGTCCGAAGGAGGAGGGTGGCTTTGCCATGATCCATTTCTGTGTTGCAGTAGAGCTTGGTTTCTTTCTTTAAATTGTTAGCCGAAAAATCAGTGATACCGATTGCTCTTAATCTCATCCTGAGGTTTGTCAGTGATATAGGGGGGGAGATTATAATTAGTGCCGGTGGCTTCGGTCGGGGCGCCTCTACCACTTTTACCGGCAGCTGGGTGAATCTGCTATTATTTACTACAACGTATTTAAGAATTCAGCTTATCAAAGCAACACATCGAGAGTTGACTGTGTATGTAAATTATTTTTGTTAATAATTTATATTTAGTTACCTTGGGGATTTTAGATAATCATAATCATAAATATGTTTAAAATGTAAGGTTATATAAAAGTGATTTTTATTAACTGTTTTTATGATTTTTCTTAAAAAGAGCTGCGTTGATTTCAAAATATTTTTTATGGGACTAACTCTGAAGTAGGCCCTACCGATCTAAAAAAGAATCATCAAAATTGACGGAGGTTCTCAACTCGTCTTTATTTTTTTTTTTTGTTTTTGTTACGCGATTACTCCGTCAATTCTCAATCAATTTTGATTATTCTTTTTTAGATCGGTAGGGCATACTTCAGAGGTAGTCCTATAAAAAATATTTTGAAATCAACGCAGCACTTTTTAAGAAAAAAACAGTTAATAAGTGATTTTATGAACTGTTTTTTTTTATTTTTCTTAAAAAGTTTTGCGTTGATTTTAAAATATTTTTTATGGGACCACCTATGATGTATGCCCTACCGATCTAAAAAAGAATCATCAAAATTTATTCAGAATTAACGGAGTAATCGCGTAACATACACACAAAAAAAAAAAAAAAAAAAAAAAAAAAAAAAAACAGACGAGCTGAGAACCTCCTCCTTTTTAAAGTCGGTTGAATATATGTGAGATACTGCACTATCACTTTTGGTATTTAAAAGTGAGAATTTTAGTCAAATAAAAAAAGATTCTACTGATCTGGTAAGGAATAAATTTTTATTTATTTACTACACAATCGAACGGAAAACATACTAGATTGTTATAAACGTCCTTGTGCATAAACACAACCCTTAATTACAATTCGCATATTAATCCTATAAGAATATTATTGTTCCTATTTATGGTAGTGATTAATTTGACTAAACTTTGAATTCGCTGTAAATTAAGTCTGCTTTATGTGTTCATTTACATTTTTTAAACGCACGCAATTGGAGAAGATAAATCGTGATTCCTGGTCATTGAAATTTTACCAAAAAAACAAACAAAAAAAACAGCCTATTGAGCGTACAAACCAAAGTAAATTGTGTCCTAAAAAGAGAGTCAGTTATACATGCAGCACACAAAAGCTTTTGGATTTATTTGGGAAGAAAGTAATGATTTGTGTTTTTGGAAGTATTACCATTTGATCTGTTTCCCGAAGGTTGGGATATGTACTCAAAACCTCATCATCAACAGCTAAGTTTACACAGTTTTAAGTGCAAATTTAGAGTCCTGGCGTGGGTATTTGTCGAAATATAATCATAATTAAATATAGGATCTAATAGAAAATTTAATTAGCTTTCAGTTGCAAAAATGAAATCTCGGATGGAAATTATAGTTTCGATGTTATAGCTTAAACATTACTGAAAAACGTGTTTTCGCGAAAAAGTGCGGCTTACCGCACCGTATTCAATACATGCTCTTTCACGAACTTTGATTTATAAATCTACTGGGCTATTTGGTTATAAATTTATTTTAATTTTCAATTCTCTTTCGGGTACGCTGAATGGAGAAAAAAATTTCAGGAAGATGGTATAACTCGACCTGAAAATATGAGAATTAGCACATCTAAAAAACCTGTGCGGCAGGTTTTAAAACTCAGTGTGAGAACGAATCATGTAACGCGTATATAGTATTATAGAATGCATTGGGTTTGAAGAAATAAGGCAACTGCTAAATACAACATTTTACCAAAAAACATTAAAATATGTGCAACTTTTGACAGGTTGAAGATTAATGGGAATATATGTACATTTTTTAAAATTAATTCAATGCTCTACAACATTTATTATGAAGACTTTTTTCATAGGATGAATGGTTTAGAAGACATGGAGAGAGCACGTAAGGTGAAAATCGCTTTTTCGAAAATTTTAACATTTGCCAAGCTTATGTCTCGGGAACAGTACGGAATATGAAAAAAGTGTATCATTTACAGTTTGTACAAAATATAATAAGCTTCATTTTTTTTTTCTTGCCCATGACCCACATTAAAGTCCTATACTTCCCAAAGCTTCAATGTAGTAGTCATATTTTGAGTACGACACACCGTTATTTTTGCAGTGAAAAATACCACCGGTTTGCTGAGAAGATGTGTTTGTTTATTTTCTACGATCCTCTTTTGGGAATCGACTTGGGTCCCAAGGTATAGAAATTCTTGTATCTCCTGAAATTTGTGAGTACCTATTTCGACCTCTTGTTGGTTGCTCCTGTTGTTGGTTGGATGTAGTCATATACTTTGTCTTTTCGTTGCTCACTGTGAGTCCCATTCTTGCAGCCACGACCTCTTGCTAGGGCTTTGAATGATGTAAATACATCTCAGCATGTTCTACTCATAAGGTCTAAATAGTCGGCTTAACCAAGAAGTCTTCTTGGTTACAGATTTATTTAACAAGGTCCCTACTACCTGTATTTCTGCATACCTGACACCAGTCTTTTTAGTGAACCCTCTTGGCAAACCCTCCACCAACTTTAACTTAAGAGATAGTTCTCTATGGTTCACTAGTCGAACAAGTTTATAGAGTATATTCATCCAACACAGTTTTCTTTGATTTCTACGCTCAATATTAGGCTATTTTTTGTTTGTTTTTTTGGTAATAATTCAATGACCAGGAATCACGATTTATCTTCTCCAATTGCATGCGTTTAAAAAATGTAAATGAACACATAAAGCAGACTTAATTTACAGCGAATTCAAAGTTTAGTCAAATTAATCACTACCATAAATAGGAACAATAATATTCTTATAGGATTAATATGCGAATTGTAATTAAGGGTTGTGTTTATGCACAAGGACGTTTATAACAATCTAGTATGTTTTCCATTCGATTTTGTAGTAAATAAATAAAAAATCATTCCTTAACAGACCCTTGTCTTTGAGGATCTCTATTCCTCCTGCTATTTTTTTTAAAAATACAATTCTCACTTTTAAATACCAAAAGTGATAGTGCAGTATCCCACATATTTTAGTAATCCTACATATTCTTTCCCTAGAAAGATATTAATTATTGAGGTATTTTTGTAGAATAATGTTCGACCATTTTACACTTTAAAAAAGATTTCCTAACAAATCGTAAAGACTATAAATTAAAATATTTGTCCCACTTATATTTTACTAAAATTCTATATATTCTACACTCTCTAGAAAATGATAGGTTAAAGAACTATATTCTCCAGAACACAGTAGTTTTGCAACTTCCATTTCCCCCATAAAATGTTTAAATTGAAAATAAATCTATTTAATAGATTATTTACATCAGTGTCTTCATTGACATATCTGCAACGTGCCTAAAAAAATGTAAAGGATAGACTTTATGATAGCTTGTTGATTGTAGACACTATTGGAACAGGAATATTTTGAATCGATTACCTCACAAATTGCGATTGGCGATTGACTCATCGACCTGAGGTCAAGTGTACCTAACTGCCGCCCTCTACTCAACAGTCCTTCAGTAAAGAACAAAATAAATAGCGGCACTCTACAGATGTTCGATGGCCCCCACGATTCTCATTGTATAATTCTAAATATCTCTAAAATAAGCTGTATTTCAATCTCTTTGTGTCTTTAGTGAAAGCCACACCACCATTTCATTCATTGGCAAGAGATTTATCCATTGAAAAGTGTTCTATATTTTTAGAGGGCAAAATATTGTTAATTTTTTTTTAATATACTTTCTTGATATTTACGACTGTATAAATTATAAATTCGAAAGAGAGGAGATAACATATTAGTAAGGTCGGATCTTATAAAATAAATTTCGTTCCTATTGCCTTTGGGCTGGTGGGGTAGGGTGGTTTTCATTTAAGGTTTATTATCATTACTGACATGATTCAACCGATAAATAAGCAAAGTATTTAGTTGTCTCACTATTGAGTCCTGCAATATTCCACTGTCTTATCCTATAAAAAAGTATTTGAAGTTTTGAAGTTATAAAAGAGCGAATTGTAATGTTAATATGTATCAAGTTTTTTTATAGAATCTTTCCGAAAACGTATGAATATTAATTGGTCTATGTTGCAAAAATCTTTTATGAAATAGCCTTAAAAAATTAATTCATTTAACCTATATGTATGCTAAAAGTTAATACGTGTGTCATGCCTACATCTGTAAAAAAACAAAGTAATGAATATTAAACATAATCAAATTAAAATTACGTATAAATGTTGGATAGAGGACTAAGTACCAATAGGACTACTGATAGGATAGAGGACCTTCTCCAAGATTGCTGGATGATGTGGAGGAAGATCTAAGGCGGTTGGGCGTTCAAGGATGTAGAGCGAGAACGCAGGATCGTGGAGATTGGTTGGCTGTAGTGGAGGGGTTCTTGCAGGACCGTAGTGCCGATATAATAAATAAAATAAACCTTATAAATACAAAGATACTACATACAATAATATGCTTTAAATCAAGCATGTATACCATTCATGGATTAAAAAGAACGATTGCAAGAGATCCCAATGAAGCTTATTGCGTTACTGTTTTTGGAAACAAATGGAAGTTTACTTCATTACCAAATAAATAAAAAAAATTCTGACAGTAAGATAATTATAATTAATTATTTTATAATAGTTATTTATTATGTGTACTTTATTGATATTTACCACTGTGTACAACACATTCAGTAAGTAAATGTGTAATGAATGGAGTACAATAACTTGTGAAGAACTACCCATTATTAGCAGTTCTTCATTAGATATTTTCTTCTTTCATCTATCTTTTCAGACGCCTCAGATAGTTATCGAGAATTGAGCGATAAGGAATTTGGGAGATTTGGGGATTCAAATGAGCATATAACTTATCAAACGAGGATTGTTTTGGCAAAATCTGCAACATATGGTGCATTAAGATCGTTATGGGAAAGTTTATTTGTGACGTAATGAGGAGCATTAAAGATTTTAGATCGTAAGGATTGGATCCAAGAAGAATAGGAAAATTAAATGGATTTTAATTATCAAGCTAAGTAAATAAGTTTTTATATATAAAAGATGTTTCTAGAAAATGTCGGAGTAGTCAAAAACGACGAGCAGTTTCTTGTTTAAGTCTCGTATGTAAATACCGAGAAAGACTTTGCTGAGTAGCGAATCTGTTCAACTAGGATCTGTGGATATTATTATGTCAAAGTTGAAACTATTTATACTGCTATGTATTGAAGCAGCTAAAATGGATGTATACATTTAGAGTGGTCAAGTACATAATTTCAAGGAGGGGGCTACTAGATATGTAGGGATTTACCTTGGAAACAAGGTATCCTGTGCTAGGTTTCCCTTGATTGTTTTGTTCATTGGCGTAAAAATATTTTGGTATTCAACGTCTATAGTCCATTTATATTTTTACATGTTAATTTTTCAATATTTTTATTTATTCTTATATACAATTTTTATTCAGGCATTTGTTCTAGTGTCTCTCAATATTTTGTCATATTTATGCAATTAAATTATTGAATTTTATGATTTTGAACACTTATTCTATTGTTGAATCACCTCAGAGGGCTGGTGGAAGATCACGATTTAATGTAAAACAGTTGAGTTTTGATGTAAAAGAATCACATTCCTTATTGTTAAGATACTACTACAATATTTTTATTTTAGGGGGCTTGCTTTGTGAAATGGTAGCGTCAATGTTGTCAAGCATATTCCTAAGGCCCCACAGACCTACCTAAATCTAAAGGTTTGGGTTGGGAAGTTTTATTATACAAGATTGATTACTATTTATAATATAAATTTGACCTCATCGATGCCAACACATATAAAAAAATGTATCAAAAAACTATTCGTAAAACTGCACAAATGTGACCTAAACAGTCCAAACCCGACGTGTGTGCGCTATCCTCAGTCTTTTTTTTATGGCTGTGACCAATGACAACTCCAAATAACTTTTCTCGACCGTAAGTAGTTGTTCCAGTCTGTAGAGAAAATTCTCAATCCTGAAATAAGGTTAGCACGAGAGTAATATTTTTTTTATCAGAATCCAAGATTTGAACCAAATGCTTATTTCCTTGTGTTTTGTGTTTTGTGAGTAGAGACGCAGTTAGTATCAAATAGTAATCCAATAATCGCGGTTGCATTGTTCCCTTTGTTTGAGGCCTAAGTAGCAACTGAAGAAATCTTGAGGAAAACTGGTTAGTGGCTGTTTAGTTCAGATGGATCTTAAAGAGAAACCTTACTTGAGATTAATCAGTCTGTTACGACATCTACTCTGTTATTCTCTTGAATGACTTGACAGTTAAGGAAAGGATGGAAAACATCCGACAGAAATTTTCAGCATTTATAAACACTGATCAAAAACATTTTTTTTTAAGACTTGCAGAAAGCTCAAGTTGTTGTAAGAGACGACCTGCAAACCAAGTAGCCCAGAGATGAACTCGGGGTACCTCATGGAGGAAGTGTATTATAGTCTGTCCCTAATGAATCTATAGGATTAACCTCGAAATGTAATTTAAGTGCATTAATGTGCGCGACTGGTAGTTGGTCGTGTTACAACACGTTTTCCTGCTGATGGTTCAATAAAATAGGAAACGCAGTTCGGATTTGGGGAAACTCAGATTCCGTCACTAGAAAGGAGTACCTTACCAGATTCCGATTTTGTAGATGCAAACATCAATGATTTGTGGAACTAAATGATACTATCTGAGTTTAAAGAGAACATGATCTTGAAATGAAACACTTAACACTAGCCCATCAAGTCACTGCAAAGACTTTTTCATAAAATATAATTTTAATCATTCGGTAATAGCTAAAAACTAAGATTTTTTATACAATATATTATAGAGAATCCACAGTACTAGGTTTTCCTTCAATCGTTATTTTTTTCAATTATCCATTGAACAATTATAAGTTCTATTTCCCACCAACCGTTCTTATCAACTAATGCTAGTGACATACATTCCCCGTCAAAAATATTGCAACAGCTATAATTCTTGAGATTTTCTTGGTTTTGACCATAATCCATATTTTGTTTATATTTATATTAACATAATTTATTAAATGAGAGACATTAAGCTTGAGGGTGGCAATACGTTTTATTAAATGTAGGTTTAAAATTTAAATTGTGACTTAAAAGTTAAAATTGTAAAAAATAAAAAAAAATAAGAAGTGAGTTTCCATCTCAGATCATACCTAAAAAGATTAATAATACCATTTTTTGTCATTACGATCAGATTTACAGGCCTTTGACCGAGTCTGGCACCCGGGACTGCTTTGCAAGCTCCACAAATTCCTTCCTTCAACATACTTCCTAATTAACCGTTCCTATCTGAGTGATAGAACTTTCAAAGTAAACCATAAAATTCCTATTCTTCCCTCTTTACCCAATCTGCCGGTGTTCCTCAAGGTAGTATCCTAGGCCCCATCCTCTGCACGGTGTATACAGCTCACATCCCAACTCATCCTACCACTGCTCTCATCACTTAAGCTAATAGCACATATGTGTTATTAGTTAACAATGACCCCTTCATTGCCTCCCAAACAATCCAATCCCGTATGGAATTGGAGAATCAATAACTAAAAAAAAATCTCACAAAATAACCTTTACTCTTTGTCGTAAACCTACGACTTCCTGTCTTACAGTATCCTTCAGTAATATTCCTCTAATCCCTGTTGAACAGATCCGCTACCTAAGACTCCACTTGGACAAACGTGTAATCCACACACAAGACTAAAACGACAAGAATCAGCCCGTCGTTACAGCTTACTTCAACATTTATTAGACAAACGTTCAAAGCTCCCAATGAATTACAAAAGACTTATATACATGACTGTGATTAGATCTATCTGGACGTACGGAGTTGAGCTTTGGGGCTCCACTAAACCATCTAATTCACCTCGTATCCAATCCTTACTATCCAAAATCCTTAATGCTCCTTATTTTTGTCACCAATAAACGTATCAATAAAGATCTTAATGTTCCATCTGTTGGTGATTTAGCCCAAACTAGATATCTATCCATTCATATTAAGCTCCATAATTCACAGCTTTAAAATTTCACAACTTGCTTCCCACATCATTCCCGATAGTCCATCGAGGTGTCTGAAAAGAAGATGGCCCAGAGACCTTCCCTATAGAATTTTTATTAAAGTGCTACTGATGAGTAGTTCTTTTCAAGTTTTGTCACGTTATTGTAATAGTTATTAATACATTTACTTGATGTACATATTTTTTACAGTTGTAAATTTCAATAAATTGTTATGATAAAAAAAATAAATAAAATAAACAGTCAGATTTTGATTCAAGAGGCATGAAAACTGATGTTTGAATTATAATTTATGACAGAAATATTATTATTTTATTTTTTTTCAGATGTTTTAAGAAGGATCAAGAGAGGGTATGATTTTACGTTTTACTCTAAGGCTCTTTAACATGTCAGTTTAAACAATAAGAAAACAAACAAACAAACAATAAGATGTTTCCTTGCTTTTTTGAAAAAAAAATAAAATAATTTAATGAAAAAAGTGTAAATTTCTACCTTATTTGGTTTAACAATAAATTATGCATATGTATAGAATAGGTTCCTCTGTAGGACTTTTTAAAGTCATCTGTCTTTGTATCATATCAAAACCAACTGTCAATTACATATCAAATAGTTCTCAACTTTTTTCTTCTTTTGATCAATTTATATTAAAGAATTAAAGGATTAAATAAAAATTAACAATTAATGTTATTCGATAAAAAATATAATATAATATATTTAGCTATATAATAAAAAATATTTTTTATTAAATTTCTGATGAGCGAACTGCAGTCAAATAATCTATCTGAGAAACACCAAGAGGGCTGGAGCGTTACATATTTGAGGGTGGAAGAAACGTTGCGATAGAAAAACTACAGACTCCAAGCCAAAAGACATGTCCATTTCAAAATATAAATACTATTACTAATTATATATGAGGTAAAAAAATTTTAAATCATCATTAAATAAGTAATCCTCATAGATTTTTTCATTTAAAAGACTATGTCAGAAAACCCTGATTATTATAATCGTAAACGGAAACAATATAGTTTTTCCTCGCAAGAAAAAAAATTTAGCTCATAAATTTACGTTTCACTTTGAGGCTCTGTAACTTATTGTCAATTTGTCCGAAATAGAAGTGACAGCACTCACTTTTCGTTTTATTATACATATTGAATAGAAATTCGATTATAAAATCTAGCTAACAAATAACTGAGATGGAACTAGTAATGGTCAAAATGTAAACAAGGCAACGAATTTATAGCTCTTATTAAGTGTTCTGGTTTAAGCTACTTAAAATAATTGCCTAAACGACCATAGCGGCTTTAGAGAATCTCCTAGATAAGATCTATTATAAAATAAGTTCGATCTAAATAAATTAGAAATTCGAAAGAGCGGAGTTATCATAATAAGAAGATTGTATCCGATAAAATAAATTTAATCCTTTTGCCGTTGGGCTGGTGGGGAAAGTGGTTTCAATTAAAGTTTATTATCATTGTTGACACGATAGTCATCCGATAAATAAGTGGAGTAGTTAGTTGTCTCACTATTGAGCCCTGCATAATCCCATTTTTTTTACTATAAAAAAGTATTTTATTTATTTTTGATACAAAAGAGCAAAGTATAATGTTACTTTATAACAAGCCTTTCATAGAATCTATTCAAACCTATATAAAGAATTATACGTGTAACAGAAATTATTTTTCTATAGTTGTCATAAAATATTTATATATGATTACATAGAATTTAATTTAAACTACACCTACGGCCAAAAGTAAATATGTGTGTCCAACATTTAGACCTTTATGAATAAGTTTGTGACATAATAAGGTGCATTTGGGACTTTACAAAGGATTTTGAATTGTAAGGATTGGATACGAGAAGAATTAAAAGGTTCAGTGGTGCCCCAATTCTCGACTAAGCAAGTATAAATAGGTCTAATTACTATCATGTAAATAAATCTTTTATATATTTTTTTTTTCTTTCTTGTAATATCCTTATATAAAGTTTTTCAGATTTTCCTCTTACTAATTTCAAGTATTTTAAGGAGTTATAGATGATTTATCATAGTTTTGTTATTAATTAATATAGTTAAATTAATAATTAGGTGATAGGGCTCATATTAACTTGTATCTATAATTTAAAATTTAAAATAATTTTTGCAATCGATTTGGTTCTTCTGGGGGTAAAATTTTACTATAGAGAGGATTTAAAATATTTTTTAAGGCATCGAAAAATTTTTCTTTTCTATCGGCCAAAAACTCCTTAGTTTTTCAAACTTTTAATTCCTCATATATTTTCGTAGTTTTTACTCTTTGCATTGTAGTACCTTTTTAACTTTTTCTAATTACACCATTTTGGAATGATTGAAGTTTGTAATTTGTACTTTTCCCAATCGATAAAAATAATGGCGATCCATACAGCAAGGTTGGTCGGATTACACATTTATATATAATTAATTTTAAACATAAAGCTAAATTTGAAGCAGATATTAACTTTGTTTGTTTGTTTATTTTGTTTATTGTCACTTTATGCTGCTATGGCTAATCGGACGGTGCTACCGTGGGAGTCTTAAATTTTGCCTATCCTGGTATAATTAGGATAGGGATCTTTAACGAGTACCTGACATCGCACAGGCTCGGGACCCCCCATTTTACGTCCCTTCCGAAGGACGGCATAGCCTAAGGATTTTTTACTCCCTTTAAAAAATCCTAAGATCATCTGCCGGGCTGCGAACCCGCGATCTTGGGTTTAGTAGGTTGCTATGCTAACAACTACACCACAGGTGACCCCCAGATAATAAGTGGTTTAGTTTGTAAGATTGTAATCTCGCTTTTCTTATTTTATTAAGTAAGTAGGCCGAAAATTGAAGGTGTAAAAACGTTTTTCTAGTAAATGTTGGAGTAGTCGAAAACGAGAAGTTTCGCGTCGTTTGAGTATCGACAATAATTATTGAATTATTATCTAGTGGACGATTAAATCATACCTTCAAAACGTTTTCTCTCTAAGTTTACTCGGCAGGACCATATATTTTTTTCTTTCTTTCGAAAGGCAGGAAACAAACTTTCACCGGCAGAGTACATTTAAGCGAAGGTTTCAAAAGCTATAATATCTATCCTGTTATACGTAATATCCGTTCTAGTATATTCAGTATGGTTGTAATCCAATCTGTACATGGCCATACTGTTACATACATCTCTTACAAATTGCAATGGTATGAAATATTTGACACTGAATTATAGCTAGGAGATAAAAAAATAAAAAATAAAAATGCATTCTTTGTTGTAACATAAGGAAATAGATTTTGATTACTGTATATTTTTTGTTTAGTAATTATATTTAACTAGGAAATTTTTTAATTGCTGACTGCAAGTTATTTATATTCCTACGGTTTGAAAGTAAATTTTCCTGGGTATAATTTATATTAATTGTTTCCTCTCTTACAGTGACACGTAAATATTATAAATAGTAGGATGTTGAGAGGGATCAATCATAAAAAAAGAGGCAATATTTGATATAAGCAAACATATTTTTACTTTTTTACCACTATTTTTCAGCTATATAATTTGCGGTTATCATCAGGGCTAAATAAAAAATTAGCCTTTATTAAAAAATTATTATGACGACGCATCATCTATTTGTCGATTTCAGAAGTGCTTATGACAGCATCAAAAGACCCAAGTTGTACGAAGCATTACATGAGATAGGCATTCCCTCAAAGCTGATCCGTCTCATAAAGATGACCATGGATAGGGTGAAGTGCTCCGACCGGATCCAGGAAGAAATATCTCCAGAATGCGACTCCAGGAGGGGAGTAAGGCAGGGCGATGGTCTAGCATGCCTGCTGTTCAACCTGGTCCTTGAAAAAGCAATAAGAGGTTCCGGAATACAAACAAGCGGAACAATCTTTGACAGGCTGGTGCAGATACTTGGTTTTGCAGACGAAGTGGACCTGGTGGCAAGATCGTTTGCTTCTTTATCAGAAGCATTTTTGAGGTTGGTTGAAGCTGCAGAAAAGGCAGTCAGTAAACCAGCATAAAACAAAGTACATGCGAGCTGGACCTGGAGCAGTAGGAGAAGAGGTGAGAATGGGACCTTTTTCTTTTGAAACGGTAGACCATTTTACTTATTTGGGCTCAATTGTAAGTGGCTCAAATAGGATATCTCTTGAAATAAGCCAAAGACTATTAAAGGCCAACAAGAGTTATTTTGGGCTCAGCAAACATTTGAGAAGCCGAGCTATTACTCGCCGCACGAAATGCCAGCTTTACAAGACCCTAATCCGACCAGTCCTCACCTACGGATCGGAAGCCTGGACCCTGGCAAGCGCAGAAGAAAAAAAAGTTCTCATTTTTGAGAGAATAATACTGCGCCGCATATTTGGGGCCGTAAAAGTTGGTGATTATTGGAGAAGGCGGACCAACAGGGAACTTTACCAGATTTATGGTGAAGCGGATGCGATGCGGTATATAAAGCTGGGAAGACTGCGCTGGGCGGACCATGTTGCCCGGATGTCAGCTGACGAAATCCCAAGGAAGCTATTGGATGGGAGGCTCCATGGAGCTAGAGGAAGAGGTAGACCGCGACTTAGATGGGATGATGCTGTGAGCAGGGACTCCAGGGACCTTCTGAAAGCCCGCAACTGGCGAGCGACCGCACAAGAAAGAGCTACATGGCGAAAGCTCATAGAGGAGGCCAAGGTCCATGCTGGGCTGTAGCGCCACGGATCATCATTAGTATATACAGAGAGTTAAAATAAATAAGATATAACATAAACTAATTGAAAAAAATATATATAAATTAAAAAAAAAAATTAATCCTATTACATTTCATTTTTTTTCTTTATTAAAAGATTTATCTACGTTTTTAAAAAAAAAAATTAAATTGTTTGCTAACCCTATTATTTTTAATTAAATTTTTTTATGATTTTTCAATTTTTCCTTTTCTCCTTTTTAATTCTGTATTCGCATATTTTTAGTTTAGCTCTGGTGATGACCAATAATTGTTTGGCTCAAAACGTTGGCAAAAAAAAAAAAAAATTAATATTATATCTGTACCATTTGGGAAAACTAGATAACTTCATTTTTGTCCACAATAAGATAAATACTTTAAGCAACCCATATTGGTGTCCTACACATCTTGTAAAAGTTGGAATGTCAAGTGTATTTCACATTGCCATTACAACTTACCTACTTATACATGATGAGTATGACTCTAATATGGGTTGCTCAAAATATTTATCTTATTGCGGACAAAAATAAACTTATCTAGTTTTTCTAAAATGGTAAAGAAACATTCCCTATCTTTTTATGATTGATCCCTTCTAACATCCTAGACTCCATCCTGTCTTCCAACATTGCTCTTCAGTTTAAATATTTAGTACTGTTATGGTCAGAAGAGGTTAATTACATTATTACATTAAATTGCATTAATTACATTATTTGCAAAGTGGAACATTACACTTTTTACATTTTTTTTTTCGTTTTGTTTTTTATTTCTTGGAAACACCTATACCAAATCAATTTTGTATTGCCTCGAGCAGCTACGAACAAGAATCTGGAATAGTAAAAATTCAATATTCCTAGTAAATGATTGATAAATAATATAAATTCAATTCACGAAGATTTATCAACGAATTACTTACAATTTATCTTCTCAACTGGCTTTTTAACCAACAATTCAAGCATTTCAGAACCCAAACACATTTTGAACCCAAATATGCATTAATTAATCGAAAATTCGCTCAGTAAAATGTCACGAATAAACTACACGAGAGATAAGCTGATACTGATGAGTAGGGATATGGTTGATCGCACGTGAGGTAATTGCTCATTTCCCGCATTCTTCAGTAAAAATCTCCTAATATCCAGGCCACCTACATCCGTTTTACTTAGAAACCAAATATTCGTATTCGCAAATGTCCTAAACTCAGCTATACTGAGGGACAGCGATAAAAGTAAAGTTCTGACGGACTTATTAAATATTTTTTAGAAGGGTGAGGGAAATGCACACCTAGCGACCAACGCCGGGTTAATATTTGGTCTCATTTCTGATGGTTTCAAGAATGTCCATGGTTCAGTGTAGTAACAATGTCGTATCATTAGAAGAATCTTTTTTTTCCGCATGTTTAGAGTGCAAAAGTAAACTTTACCGAAACCAACGGCCAGTCAAAATCAAAGGGTAACGCTTGGAAAATCAAATTACATAAAATTTCTTTTCCTTGGAAAAAATATCGCCATATATTTTTATTTACTTGGATTACAAATTATAAACGTATAAAATAATTACAAGAAGTACCATTCAGCATATGAATCAAATAGCTAACATTCCAATACAAGTTGAATCCCAAATTATCTATTTAATATCAACTAGTTTATCAAATAATATAGTATAATAAACAATTTGAAGATTATCAATTACAATTACGTCACTCTAATAGTTTCCACGTCCACAAGCACCGTATACATCAATACAAGTACATTTCTTAATCTTCCAAAGCCACCTTAATGCCAAAAACTAAGTATAAGGGAACACGGGGAAAACGGTAACAAACAGTTATACTGTCCATAACCCATAGCTAACAGTTCCACATAGCTATATTTCTATACTGGATTAGATAACATATGCTAACTTTTTTCCTGCTTTTCTCGCTTCCACTGAAATGATTGAGCAATACTAATGCTAATCAGCTTCTTACTGGTTTTTTTTGTTTTTTTTTGTTTAACATGGATATCTCCTTCGGCTGGGGAGTCTATTCGTTTTTAGTGAAACTTTTTTTCGCCCTTTCAAATGTAACATTTAAACACGCTCTAGCTTGTTGCTTAAATCGAAAGTTTTTCGTGTAACATATCGTTTAGAAATTATATGGAAAATATTTTTGTTATATAACGTCTGTCTCTAGGACTAACCGTTTAGGAGCCACATATATGTTAGTTTTTGCCCTTAAGGATTCTGTTTTGAAATATTCCCGGATTTAACGGTTTTCAAGATATCCGAAGGAAATCCTGCTATTCTTGTCCTTTCAGTTTGCGTCCTTAAGGATACTATTTTGAAATAGTTCAGGATTTAACGATTTATAAATTGCGGAAGAATATTCCGCTATGGTTAACGCATCTAGAAGGGAGTCGGAGATATTGTTATTTTATATATAATATAGTTATAAAGGAATCCAGAGGAGGAGATCCATCCTTATAAAGGAGATATCCATTCCTTCGGCTGGGGAGTCTATTCGTTTTTAGTGAAACTTTTTTCGCCCTTTCAAATGTAACATTTAAACACGCTCTAGCTTGTTGCTTAAATCGAAAGTTTTTCGTGTAACATATCGTTTAGAAATTAGATGGAAAATATTTTTGTTATATAACGTCTGTCTCTAGGACTAACCGTTTAGGAGCCACATATATGTTAGTTTTTGCCCTTAAGGATTCTGTTTTGAAATATTCCCGGATTTAACGGTTTTCAAGATATCCGAAGGAAATCCTGCTATTCTTGTCCTTTCAGTTTGCGTCCTTAAGGATACTATTTTGAAATAGTTCAGGATTTAACGATTTATAAATTGCGGAAGAATATTCCGCTATGGTTAACGCATCTAGAAGGGAGTCGGAGATATTGTTATTTTATATATAATATAGTTATAAAGGAATCCAGAGGAGGAGATCCATCCTTATAAAGGAGATATCCATTCCTTCGGCTGGGGAGTCTATTCGTTTTTAGTGAAACTTTTTTTCGCCCTTTCAAATGTAACATTTAAACACGCTCTAGCTTGTTGCTTAAATCGAAAGTTTTTCGTGTAACATATCGTTTAGAAATTATATGGAAAATATTTTTGTTATATAACGTCTGTCTCTAGGACTAACCGTTTAGGAGCCATACTGTTTAAAATTGTTTGGAACCCCTATTTTCCTATTACTTTGTTTATTGATTCTAAAATGTAAATTAGGAAGAGCAGTAGGTTATAGATAGACATACCCACGATCTATTGTTTTTCTCAGAGTCTAAAACCATATCAATAAAAACCAGTTTACTCAAATCTTTTGTTAGCCACAACAGCAAGATTATTTATTGTTTTACCGAATTTGTGTTGAAAAATTTATAACCGCAATTTAGAAACATTAATATATATTCTAATTTATATTTCATATTTAGGGAGAGGATATAATTAACTTACCGAAGGTGACTGATAACTTAATAGCCTAGTTAGTAGATGTTCCATCGGCTATAAATTAATCACCATTTCTTCTAATAATCCCAAATTACTGTCATTATTAAATTTAATAGTAACTATAAACCGTGGTTGTTTATATGGTTTGTTAACAATACAGATCTAAAGGCTAGTTTATATAACTTAATAGGTAGAGAAATTAAAATAATTCATAAATTAAAGTTCGTGATCAAAATCTTTATGAAAGCAGTATGTTATTTACAATTTGATTTGAAAACTATGGGAAAATTGTTTTTGTTAGCAACTATAATAATAAAAAATAGAAAACTAATAGCTCAATCAATGAGTGATATGTAATAGTATATTTACAAAATTAAATAAATATTTCCTATACGGTATACAAATTGGTAAAGACAGCGTCAAAAATAAATAAAATAAATTTAATTTACTTTTTGTCCTTAATTTTACATCCCTTACTTTTGTTTCCGTTTCTGAGCAACACTTTTAATTTTTTTTCAATAATAACATTTATAATTAATAAATAACTTTATAATATTTTATCCAATGCGAGATAGATTTGATTCATTATGGTTGATTTAATTTGGATGAATCACTCTGGATTCCTTTATAACTATATTATATACTATTACATATCACTCATTGATTGAGCTATTAGTTTTCTATTTTTTATTATTATAGTTGCTAACAAAAACAATTTTCCCATAGTTTTCAAATCAAATTGTAAATAACATACTGCTTTCATAAAGATTTTGATCACGAACTTTAATTTATGAATTATTTTAATTTCTCTACCTATTAAGTTATATAAACTAGCCTTTAGATCTGTATTGTTAACAAACCATATAAACAACCACGGTTTATAGTTACTATTAAATTTAATAATGACAGTAATTTGGGATTATTAGAAGAAATGGTGATTAATTTATAGCCGATGGAACATCTACTAACTAGGCTATTAAGTTATCAGTCACCTTCGGTAAGTTAATTATATCCTCTCCCTAAATATGAAATATAAATTAGAATATATATTAATGTTTCTAAATTGCGGTTATAAATTTTTCAACACAAATTCGGTAAAACAATAAATAATCTTGCTGTTGTGGCTAACAAAAGATTTGAGTAAACTGGTTTTTATTGATATGGTTTTAGACTCTGAGAAAAACAATAGATCGTGGGTATGTCTATCTATAACCTACTGCTCTTCCTAATTTACATTTTAGAATCAATAAACAAAGTAATAGGAAAATAGGGGTTCCAAACAATTTTAAACAGTATGGCTCCTAAACGGTTAGTCCTAGAGACAGACGTTATATAACAAAAATATTTTCCATCTAATTTCTAAACGATATGTTACACGAAAAACTTTCGATTTAAGCAACAAGCTAGAGCGTGTTTAAATGTTACATTTGAAAGGGCGAAAAAAAGTTTCACTAAAAACGAATAGACTCCCCAGCCGAAGGAATGGATATCTCCTTTATAAGGATGGATCTCCTCCTCTGGATTCCTTTATAACTATATTATATATAAAATAACAATATCTCCGACTCCCTTCTAGATGCGTTAACCATAGCGGAATATTCTTCCGCAATTTATAAATCGTTAAATCCTGAACTATTTCAAAATAGTATCCTTAAGGACGCAAACTGAAAGGACAAGAATAGCAGGATTTCCTTCGGATATCTTGAAAACCGTTAAATCCGGGAATATTTCAAAACAGAATCCTTAAGGGCAAAAACTAACATATATGTGGCTCCTAAACGGTTAGTCCTAGAGACAGACGTTATATAACAAAAATATTTTCCATATAATTTCTAAACGATATGTTACACGAAAAACTTTCGATTTAAGCAACAAGCTAGAGCGTGTTTAAATGTTACATTTGAAAGGGCGAAAAAAAGTTTCACTAAAAACGAATAGACTCCCCAGCCGAAGGAATGGATATCTCCTTTATAAGGATGGATCTCCTCCTCTGGATTCCTTTATAACTATATTATATATAAAATAACAATATCTCCGACTCCCTTCTAGATGCGTTAACCATAGCGGAATATTCTTCCGCAATTTATAAATCGTTAAATCCTGAACTATTTCAAAATAGTATCCTTAAGGACGCAAACTGAAAGGACAAGAATAGCAGGATTTCCTTCGGATATCTTGAAAACCGTTAAATCCGGGAATATTTCAAAACAGAATCCTTAAGGGCAAAAACTAACATATATGTGGCTCCTAAACGGTTAGTCCTAGAGACAGACGTTATATAACAAAAATATTTTCCATATAATTTCTAAACGATATGTTACACGAAAAACTTTCGATTTAAGCAACAAGCTAGAGCGTGTTTAAATGTTACATTTGAAAGGGCGAAAAAAAGTTTCACTAAAAACGAATAGACTCCCCAGCCGAAGGAATGGATATCTCCTTTATAAGGATGGATCTCCTCCTCTGGATTCCTTTATAACTATATTATATATAAAATAACAATATCTCCGACTCCCTTCTAGATGCGTTAACCATAGCGGAATATTCTTCCGCAATTTATAAATCGTTAAATCCTGAACTATTTCAAAATAGTATCCTTAAGGACGCAAACTGAAAGGACAAGAATAGCAGGATTTCCTTCGGATATCTTGAAAACCGTTAAATCCGGGAATATTTCAAAACAGAATCCTTAAGGGCAAAAACTAACATATATGTGGCTCCTAAACGGTTAGTCCTAGAGACAGACGTTATATAACAAAAATATTTTCCATATAATTTCTAAACGATATGTTACACGAAAAACTTTCGATTTAAGCAACAAGCTAGAGCGTGTTTAAATGTTACATTTGAAAGGGCGAAAAAAAGTTTCACTAAAAACGAATAGACTCCCCAGCCGAAGGAATGGATATCTCCTTTATAAGGATGGATCTCCTCCTCTGGATTCCTTTATAACTATATTATATATAAAATAACAATATCTCCGACTCCCTTCTAGATGCGTTAACCATAGCGGAATATTCTTCCGCAATTTATAAATCGTTAAATCCTGAACTATTTCAAAATAGTATCCTTAAGGACGCAAACTGAAAGGACAAGAATAGCAGGATTTCCTTCGGATATCTTCAAAACCGTTAAATCTGGGAATATTTCAAAACAGCATCCTTAAGGGCAAAAACTAACATATATGTGACGCAAAAATATCCTCCCACCATCTTAAAATAGTACCCATAAGGATGAAAACTAATAAAATCGTTAAATCTTGAAACCTTTGAATAGGTTAACGAATGGCAGAATATCCTTCTGCCATCTTAAAATCATTAGACTTTGGAATATTTCAAAACAGTATCCTTAAGGACACAAACTAAGAGAACAGCAATAGCGGAATAGCCATTGGATAATTTAAAAACCATTTTAGTTTTAGAATATAGTAATTTTAAGAACAAAAACTAATAAAATTGTTAAATCTTGAAAAAAAAAAATATCTGTAAGAACGAAAACTAATTCTAAGTGTGAAGGGAGAGTGGCTGAGATGTCCTTCGGCCGCCAAAAATCGTCAGATCCTGGCAGATCTGAAAAAAAAAACAGTATCCTTTTGAGCTATATATACCTATTTGTTCACCGTCCAAACAGTGAGAATCCAGCACACTCTATCAATTTTTCCAACCCCATCCTTTTAACGTTTGTTATATTATTCAAAAGTTCTTGTTCCACTGACGAGTGACTTCTCCAGGTGTTTACTTTATAAATGCTCAATAGTTCCAATAAAATACGAAGTTGGTTTTTATTATAAACCGGATTAAAAAAAAAAATAGTGATCAAATAATTCTGGTTTGTCAACCACTGCAGTTTTCTTTACCTTTTAATAACATAAAAAGCATTCTTATGTATTAATCCCGATCTTTTTTTTTTTTTTTTTTTTTTTTTTTTTTTTTTTTTTTTTTTTTTTTTTTTTTTTTTTTTTTTTTTTTTTTTTTTTTTTTTTTTTTTTTTTTTTTTTTTTTTTTTTTTTTTTTTTTTTTTATACGTTATTTAATAAAAAGTTCATACATTTTATTACTCATTTTTAAGTTAAAAATTTGCTGAATTCCACCATAGCCCAAATAGTATCATCCAAACAGAAATTCCTTTTTGCTCTCATTTTCAAAGGTTGATTCATTTTTAAAAAGAACAGCTTGCTCGGTTTCACTATTATTTTTATCTTGAGATTGCTCTATCGGCTCTTGTAAAATTCTAGCTATGTAATCAGTTTTAATAAAAAAAAATATACAAAGTGAAATCCGATTTCTATGATTGGTTACATGGTTGACTTTGTTTACCAAAGCTTAGTTTCAGATATTCAATTACGAAAAACGTTACAGGTGCTTACTAGATTGAATTTGAAACCGCACCAAAGGTACAAAGGAGAGTCAGGTAAAGGGATTTAACGACTATAAGCAAGTGGGTCGAAGTTCTGGAAAACTAGAGAGAAAAATATCAGAATGGTTGACAAAAGCAATCAATGAGCTTGGCTAGTGTTAAATAATGGTTTAGTTTTAGTCTTCCTAAGATTTTTTTTTTTTTAATTTTAAGTGCCTTATTATTCTTAAACTATAGTAAGGATACTAGGTAAAAATTAATTGAAATTGCCAACAAATTGACGTTAAGGGGAATATACGTCTTCATATTATCCATCGTTTCGTTGAACTTTCGCGTTTGTCTTTACAAAGTATGAATGAGGGAGGCATGCAGAATGGACAGACGAAGCTGAGAGGGATCACCTGGCCACGATGACTCCTACTAAACACCATTAAAGAGATGTTGAACAGAGATGTCCCGACAATGGCGGTTATGTTTCAAGGAAGAGTTGTGAGGCTAAGCCGGTGCAGTTTGTATATCTAGGGCTAAGGCAGCTTTATAAATGGTCGTGTCCTATCTTATCCTCTGCTGGCCGCTTTATCTCACTTTAATTACAGCAATTCACTCCGCTCCTGAATTTATTTTGTCTCAGTTCTCCTCCCCGATCCCTCGTCGATACCGGATAATTAAGGCAATGGTTGATGAAGTTTAGTGTGCTGTGTTTAAAACAGCCTTATTAGCAGGCCCTTTTTCCTTTTAGCAGTAAGTAGCCTAGTATTTAGATTAAAAATAATGAATTATACTATTATTATTTTTAAATGAATTAAAATTGTATAATGAATTATAAAATCTAGATGTCAATGGATTAACCAGACTAATACGATACAACTTGCTTGAGGCTATTGAGATAAATCAGTCAGTAACCATTATTGAAATTTTCAAGACATATTTTTAATTCGCCAAAGTTTCGGTATTATAATGGCTGTATACCATTTCTTGGACATTTTTCTTGCCTTATATTTTTAGCATAAGTTTATAGATCTCTTGGTATAATATATATTCATCAAATTTAAGAATCTCAGCAGTAATTCCATCAATTCTATGGGCTTTTCAGAAATAGATAATGTTCTCATAGAATCGAGACATGTATGGGTTATCACAAATGTTGGGGCATTTAGAGGAGCGGACAGCGATACTGACCATCACATGGTAAAAGTCTATTATCAACAAAAGCTAGCTGCAAGAAGGTTCACTACTGGACACAGGGTACATGCCTGTAAACTTCGAAAAACAAGTGAAGTAGACGACGGCTTCGAATATAACGTAAGGGAAGGGTTAACAGAAAAAAAGGATTGAGAATAACACAACCATAAATGATAGATGGGTAAAACTGAAAAGGGTAGTAACGGAAAGTGCAAAGAAGGAATCAGTTAACAGGAGTAACTGATTTAATGAAGAGTGTGAGAGAGTTCAGGAAGAATGAAACAGCGCAAGACTAAGCATTTTAAGAAGAATAACCAAAGAAAGTTTACAGTATTTTATGGCAAAAAGGAGGTAAGCCAAAAGAGTATGCAGGCAGAAGAAGAGCACATGAAAATGAGAACCTTGAAAAAAGTTTCAAGCGTTCGGGTGAAGGTAAGAAACAAGAACGTTTTACAAGGGAATGAAGAAAAAAAAAAAGAATTCCAAGCCAGGACTGAACTGTGTAAAGGGAAGAACGGAAAATCGATAAGAGAAAAGACGGCCGTTCTCGAAAGGCGGAACCAGTACTTTATTGAATTATTAAACACGAGAAATACTGATAAAATTTCTAAAGAAAACGTGTATCTAAAAAAAACTTCTATAGAATGCCTAATAAGGAGCAGAAGAATTAGAAGTACCGAAAAAATAAGAAATAATTGGCAGCATTATGTCAATGAAGAATCACAAGTCTCCAGGGCTAGACTAAATCCCCACAGAGATGTTAAAATATGGTGGTAACGATCTGTAAAAAGAAATTTATAATTTAATATATGATGCATATAAAGAAGAAAACGTGCCTGAAGATTGGACAAAAGCTGCAATATGTCCCATACACAAAAAAGTTAGTATGTGACAATTGCGGAGGCATTGCTCTACTAAGTACAATATATAAATATTGGCAGTGCTCCTACAGAAAAGGTTAACTGAATTCACTGAAAGTATTGGAGGGGAATAGCAAGGAGGCTTCATGCCCGGAAGATCAACAGTTGACCAGATTTTCTCCCTGAAACAAGCCAAGATAAACTGTCATGAATACAACGTAGAATTGCATCTTCTTTTTGTAGATTTTAAGCAGGCGTACGTAAGTGTGGACAGAGTGAGACTCCTAAAAGTAAATATTACTGACAAAAATGATGTCCACTAAGACTACCTATCGACTCAAGCATGGAAAATCACTGTAAGGCGAATTTGATGTTAAATATAGCCCTGGAAGCTGCTATTCGTTGTATTATAACAAATCCAAAGGAGACTATGTATAATCGCATTTCACAATACCTGACCATTGATGACGTAGTAATAATTTCAAGAACCCAAACAGCATAAATTCGAAGAGGCAGAACCTTCCAAAAATTCGAAGAGGAAACTATTAACTGGGCCTTGCAGTGAATGAGAATAAGACACTCTACATGAAAAGTTTAAGATAGAGAAACAAAGGAAATTATTTAATAACTTTCAGTAATGACAGTTTTAGGAATGTAAACCATTTCAAGTACTTGGTAAGCCTGGTCAAAACTGACAATATTAGCAGAAGAAAACAGAAGGTTATTCTCTATTTAAAAATTTGTCAACTTTTATCTTGGATGGATCTTTTTTTTAAAACAATGATAATTCTCATTTACAAGACCATTATAGGATCAGTGGTAATGTATGAATGTGAAATATGGCCTTTAACAAAAAAATCTGAAATGATGCTCAACTCCTAAGAAAGGAAGGTGTTGCGGAGAATATGGGTCTGAGTTTTTTTCATCCTGTTTGGGGAACCCGATATCGTGGCGGAAGAGCACGAATAAAGTAGATACGTTATGTGGAAAGCATGACCCTCTAAAGGATGCCAAATAAGACGCTCTACGAGAAACCGGATTGCAGGAGAAGAGAAGGACATCTTTGGATCAGATGGCTAGATGATCTGAAGGAAGATCTGGTTGGGTGTTCAGAGTGGAGGGAGAGAGGGCAGGATTGTGGAGATTGGTTGGGTGTTGTAGTAGAGACCTGGGTTCCTGCAGGACCATAGTGCCAATATAATAATAATAATAAAGAGAATGTATATTCTACATGAAATATTAAAAAATGCCAATTCTTATCTAACATGAAGATCACTAGGAAAATTTATGAAAAGATTACAATTTTTCTGCTTGTATTCTACTAAAAACAATTATAGAAAGGCTTTATATATATATATATATATATATATATATATATGGATAAATTTCTTGACTGTTACTATTAAATGTTTAGTAAGGTTCTTGAGGTTCAGTCATAAAATAAAAAATCAACTATTTTGGCGACGTTTCGAGACTATATTGTTCTCATAATCATGCCCTACAGTGAAAAAAACAGGTTACAATAAATTATATAAGTTATACAAGTTATTTCAAAATATAAAGTTAGCTACAGTACAGGTAGGTATATAACAACATGTGTAGGGTAATACAAATATATATAATTACAGAATATAGAGGAGTATGAAGCTACTTACAATGTTACTGGTGGATATGAATAGACTAACAATTCTAGTACACAACTAACCTAGGGGAGTGAGTTTAAACAGACAGTTACCAAGGGTTAGTGGGGAAAACCCTATTTCTTAAAAATTAAGTTAAAAGGACCGTGTGGGTATTCCCAAAGATGCAGGTACAAAAATATATCAGTGAAATATACTAATAAATGGAAGAATGATTTGTATGATGTATAAAAATGTAAATGAATATTATTGGTCTGAATGTATTAAGTTGGAATAACAGGTGTTAAGATTTAAAACGTCTGATTTTTTGTTTATTGCGCGGTTTTTAAATTTTTCTATGGTTATCATTTCTTTAATATTTCTTTTAAAATTATTTTGTTCATGGTGAATAATTTTGGGGAAATCAAATTTAAAAGTATGTTTTGTTAGCCTGTAATGTGTGGTGAGAGCTGTTTGGTCAGGTTTGTTCGGGTTTTTATTTATAGACGTGCAACTGTATTTATGTTGATACACTCGTCGTTTAAGATATTGTTCCGATGTACCAAAATAAGACTTGCCACAACTATCTTCACACGGAATTTCATAAACAATATTAGACTGTAACTCTAACTTATCAGTATCTTTGGTTTTGGTAAACAATTTATTACTGGTGGAGGTATTTTTGAATGTGACCGTGTAGTCAGTTTTATGGTTATTTGTGAGTGTTTTCCTGAGCCTTTCTGATAGTGTTTGTATATATGGGATGGTGTAATATCTTTTATTCATATTTTCTTGTTGTTTCTGTTGAGTATTTGTTGGTTTGAGTAAGTTACAAATGAGTCTATGTGGATATCCATTTATTAAAAGAAGGTCTACTACTTTATTTTCCGCGGTTTGTTTATATTTTTCTGTAGATAACTTTATTGCACGATTTATTAAATTTTTTGCGGTGTTTATTTTATAACTTTTGGGGCATTGACTAGTATAATGTAAATATCTTCCGGAATGTATTGGTTTTTTCCACCATTCGGTATCTATTATTCCATTAGGGTTTCGAATTAAAAGTAAGTCTAAAAACGGTATTTTATTATCACATTCAAATTCCATAGTAAACTTTAGTCTATTTGAAAATTTATTAAATTCGGCTAAAATTATTTCATGTTTATTGTCTTCTGTAGGTATAGCAGTAAGGATATCATCTACATATTTGAATAGAAATGGGATGTTGAAGGGGATTTTGGGGATAACTGAATCTAGGAGATCCTCTAAGTATATGTCTGCTAGAATTGGAGCGATTGGAGATCCCATAGGGCACCCATACATTTGAATGTAAAATTTTTCATTAAATTGGAAATAACCCCTATCGGTACACAGAGCTAATAATTTGAGAAATTGGTCTTTAGGAATTGGTGTGTGAGTTTGAAGTTTATGCCAATGTTTTTCAATTATTATTTTTACTTTAGTGGTACAAATATTGGTAAATAACGAGGATGCGTCTAATGAAACTATTTTGTAGCCTTGTGGAATCCGGATATTAGTTATTTTATTATGGAAATCAAACGAATCTTTGACATTATATTTATCTGTGGACAAGTGTTTTAAGATATTGGTTAGGTATTTAGATAATTCATATGTGGGAGAGTTTATAAATGAAACAATAGGTCTCACTGGGTTGTCAGTTTTATGATTTTTAATTAGTGAGTACAGTTTAGGGGATGTTGGAGAATTAGTTATTAGTTTAATGTATGTTTTAGTATCTATGAATTTTTGTTGTTTTAATTTAGCTAATGTTGAGTTTGTATCGTTCATTAGTTTATGTGTTGGGTTAGTACCAACATTTTTATATGTGTTCCTATCTTTTAATAAATCGTTAGTTTTATTAATATACTCGTCTTTCATAATTGCTACTGATTGATTGGTCTTATCTGTTTTAGTTATTATTATATTTGGATATGTTTTTAGAAATTCCCTGGTAGCTTTGTATACCTTTCGTGTTATTTCTTGACTATTATTATTACAGTGGTTATTTCTATTGTGATTAGTATTTTTATAATTGGTTATTATATTAACACATTTTCCTCTCATTTCATCCCGTTTACTTTCTTCTACACTATTGTGTATAATAAATTCAATGTCACTTATAAGATTTGTTATAGGTAATTGATTAGAAACATGCGGTAGGCAATATTTCGGACCGAGGGACAGAAATCGTTTGACTTCTTTAGGGAACTCTATATTGGTGAGATTAACGAACCATTTTTCATTCCCTAAATTACACGAATCTGTTTTGTTTAATTTGTTTATTTTTTTAATTTGTTTTTCTTTAGTTTGATTAAATTTTTGTTCATAATTTTTACTGATATTAATAAAAAATTGTTCACTAACATTCGGGGGGATGATTTCACATATTATAGATTTATTATGTTCAATTTCATTATTTAAATTATTGATTTTATTTATTGCACTTTTTATTTCAATGTTTAAAATACCTTTCATGCATCTATTCACTACTTTTTTTAGTTCTGTATTATATTTCTTGTCTATGTTACATGTGGAATGAAAGTTATGGAAAATGTTAATGATATGAGATGGAAATATGTTTTCTGACCTGCATCTTAGTAGGAATGTCCTAGTGTTCTTCCCGCTTGCTAATTTCCTGTTGGCTTTCTGGAGTTCCTTCATCACTGTAACTGCTTCAGGACCGTGGGTTGTCTTAATATGTTCATAAAATCCCATTTTTCCACTATAGATATTTTCCAGTATTGACTCAATATGTAAATATGGATAAATTTCTTGACTGTTACTATTAAATGTTTAGTAAGGTTCTTGAGGTTCAGTCATAAAATAAAAAATCAACTATTTTGGCGACGTTTCGAGACTATATTGTTCTCATAATCATGCCCTGCATCTTAGTAGGAATGTCCTAGTGTTCTTCCCGCTTGCTAATTTCCTGTTGGCTTTCTGGAGTTCCTTCATCACTGTAACTGCTTCAGGACCGTGGGTTGTCTTAATATGTTCATAAAATCCCATTTTTCCACTATAGATATTTTCCAGTATTGACTCAATATGTAAATATGGATAAATTTCTTGACTGTTACTATTAAATGTTTAGTAAGGTTCTTGAGGTTCAGTCATAAAATCAGAAAGCCAACAGGAAATTAGCAAGCGGGAAGAACACTAGGACATTCCTACTAAGATGCAGGTCAGAAAACATATTTCCATCTCATATCATTAACATTTTCCATAACTTTCATTCCACATGTAACATAGACAAGAAATATAATACAGAACTAAAAAAAGTAGTGAATAGATGCATGAAAGGTATTTTAAACATTGAAATAAAAAGTGCAATAAATAAAATCAATAATTTAAATAATGAAATTGAACATAATAAATCTATAATATGTGAAATCATCCCCCCGAATGTTAGTGAACAATTTTTTATTAATATCAGTAAAAATTATGAACAAAAATTTAATCAAACTAAAGAAAAACAAATTAAAAAAATAAACAAATTAAACAAAACAGATTCGTGTAATTTAGGGAATGAAAAATGGTTCGTTAATCTCACCAATATAGAGTTCCCTAAAGAAGTCAAACGATTTCTGTCCCTCGGTCCGAAATATTGCCTACCGCATGTTTCTAATCAATTACCTATAACAAATCTTATAAGTGACATTGAATTTATTATACACAATAGTGTAGAAGAAAGTAAACGGGATGAAATGAGAGGAAAATGTGTTAATATAATAACCAATTATAAAAATACTAATCACAATAGAAATAACCACTGTAATAATAATAGTCAAGAAATAACACGAAAGGTATACAAAGCTACCAGGGAATTTCTAAAAACATATCCAAATATAATAATAACTAAAACAGATAAGACCAATCAATCAGTAGCAATTATGAAAGACGAGTATATTAATAAAACTAACGATTTATTAAAAGATAGGAACACATATAAAAATGTTGGTACTAACCCAACACATAAACTAATGAACGATACAAACTCAACATTAGCTAAATTAAAACAACAAAAATTCATAGATACTAAAACATACATTAAACTAATAACTAATTCTCCAACATCCCCTAAACTGTACTCACTAATTAAAAATCATAAAACTGACAACCCAGTGAGACCTATTGTTTCATTTATAAACTCTCCCACATATGAATTATCTAAATACCTAACCAATATCTTAAAACACTTGTCCACAGATAAATATAATGTCAAAGATTCGTTTGATTTCCATAATAAAATAACTAATATCCGGATTCCACAAGGCTACAAAATAGTTTCATTAGACGCATCCTCGTTATTTACCAATATTTGTACCACTAAAGTAAAAATAATAATTGAAAAACATTGGCATAAACTTCAAACTCACACACCAATTCCTAAAGACCAATTTCTCAAATTATTAGCTCTGTGTACCGATAGGGGTTATTTCCAATTTAATGAAAAATTTTACATTCAAATGTATGGGTGCCCTATGGGATCTCCAATCGCTCCAATTCTAGCAGACATATACTTAGAGGATCTCCTAGATTCAGTTATCCCCAAAATCCCCTTCAACATCCCATTTCTATTCAAATATGTAGATGATATCCTTACTGCTATACCTACAGAAGACAATAAACATGAAATAATTTTAGCCGAATTTAATAAATTTTCAAATAGACTAAAGTTTACTATGGAATTTGAATGTGATAATAAAATACCGTTTTTAGACTTACTTTTAATTCGAAACCCTAATGGAATAATAGATACCGAATGGTGGAAAAAACCAATACATTCCGGAAGATATTTACATTATACTAGTCAATGCCCCAAAAGTTATAAAATAAACACCGCAAAAAATTTAATAAATCGTGCAATAAAGTTATCTACAGAAAAATATAAACAAACCGCGGAAAATAAAGTAGTAGACCTTCTTTTAATAAATGGATATCCACATAGACATTTGTAACTTACTCAAACCAACAAATACTCAACAGAAACAACAAGAAAATATGAATAAAAGATATTACACCATCCCATATATACAAACACTATCAGAAAGGCTCAGGAAAACACTCACAAATAACCATAAAACTGACTACACGGTCACATTCAAAAATACCTCCACCAGTAATAAATTGTTTACCAAAACCAAAGATACTGATAAGTTAGAGTTACAGTCTAATATTGTTTATGAAATTCCGTGTGAAGATAGTTGTGGCAAGTCTTATTTTGGTACATCGGAACAATATCTTAAACGACGAGTGTATCAACATAAATACAGTTGCACGTCTATAAATAAAAACCCGAACAAACCTGACCAAACAGCTCTCACCACACATTACAGGCTAACAAAACATACTTTTAAATTTGATTTCCCCAAAATTATTCACCATGAACAAAATAATTTTAAAAGAAATATTAAAGAAATGATAACCATAGAAAAATTTAAAAACCGCGCAATAAACAAAAAAAAAAATCAGACGTTTTAAATCTTAACACCTGTTATTCCAACTTAATACATTCAGACCAATAATATTCATTTACATTTTTATACATCATACAAATCATTCTTCCATTTATTAGTATATTTCACTGATATATTTTTGTACCTGCATCTTTGGGAATACCCACACGGTCCTTTTAACTTAATTTTTAAGAAATAGGGTTTTCCCCACTAACCCTTGGTAACTGTCTGTTTAAACTCACTCCCCTAGGTTAGTTGTGTACTAGAATTGTTAGTCTATTCATATCCACCAGTAACATTGTAAGTAGCTTCATACTCCTCTATATTCTGTAATTATATATATTTGTATTACCCTACACATGTTGTTATATACCTACCTGTACTGTAGCTAACTTTATATTTTGAAATAACTTGTATAACTTATATAATTTATTGTAACCTGTTTTTTTTCACTGTAGGGCATGATTATGAGAACAATATAGTCTCGAAACGTCGCCAAAATAGTTGATTTTTTATTTTATGACTGAACCTCAAGAACCTTACTAAACATATATATATATATATATATATATATATATATATATATATATATATATATATATATATTTCTAAATATATATATTTTGTGTTTGTTTCAACACTTTATTTACAACAAAATAATACTTATATAATTTAAAACCATAAAACAATAGATAAATTTACATGCTATGTTCATTAATACATATATATATTTGAAACAATAATCATAACAATAAAAAAGTAAAATAAAATATTAAAATATAAATATGACGGACATCTTGGTGAAAACACTCCCCATGTTCTTCACTGTAAGCTCCCAGGTTTTCAGGAAAAGCTATGTGGGAGTGTAAAAAATGGAACTTCCAGCTCATCTTGCAGCCTTGAGCTTCGCATGCTGCTAGCATCCGTTGATGAATGGTTTTGTAGTAAGGATCCTTAGTATTTCCCAAAAACTTTCGCACTACATCCTTGAACGATAACATGCTTCTTTTTCCTTCTCATTCATACGTTTACCAAACAGGCTGTCGGTTAGAAGTCTTCTTATGCCGGGGTCAGTGAAAACTCCCTTTCAACTTTGCTTCTGATACCTTCTGGAATTTTGTACATAGACATTTAAAACAGACCCCATCCTTTTCTAACGATTTTATAACTTGTTTCATCAACCCCAATTTGATATGGAGTGGAGGCAACAAACCCTTTTCTGGTAGTACCAAAGTAGTATTGTTAACATTTTTCTCTCCAGGTTTTAAAGTTTCTCGAGGTGGCCAATCACTTTTAGTCCAGTGCTGTTCTTTGGCTCTACTATCCCACAAGCATAAGAAGGATGGATATTTAGTAAAGCTTGCCTGCTGACCCAAAAGCATCGTGACTAACATACATATAATAATAAACATAATACTGCAAAACACATAAAAACCTATGTGATAAAATTTTTCGAATATTTTTCCTGTTTTCGGGAGGTCAAAATCTATATGAAAATGTTAAAAAATCCTGTGCAGTTTTCTGGGTTATGTTATGTTGATATAAAAGAAAGTAAGCGTACCGTTTAAACTGTGGTTTCCTCATTTATTTATTTTTTTTTTTATGATGATTTATATAAATTTTTAATAACATAATTTGAATAATTAACATTATTTTAACAATATTGTGAATATGAAACAATATATTTATAACTAACGATGGATCAAGATGGCGAAGAGCTATAACTTACCTGATAAGATCATTAGAGACGAGAATTATCTCCCTACTAACATCAATATATTATATCCCTGTCCTACTTCGTTAAGGTTGAGTTTTCTCTCATAAACAGAGGAATTTATAGTTTACAATTATATTTATAATACTTACTGAGTATGCATATAATTCAGTCATCATATTTAATGACAAGAAATATAAATAAAATACGATATCTTAGTATGTGCATAATTCCAACACTTGTCTTTGATTAGTGTTTAATAAATAAATTCAATGTTTATTGAATAATTTAAAACAACTGTCACTTTTAAATCATTATGGGAAAATCTGAACTAGAGAGTATATATACTATATATTTGTCAAATACCACTCACTCATTTAACACGAAATCTCAGAAACCACCGAACGGATTGGAATGAAATTCGATGTGTAGCTTCCTCTAGGGCCCTAGGTGCTCGCTAAGAAAGGAAATAAAAAAAATCGGCCTGGATCGCGGCTAATTCGCGTAAAATGCGATTACAATTTTTATTGGGTGAATAATAATAGATTAATTGTCATATGGTATTTGGAGATAAGCTAAGATAAAAAATAGGTTAGATGTTTAAGTCGCACACTTTGACCACAAGTTAAGTTCCTTACAGTTGTAAACAAATAAAAATACGATCAATGTCGAAACATATTATAAGGTACTTTATGTGAACTCGTGGTGGCTGCAGAGGTGGACCCTTACAAGTTTGAGCTGTTTCGTGACAATAGTTATTAAAAGACTTATGTTAAAGAGGAGGTTAAAAGACTTATGTTCTTTGGTGATGATATGTAAGCCCAGTTCGATGTACATATTCCTTGCGAGCAATTCACCAACATTGCTTCACTAGTAGCTTTATCCCCAATACTCTTCCTTCAGTTAATCAAGATAATCGGCTTTTCTCAAACAGGCCCAAGTTGTACCTAGCAATTCTGAATTTCATTTCTTGAACCTAGAATATACCTTTTTCTCAGTTCAGGTGGGTCTAGTGCTACATTGAAGTAAACCTATCAATCTAAAAGTAAACAACGTAGGAAACGATTAACAGCTTCAGTTCGCAACAAACTACTAAGGAACTCGGCTGCAAAATATATTCAAGCACATGTAGAGGTCAACAGGGAAGCTGTTAAGAAATACATGACAAATCATCCTGAAATTAGCAGAAAAGTGATTAACAAACATAAAGAAAGCTAACCCGATGTTAAAGGATATGCTGTATACACATATTCTGAGAAATACCCAACTGTACTTAGAGGGACTGTACAGAAGTATAAGAAAACCCACCCTAAAATCTGTAGCGGTAGCTACCGAGCTTAACAAATATTATTTTTACTAATTATTTTTTGTGCTTACGGACTACTTTTATATGTTGCCATGGCAACCAGTTTTGTAAAAATGATAGATAATATTATTAATTGTAACCTTCTCAGTTAGTTGTAATAGTTAGTTAATAAAGTGTTTTTTTTTTTTTGTCGTTGTTTTGAACACGTAGTTTTTTTTTTGTCGAGACCTTCTGGTTGACGTTAACACTAAACATTCCCGACAACTGGTGACCCCGACGTGATTTTTTTTACCGAGATGCCTCTAGAAACGGAGATAAAGAGCGATACAAGTAAGGCAATGCCTGGAACCACCGACTTCTCCGAGTCTCAAATCACTTCAAAATCGGTACTAGACTACCAAATAGGAGCCTTTGGTGGGCCGACCACAAGACTACCAGTTTTTTTACAAATCTAACCCGGAATTGTGGTTTTTACAAGCAGATGCTGTGTTTGCTACTTCACGTATAACCTCTTCTAAGATCAAATTTCAGACTGTAGTCGCGGGGCTGGAACTGGAGGTCCTAACCCAAGTCGCTGACCTATTGGCAGTTACAGAAGAAGATCCCTACGACGCGCTCAAAAGACGCCTCGTTTCGATCTATGGTGAGTCCAATTCTTCTAAAATTAATAAATTATTAAGTGATACGCAGCTGGGTAGCCAAAAACCCTCTCAATTATATAGATGTATGCTGCTATTGGCAGGTTCTTTGACGGGGGAATCTATAGTGAAGACCCTGTGGCTAAGAAAAACTACCTACTAGAGTTCAGGAAATTTTGGCCGCTACGAAACAAGATGATATTGAGGTTTTAGCCTCTCTGGCAGACAATATTATGGAAGTTGAGACGCCGGCAGAAGTAAATGCCGCTGTTAGAGTGTCACATACAGCAACTAGCAATACCGTTATTGAGGAACTGCGGAGCCTTCGAGAAGAAGTGGCCGAGCTTCGAATGCACTTTAGACAAAAAGGGCAAAATAGCACTCAATCTAGTCCCCAGGAGAGTAAAATATGTTTCTACCACAAACGATTTGGGCCAAAGGCAAAGAAATGTGTCAAACCGTGTGGTTGGAAATCCTTAAGTCCTTTAAACTGAAGGGGTCGACGGAGCAGGCGGCAGTCGTCGGAACCCAACCTCAACGCCGCCTTTTTATAACAGACCGAGAATCTAGGATATGCTTCCTTATTGATACAGGTGCTTCAATCTCAATAATGCCACGTAACCCCAGGATACACAAGAAACCAACGGAATTCACACTGGTAGCAGCCAATAATACTCCAATACCTACCTATGGGGAGAAGACTCTCAAACTTGATCTTGGACTGCGACGAATTCTTCCATGGACATTTCTCTTGGCGGACGTAAGTAGGGCAATAATCGGAGCCGATTTTCTCTTCTATCATGGCATTAATATCGACATTAGAAAGAAGCAGTTGATCGATCGGCAATCCGGATTATCAGTTATCGGAACAGTGTCTACGGTCACTACACCGACCATACTTACTATACCCCAGAATTGTCGTTACGCTCACCTCTTGAAAGAATTTCCCAAGATTACTCGACCATCACCGATCCGTGGACCCGCTCGAAGTGTCATCGAGCACCACATCGAGACTAAAGGAAACCCAGTTACCTGCAAGGCAAGAAGACTTCCACCTGAGAGGTATGCAGCGGTGAAGCAGGAGTTCCAAACCATGATTGAGGAAGGTATTTGCAGACCATCAAGCAGTGCCTGGTCAAGTCCTCTCCATGTAGTTCCCAAAAAAGACGGAAAAATCAGAGTCTGCGGAGATTATCGCGCATTGAATGCTAAAACGGTACCTGATAGGTACGCAGTGCCAAACATAATGGATTTCACCACCCAGTTAGATGGCGCCAAGGTATTCTCGACTCTAGATATTGTACGTGCATACCACCATATCGCCGTTGCTGAGGAAGACATTGGAAAGACAGCTATCATTACGCCTTTTGGCCTGTTTGAATTTCTCAGGATGCCATTCGGTTTGAAAAATGCAGCACAAACTTTTCAGCGTTTCGTGGATAACATGTTGCGAGATCTGCCATACGTTTTTCCATACCTGGACGATTTCTTAGTTGCTTCGAAATCACAGGGGGAACATGAGCATCATCTCAAAGAAATTTTTAAGAGGCTCAATGAATATGATCTTTCCCTCAATGTAAGCAAATGTGTTTTTGGAGAACCTCAGGTCGATTTTCTCGGCTACAGGGTGGACGCAAATGGTATACAGCCTCTTCCTGCAAAAGTTCAAATGATTCAGGAGTACCCGAAACCCAGCAACATCAGTGAACTTCGCAGGTTTCTAGGTATGATAAACTTTTACAGGAGATGCCTCCCTCACGCTGCCGAAACACAAAAACCATTGAACCAACTCACACACAACTGCAAACGGAAGGATAAAACTCCCATTGCATGGACGGAAGAGACACTACGAGCTTTTGAACAGTGCAAACAGAGTCTCGTTGAAGCTGTTAGGCTCTCCCATCCTGGAATTTCAGGGGAAGTCTCTTTAACCTGTGATGCATCCGACAAAGGTATTGGTGGTGCCCTGCAGCAGCAAAAGAACGGTGAATGGCAACCCCTTGGATTTTTTTCAAAAGCTTTGTCAAATACACAAAGAAATTATGCTACTTACGACAGGGAACTCCTCGCGATTTACGAAGGAATTAAACATTTTCGACCTCTTCTAGAAGGTTTAAATTTCCACATCATAACGGACCATAAGCCCTTAATACATGCTTTTCAACAAAAATCTGAGACAGCCTCTCCTCGTCGAATCAGGCATTTAAATTTTATAAGTCAGTTTACCACAGATATTAGATATAAACCCGGATCCGAAAATGTGGTAGCAGACACACTATCCCGAATCGAAGAAATTCAATCTCCGGATGAATTCTCAGAAATAGCGGACGCACAGAAGAAGGACAGTAGCATAGAAGACCTCAAGAAAAATACCAGGCTGCAACTAAAATCCATCTTCATCCCCGGTACAGATATAGAGCTCCTTTGCGAGACTTCAACTTCGACAGCTCGACCCTACATCCCAAAAGAGTTTCGCCGCGTCACTTTTGACCGTCTTCACTCATTGAGCCACCCAGGTATCAGAGCTAGTAGGAAGTTGCTCGCTAGTCGCTACTTCTGGCCGGAAATTAATCGGGATGTTGGTGAATGGGCAAAGACCTGCATTCCTTGCCAAAAGTCTAAAATTCACCGCCACACAGTGACTCCTCTGGGCAGTTATTTACCGGCACCCAGATTTCAACACGTGCACATCGACATAGTGGGACCACTGTTACCATCTGATGGAATGAGATACCTTTTAACCATGGTAGACAGAGCGACCCACTGGCCAGAAGCAATTCCACTCGCTGAGATCAGTGCTTCGGCTGTCGCTCAGGCATTTTATGCCAATTGGGTTACACGATTCGGCTCTCCTCAGCGGATTACGACAGACCAAGGCAGACAATTTGAGGCGGAACTTTTTCTTAGACTCTCAGCAATAATGGGGATTCGGAGGCAGAGAACTACCGCTTATCATCCACAATCCAATGGCTGTGTAGAGCGATGGCACCGGAGTTTGAAAACAGCAATAACGGCTCATCTTAGCTCTACACGATGGACACAGGTTTTGCCATCCGTGTTGCTCGGACTACGAGCTACTTTCAGAGAAGATGTGGGAGCTAGCGTGGCTGAAGCAGTATACGGGCAACCTTTGCGTCTTCCTGGTGACTTTTTAGAGGACACAACAAGTCGAGAGCCTTGTGTTGCCCTTCAGCAGTTGAAAGAGGATCTCGCACGACTCAAGCCCTCAAAATCACGGGAAGTGTACAACAGAAAAACCTTCCAACATAGAGATTTAGCAACTTGTTCCCACGTATTCCTGCGTGAAGATGCTGTTCATAAGCCACTAACACCTCCATATTCTGGCCCTCACCAAGTCTTACGTCGAGGCGATAAGGTATTTACTCTTTTGATCGGCAATAGAGAAGTTACTGTCTCCCTCGATCGTCTCAAGCCTGCTTATATCCTGTCTAGTGACACACCTACGGAAAGCACCTTAGTAAAACAAGCATCATCACCACCTGGACAACCGCAGACATCAAATAATCAGTAAGACGGTTACAGAACAAGGAGCGGGCGTTTGGTGAAAAAGGTGCTCAGTGACTCCGTCACTAGGGGGGGAGTGATGTAGCGGTAGCTACCGAGCTTAACAAATATTATTTTTACTAATTATTTTTTGTGCTTACGGACTACTTTTATATGTTGCCATGGCAACCAGTTTTGTAAAAATGATAGATAATATTATTAATTGTAACCTTCTCAGTTAGTTGTAATAGTTAGTTAATAAAGTGTTTTTTTTTTTGTCGTTGTTTTGAACACGTAGTTTTTTTTTTTGTCGAGACCTTCTGGTTGACGTTAACACTAAACATTCCCGACAAATCCATAGAAAGTCTTAAAAATAAATTATCAGAAAATAATCTTCTTGTTAAACGTGTTGCTGTAACAAAACACGATGAAAGATGTTCGATGGAAAGGTTACAGCCATTATGACCCAAAAAATGAATATTCAAACGACAAAACCGTCGATATTGGGTCACGGTCTACTTGAAATTGGTGTTATGCTGTAAAATGGAAGGAAGACAGCCCTGCTATGTGCTGCATTAACGGGAAAGTCCAACTTCTTCCCTTTCAAGAATATCCTGAACACTTGCATAGCCTCCTTACTTACGAACATTCTGATGCTGAGCATTTTCTAAATAATATTTGGAAATAGAACGGTTGTCTCTAAATGACGTCATTTGGAGCAAAAGAGATAAAAGAGGGAGATATAATGCAAACATGTAAGGTGCGAGGACAGGTATATATCACAGAATAGGGAGTTTAACGCATAGAACACAACAGCAACCGTCTTTTATTCAGATAATTTTTTTTGGTGATGACAACCATGAAAGAGGAATTTTCAAAATGTCAAGCCTGCATTCGTAGGCCAACTCCAGAAAATTCTTCATGAACATGACGAGTATATCAAGGACTTCAGAGATGCTGTTGAGGGTGTTCCCAAAGATCTACAAGATTTCCAGGTAGTTATCAGTGATGACAAAAGTCTTCAAATGCTTACTGAAGACGTTACAATACTCCTACCGCTAACGAAGTTGCTGTCTTGATTGTTGGCCAGGTGTTTGAAAAGCGAGACATTGTTCTCCACAGCAGGGCCCAAAAACTGACCAACTGACCAAACACCAATACACCACCTAAGAAAACTGTGTTTGCAGCATTTTCACGCCTGAATGTTGATGGAGCGAGGAGGTTAAGAACCTTATTTACTTTAATTTCGTAATCTCCTCAACCAATTTATGCTTTATATGTACGCAAAAATAGAAAGAGAAAGACTAAACTTTATTCGAAAAAATCTAAACAGTTAAGAAGTTGAGACTATATTCACTTACAGTATGCCATAAGAAAAGCTGATGGTCTGGTATCATTGCTGGGTAAGATGGTAGTGCTGCCTCGAAGCTTCAATGGAGGACTGTCAAAATAATATAAACTTAACTTTTGCAAATTGCCAAATTGACTTATTATAATATAATAATTTATTGAAATTTACAACTGTACAAAATTTATACATCAAGTAAATGTGATGTTAACTATTAGAATAACGTGACAAAACATGAAAAGTACTACCCATCAGTAGCACTTTCATAAAAATTCTACACTAGAAGGCCATCTTCTTTTCAGACGCCTCGGAGGATTATCAGGAATAGTGTGGGAAGCAAGTTGAGAAATTAGGGGATTTCAGTGGTTATGGAGCTTACTATGAAAGGATAGATATCTGGTTTTAAATATGAATCTAAAATAACAATTATTATTAATAAATTATAAATGTCATGTTTTCATTTCAATCAGCATATTTTCAAGTGTATTATATAAATGAATAAAGTGGCCTACTAGTGGACGCTTTTTGTCGGCAATTTGCCTACTAGTCACCGACTACAAAACTAGCCGATTAGAGGGCTTTACCGACTAGACAGTCTATTTCTAATTCAAACCTTTACGGTAAAGTGCTTGACCGATTTTATGCAAGTACCCCGTGTTATAGTCTGAGTGCAAGTGCATATTTCTTTAATTTAAATTTTAAATTTTTATTATTCATTCCAATATCGATTACATTTTAAGTTATTTTAAGAATTTGAAGTTTGGCTGGCAGTTATTTTAAGAATTTAATAATTAAATTAATTTCCTTTAAGGAAAATAATAAATAAGGAAACCTAGAGCTATCAAAAATATCAAAGGTATCGATTCGTTTCTTGGAATCGACTTTGAATAATCGATTCTAGGTATTAATTATTTTCTAAATAGTCAATGGTGTCAAGAACCAACACATCTCTAATTTATCTCATCAATGCTTTACCTTCGGCAGTTTGAAATCGTAATCCTATTTATAAATTTTCCACAAGCATCTCTTGTCGCGGCTTCGCCCGCTCTCATAACTAAAGAGCTTGGATTATTATAACAAATAATTGAATTTAATGTGTTTATCGTTAAAAATCTATTTTTGAAGAATGAAGTTTAGCTTTATTTCTTCAATGATATTTTTACGCATTGCAGTGATTTTTAACCTGGTTAAGATTGGATTGATTAGGGGGTTGAAAAGTATGTAAAATAATAAATAGACATCCAATTTGGCAGAAATAATTTTATCGATCCATCTGGTTGAATCTTAATTTCGAACCATACAAGTGTATGACAGTTTGGCAAACCTCGTTTCTGGCACTCAAGACTATACATTTTAATTACTATTATAGTAAAATTTATTATCATGAACCTTCTGAAAACTATGAAGATGTAGTTAAAATTTGGTACATTTGGGTTTAATAGTTTTACCATTGCAAACTATGTTGTAGAATGGCCACATATTGGTCGATTTTTAAACTGTAACGGAATCCACATGTCGCTCTTTATATTTATAGCTTTTTTATAACAAATGTAAACTTTGTAACCTCTCTCGAATGCCGCCACCTATTGGTTGATTATCAAACTTCACTGCGCAACACATATTTATCGATTTTTAATGGCAATGTAATTGACAATCTTTAAATTGTATTATTGCTAAACCTTCCTTGAACTATGAAGATGATGTAAAAATTTGGTAAAGATTGGTTCAGTATTTTTGCGGTTTGTGATCACAAACGAAAAATGGCTTGCCCTCTTATATAATAGTATAGATTAGAGAATCCATATCTTCAACAATTTCATGTTTGGCTTACAATAGCTTATCTTAAATTATGAATAGATTTTTTTATATATTCTGTACCAATACATTTTGATCTACCTGAAAAATTGGTCTGTTATTAAATATGATTTTTTACCCTAAGGAAGAAGAATCAATCTATTATAATAAAATAATTAGATACGACAAACATGCCGTCAACGTCAGAATTACGATCAGTTCCGAGGAATATATAATCGATTCTCCCCCCTCCCGGTGCCAAATACTTCTCAGACCTCTGTATGGCCTGATATGCTGCTATTAGTAGAAAATCTATAGGGAAACTTGAAAGCATATAGGAATATAATTTGGTTAATAACAAAACCAGATCCGTGAAATGATCGTAAAAGGTAAAAAATCGTTCTTTTAATTTTCCAAATAAGGAGTCAACAGGGAATGATATATAATATTTTTTGTACTAATTATGTAAACATGGCTACGATTGCCTTTCATGATTTTTCTAAAATGTAAACGTTGAAACCATGAGTTCTTCTTCCCTGAAGACGATTATCACCATTAAAAATATTCATTGTCTTTAAGTCATTATAACATTAATAACAGCTTGTTAAATTTATATTCTGTTTGAGTGTTGTTATAAGAATTTTAATTACTTCACTAATAACCCAAACGATATTTTGAGATCATTATACTAATGATGGAAGATTTCACACTGATTGAAGCTTTGTGTGGTAAAGAATCTTTTTATATTGCATTAGTTATTTTATTTAGAGCTCAGTAATATAGTTTTCTATAAAATATCAAACTTTAACGAAATGCAACATAGAAACTGTGAAATCATTACAGTTAATTTTCATGTCCCTTAATCAGTCTACCTATCCTATCAGTTTATTTTCAATATTTAGTTTTCGTTAAAAAAGGGACTGTTTACGCTTAGTTAAAAAAATATATCATTTTAATTTTTTAAACAGTCAACTTTAATTTTTTTTTCTTTACCTTTCCAATTATGAAAGTCAAACAATTAGTTGTAATTTAGAATATTATTTTTTTTTGTTAATGTTAGCACCTTAGCCTCATTGTATTCATAATTTAAATAAACAGAAGAAAAAAGGAAGAGGAAGGGGATCGCACGTCGGGTGGCCTGTTTATAGTGTTGGAACTCTTATCGCTGGAGGTTGGACTTCGTGCGGCAGTGGCTAGCACAGCCAGTTGAAAAAGATATCGCAACCAGGACGCATGGGAGTCATCGCATACATACATATATATATATATATATATATAATATATAATATATTTTTTGTCTTAGGATCCTGAAATAGCCGGGTGCGCACCGCCGCCGCTACAGTCTGAGCGTCGAACATTGAAATTCGACTGTTGGAAATAATCGCCATCGGACGTTGGTTGCCTTCTATAAATGAGGTCGTTTGGAAGAAACTGCGGAAACTCAGTCTTCACTTCGTAAAAAATAGTATTCTTGAGTTAGTTGGACTTCTATTTAATAATTATTTTTCCTAATATTAATTCAAATGTCCTTTGTTTAAGTTAATGGTTTTTTGTTTAAAATATTTTCTTTATTTGTGGTAAAATGTTTATAATTTTTAATCTTGATACCCATCATAAAATCATTGATACCAATAGATTTAAATTCAACAGTACCCTTTAAGTTATGAGAAATTATAATTTTTTGTTTGTGTTTAATTGAATGTTCTCAATCAAATGTATGTTCTTTGTTTGGTTTTATTTATTTAAGGTGTAAATATATGCTACATAATTGGAAAGACTTATTTTTTTTTTTTTATTTTTTTTTTTTTATAGGTTTCCTATTTTTTTTATTTTAATAATTGATATTTGTAGAACCAGCTGGAAAGGGGATAGTGGTAGGCAGCCAATAACGGTAAGCCCCTCTTCCCAACAGGGACTTTATTTAAATTGCTTGAAAAAAAAAACGAATTAAATGGTCTATTCCTAAGTTAAGTATAAGTACTTTAGAGAAATGTTTTTCGGCTGATCAGTGTGTGTTTGGAATGAGCGGAGACAGCTCACTGGGGAGAAAAAAAAATCAAACATCGAGCATTTAAATGTTAAACAGCCGAAGAATTAAAACTTATATCCTTAAACAAAAGAAATTTTTCATTTGTCGATTTTTACATTTTTTTTAAAAGATATAATTTTATATTTTTTCTTGTACATCAAAGTATTTTGTAACCTTTATGTACATATGTAGAGGCCAATATATATTATATTATTTTTAAACGTAGAAATATAAACGGTTAAAAAGGCTGACTAATCAACAACAAGGATGCACCGAATAGATCTGGCCTCGGAAATTGATCCAGCGAAAAATTTGACATAAAGGAAAAGATCCAAATAATTCCTGTAAAAAAGTGACTTATATCATGTGGTTGCTTAAGAGTCATTATTCACATTGCACTCATTTCTCAATTTTCTAAAGTTAGAACTACGTATTTAGTTAAGCGAAAAAAACACTGTCATCATAAATAATTTTTTTTTTTTTTTTTTTTTTTTTTTAGATTTTCAAATATTACAAAAAAGTTCCTAAAAATGTAAAAGAGTTGAAGCTCAAGCTGAGAAAATGGTAAATATTATTTTATGAAGTCTAATAAAAAAGAAAATTAAATTAATAAATAAAAACAATGCTAGAGACATCCTACTGTGATGATCCAGTATTTTTTTTTTTTTTTTTTTTTTTTTTCTTGAAATTCTGAAAGTGTAAACTGCCTCAAAAAGAGCAATAAATAATATTGAAGGCTTTATGGATCCATTCACACAATAGGTATAATAAGGTATATAAATGAAAAGAAGAGAATTAAAAAAAAAAAAAAAACATAAATAAAGAACCTTAAACTTTACAATATACAAAGTGATAAAAACACAATAAAATGGATTAAATTAAAAAAAAAAAAAAATGAAAACAATAATAATAGTAAAAACAAAAACAGGATTAAATAAAAGCTTCCCAAATTCACTTGATTTATGTAATGTATACAATTGTAAATTTAATTTTAGTTGCTTTATTCATAATATACAGTCTCCTAGGGATTCCCAACGAAACTTGTTCATCCACTTATGAACGGACAAGTCAGGTATAAATAGGTCGCAACATATTTATTGCAGTAAGTTCGAAAATCGACCAATAGGTGGCAAGCGCCATTCTGCAAGAGAGGTCAAAATGTTACGGTACTGTTTAGAGCTTGAAATTTATAACTAAATTTACATATAAAAAAAAAAAAAACTATTCAAAAAGCCATGAAAATGTGGCGCAACATGTTGATCCCAGTATAGCTAAAAGATAGACCGATATATCGCTAATTAAACAGTAAATATCATCTACCCAACTGGATTTACAGTTATGCTTTTACGTTAACTTCAACCACTTTATCAGTGCAATGGCACCAAGTTAAAAACTACAGCTATTCCTAGAAATATCATCGAGGCTATAAATCTAACTGAAAAAGCTACTGAAGAACTCTCATTTATTCCTTAAATTCTAATAATTGCTACAAATCTACCATTTCAATTCAAATTATTAGAATTTCCATTTAAAGTTTTTTTTTTTTTGCTATTAACAAATCACAAGGCTAGACTTGCAAACACATTGTAGTTGATTTTAAAATTCACTGTTTCCCTCACGGTAAATAATAGGTAGGTCTTTCTGAGAGACCTACTGAAGAACATGAAATCCAATCAATAATATTGTTCTCATTACATCGGGAGATAAAACTCGAAATGCCTTTTGAATTGATTTTTTTTTTTTTTTTTTTTTTTTTTTTTAATGCTTTCAGCAATAGAAGGTATTTTTAGATAAATAAATAAAACTTTAATTATTTGTTAAAAATATCCAAGTTTTTTACTTATGAGAGCAGGCGATCCTCAACGGAGAATGGATTTAAATCATATTTTGGGGCTCCACTAAACCATCCAATTCATCTCGTATCCAATCCTTACAATCCAAAATCCTTCGAAAAATCCTCAATGCTCCTTATTTTGTGACAAATAAACTTATACATAAAGATCTTAGTGTTCCATATGTTGCTGATTTAGCCCAAATCAAATATGCATCCTTCCATAGTAAGATCCATAACCACTCTAATCCACTAGTTCTCAAATTGCTTCCCTCTCCATTCCAGATAATCCTCCGAGGCGTCTGAAAAGAAGATGGCCTAAAGACCTTTTAGTGTAGATTTTATTGAAGTGCTACTAGTGAGTAGTTCTTCACAAGTTATTTATATGCCATTGTGTTCACTATCAACACATTAACTTAATGTATATTATCTTGTACAGTTGTAAATATCAATTAATTAAAAAAAAAAAAAAATCATATTTTAGTATCCTACTTTCTTCAATTTGTATCTCTTTTCTCTGTTTTATCGATAAAGTAAATAAGATTATAATATAATCCTCAACACAAATCTAAATATTCGTCGTATAACGCGAAATGTAAATCTTTCTCTATTTGATAGTTAAAACAATTCAAATCAATCCAATAAATCTAATTAAAGAAGTCTGCTCCTTGTTTTTTAATTATATTCATTCGAAAATTCGGAGATACTTAGAATGTCATGTCTATAAAAGTTTGTTATCTGAACGATGATAAATTCTTAAATAAAGGTTACATTAAACATACATAAAATTACATATAATAAAGGTATTGTATATCACGTTACCAATTAGACGGTGATTGTTTAGATGCTGTAGAAGTTTAATTGCTAAGCTTAGAGGTTTGTTAGTTCAATATATTGTTGCAAACAATGATCATGTAGGAAAACTGATACCATTCTTATCTTCAAACTCTAGGTTTTCATATTTTTAATTGATAATTTATCTATTTCTATACGAACTATTCAATATTCATTCATATTGTATCTTTTCATGTCATATAACCTATAATGCTCCAACCCATATAGATCTTGAGCTCAGAATTTGGTAAGTTTGAATAACTATGTTTTCCTCCAAATAAGTGTACCCACTTTCTGAAAGCTGGGTGTGCCCTAGGAGAATTTTTCGACCCCAAGGTGGATCCATAGCAGATAAAACATAACATAAATCTCAATAATATGTCAATTAATTACAAGAGATAATTTACATGAAAGTAATTGGGCCTGTTTGGATACATAGAGTGAAGCTCTGGGGATCAACTAAAGCTTCCAATTCTTCTCGTATCTGATCTATGAAAAATCCAAAATCTTTGAGAAATCCTCAATACTTCTTCCTTTGGCACGAATAAACTTATGCATAAAGATATTAAAGTTCTTATGTTGCTGATTTAGCCAAAATCAGTCATCTAACCTTTCATCGTAAATAAAATCTCTAACCACTCAAATCCACTATTCTTTCGACTTCCAGCCAATAAAAATCCATTCCCGATAACCCTCCAAGATGTCTGGAAAGAAGATGGCCTCGAGACCTTATACTCTAAAAGTTGAGAAGTGCTATCAATGCTTTTTAATAACAATTCTTTCTGTTATTTTTTAAACTTTATTACTTTATTGTTAAATTTAAATTTGCCTCCAAATGAAGAAAACCAGCGAATGAGCTGAAAAAAAATTTACAGTGAATAATTCATGTAAACTATGAAGGAGATCAATCCTGGTATCTCCTCCTTACATTATTTTTAATTGTTCATACTTAAGGAGGTCACAGTTTAATTGAAAATAACTAAATGTCCTTATTGCTGAACCATTCTAGAACTATGAAGATAATGTAGTTAAAACTTGGTACTGAGTTGTTCAGTAGTTTTCGTGGACAAAAGAAAAATGTCTTGTCCGTTTATATAATAGTGTGCTTAAAAAAAAATAGTTATGGATAAAAAAAATACTATTATACATTATTCCTTATCAGTGAAGCAGGTTTGCTCAACCACAAAGAACGAGCAGATGGTTGTGGTATTTGCATTGGTCACGTGCTTTGTATTTCTTTTGTACAGATTAGGTGTTGAGGTGGTAGCTTCTGTAAGAACTATGCCTACATGTTTCCTTCCCCTTTTGTGGGATTGTCCAATTGTCCAATGGGGGGGGGATGCTTTACAAGTTATTTTGACCTTACTGTATTAATTTTCTCAAATATTTACTAAATTATATATGTTCTGCACAGTTTTAAATACAAAAAAATAGATAAATAAAAATAAAAAAGCTGCCTATACGGACTTAAACTCAGTTAATTACCCCGCTCCTTATTTCAATATCACTTAATTGAGATGAATGACAGGGCCATTTCGACTCTTCAAACCTGATTTAATTTATAACTGTTTAACTTATTTATATATTCTTGAGTCTTCACATACCCGGATACCAACATTATCTATTTAGTATCTGTATATCACAGGTAATCTACTTAGTTTATGTTGGAGGATCAGCGATGAAAGTTAAATTCTGAAGAATCCATTTAAATAAAATATTTTTTAGAAGGGTGAGGGAAATGCTATCCTAGCGACCAACGTTAACATAACTGGGCCTTGTTACTGCTAGCTATAAACGATGAATCTGTATCTACAGCAGACACGATGTACGACCTTAGAACGCTTTCATTTCAGCAAAACACCAACAACTAAATACACGGTGCAGAATTTTGATACAGACTATTTTCCAAGCGTTTTAGACTACCACACAGGACCAAATTACTCCATTTCAAACCAGTGTTTGTACCAATATAGAGCTATGGTTTTGAAATCTGGGGTGCTGCTAAGAGGTCAATTGTTTAGGAAATTGATTGTTTTCAGCCATACCTTAAGGAACTCATGATTATATACAATCATCAATACAACTAGGATTGGAGAATTACTTGCTACTTCTATTGAATTTTTTTTAATTTAAATTTTTGAATGTGTAAAAGTTAGGCCCACTATCTACAAAAGTCGGAAATGGATTAAGAAAATAAGGTTTAAATTCGGTAATTAAAATATATAAATCATTGTCGCCTTATTTCCCTTCACCTGTAGACAAAATACACCCTTTCTAATAATGTATATTAACTAAAATTGAAAGACTGCAATGCTAAATACAAGAGAAAAATTGGACAAAACATTCCTATAAGAGCATTAAGTAATAAGATCCAGAATACGAAATTCGCAATCCATTTTAATGAGATAGAAAAAACATAAATTCAACTAAGACTTGGGATTGAAACTAATACATTTAGTTAAAAATAGGCTGAAAAAAAAAATTTATTGATCATTGGAAATAATAAAATCGACCACTCCATCGACAACTTTTTTTTAATTACCATATAAATATTTCCGTTAGTTCATTATTAATTAAATGTTTCCCAAGATTTTTTAAATAGAGTATTTCATGGAGATATGATTTTCCCTCTTATTTTTAATACAAATTTACATAAAATGACAGGTGGTTTTTCACAATTACGTTCGTTGCTTAATTATATCTTTGAACTGTATATGTGCCCAGTTAAAATAAATTCTTATAAAGTAAGAATAAAACTAATAGGTATAAGAATTTTCATAGGAGAATTAGTTTGTTGAGTCATAATAAATAATTGTAAATAAAACAATATAATTAATTTAATTAATATAATTATGATTGATAAGTTTTGTTTAAAGCTGCCAATTCTGTGTATATTTAACACTCTTCGAAATTAAATGAACTAATTAGTATAACTGTATACCTCTCTTGCAGGCCTGTCAATACGTCATGTCTTCCCACTCACTTCTTGTGTACATATTACAACGTAAAACAGCCATAATTTATACAAATTAAAAGCATAATAGAGCTTTTAATGATTTGAAAAATGTTTGGAAAAAAAAAAAACGGAAGCAAATGAGGAGTACCACTGGCTAGATGTACCAGAGCAAACTGGAGTCTCTCATCGCGCTCAAAATTTCAAAAGCCCATTTTTTCATTTTGTAAATTAATTTTAAATATTAAACTAAAGAATAAACTTATAATTCTAATAAAAGAGCCATAATTTGAAATAATAATAAGCATTAATTAATGAAATGCATTACTTGTAATATTGTACTTACATTTATTTTATACAGGGTGTCCAAAAAGAGCCTCGGGTATTTGTTACTTCGATAAAACAAAAACTACTTTAAATAACAAAAAAAAAATTGTTAATTATTACAATATAAAGTGGAAAATTATTTGGAAAAGTTTATGTTATCAAAATGGTGACCGTTATGCTCCTGGCACTCTTCTAATCGGGAACGAAGATTAGGGATCACATGCTGACACATAGCCTACTTCTATTCGTACAATTGCGTCAGGTTCGTGGGATTATTACTTTTAACCCTCCATTAGTCGCAACCGATCTGACAGATCAGCCAAGGTATTACTTGCGCAGTATTCCGAGTAGGATATTTATAATGAGATAAGCGACTCAGTACCTTTCAGCAAACATTCCTCGAATGCATTAGAGACGTCGAATCAATATTCTTTTTAAATTTTTAGTAATTTAGTTTCTATTCCGCTGTAACCGGGACAAGATCTATAAGGTTCATTGCGACTACTGACATTGCGACAGATTTTATTCTATTATTATTACATTATGAATCGTAAGCGCACGTCTGATTTAGGAAACCTAGGAAATTGAAATGATTTGTAAAATTATTCTATGTAATAAGGAGAATAATAGTGATGTAGAAAATTTTGATGAAAGTGAAAAAAGATTCTGAAAGTGAAACAGACGTTTTGAAGAAAGAATTGAGCATTCAGATACTGAACACAAAGATGGTAGATGTATCTAGTGATGAGGAATGCATTACCAATAATTCGTTAATAGGAACGAGTTTGTTTCTGTTTCTTATATTACAGAAAAGAGAAGGATCTATGACCTGTAGCAAGTCATATTCTCTATAACACGACGTTGTGAATTATGTGAAAAACGAATGCTGACTAAATACTTTTGTGAACAATGTAAAATGTATTTATGTTTAGAACATTCAAAAATTGCCAGTCAAAGCTGTTTAAATAAAATTAGTGAAGTAAATAATGGTTAAAAAAGTTGTAGTAACAGAAAAATAGTTAAACGTTTTTATAATAGATAAATAATATTTTTATTACCTAATTTATTAATGTGTATTATTATGTGCATTCCTTTAAAATTCAAATTAAGTAAATGAGAAAAATAAAAGTGATAAAATCACCAGTAAAACGATTGAATTTCAAGAGGTGATCTGTCAGATCCGTGCGACTATTGGTGTTAGTTCTAGGGTTGCGACCACTAGAGGTTTAAGGTATCCCCATGCAAAATAGTCAAGTGGACAAAGGGCGGGACTTTTGGGAGGCCAGTTGATGTTACCCCTACACGAAATTACCTCATTAGGGAATAATTTGTTAACAGCTTCCATTGCTTGATTTGATGTATGGGAAGTGGCCCCATCATGTTGAAACCAAGTTCTTGAGATCAACCTTGAAATTCCTGTAACTCTGGACCCAAAAACTTTCACAGCATATCGCAATAACGGTCACTACACACATTGAGTGGTCGGCCTCGTCGATCTTCATGAAAATAAGGACCGATTATGCCTCTAGCAGACATAGCGACTTTTTGGCTGTGATGGGGTCGTTCATGCTTTCGTCTCGGATTTTACTCTGCCCAGAACCGACCATTCTGTTTATTGACATGACCATTCAGATGAAAGTTTGCTTCATCACTGAAGAGCATGTTGTCAAAATTGTTGAAGTAGTTTTAGTTTTATCGAAGTAACTAATATCCGATACTCTTTTTGGACACCCAAAAACTCAAGAACATGGTTTCAACCATATGGGGCCACTTGTCATACATCAAATCAAGCAATGGAAGCTGTTAACGAATTATTCCCTAATAAGGTCATTTCGTGTAGGGTAACATCAACAAGAAGCCCCAACCTTAGTCCACTTGACTATTTTGCATGGAGTTACCTTAAAAGTAAAGTGTATGAGAATACAGAAGAACCTCGATAATCCGAACCTTTGTATTCCGAACGTTTGATAATCCGAACGCCATTTTGGGAAAAATAAAAATAATCAGAATCGTAAGCACAAACTGAGAGAGGGAAGGGGGAGTGTTGTTATTGTGCCTCTGTTGGTTTGTGGCTTCAGTCACTCTATAACTGCTACAGCAACAACCTGAATGCTGTTTACCTCAGTTGATTACGCTAAAGAAAATTCGTGATTTAGCAGCCAAAAAACGTTCTTCAACCTTAGTTCAGAAAAAAATGAGTGACTATTTTCAAAATGTTTAGTTTTTTGTTTTCTTTAATTTTTTCATCTTTCTGTACAGCATAATTTTATTTTGTGTACAGTACTGTACTTTCTGTGTGTGTATAAGATTGTATACATACTATGTAAAATATTACGAAATTCATGTGCAATACATTACATAAAATATAGTTAGTTACCTTACTGTAGCACAGTAGTATTTCATAAAACAAACTAACAATACAACGTGCTTCTTATTTTATAAGAACTAGTATGTCAGTGTTCATTTTTTGAATGCTACATACTATGCATGAAAAGCACTTTGTTTGGTAATCCGAGCGATTTGATAGTCGGAACCACCCCCAATTAGTTCGGATTATTTAGGTTCTACTGTAATCTGACGAACCTGACGCAATTGAAGCAAAACATGAGGTCAGAAATGGCTGCAATATCGATAGCTATGTGTCAGCATGTGATCACTAATTGTCGTTCCCGATTAGAAGAGTGCTAGGAGCATAACGGTCACCATTAGGATATCATAATCTATTTCAAATAATTTTCCACTTTATATTATAATAATTAACAACAATTTTTGTTTTATTTTTTATTTTTACCTGATCTCCCCCAAAAAAGTTCATTATAGCTCTATTGGAAACTAACCTAATCTGTAATATAAAGCTCCTGTAATGATGATAAGTCCATTATTAACATGTCAAAAACATCGGGGTCGAATGATTTCTTATTTAATGTTGCCATTTTTCTGAAGCCAGTCTTCAGCGGATTTGAAGATAAAAGACAACTGATTAAGAACGTTCGTTATATTATGAATTCTGGAAGCTTTCTAACATGTTCTCTGTAGGCCTTAAATTCTTAGTTGCGAGCCTTTTAAGCTTCGCTATGTTTCCCGATTGGTAATAATGCATGGAATATAATTCTCGGGCCATGAATTAAAATTCGAAATTGAAAATATTTTAATAACACACAAAGGAATATCCACTTTTGCCTTTACATTTATTTTAACGAGAGCTTCTATTATCATATTACAATGGCAACTTTATAATTCTCAGGCGCTAAATTGAATTAATCAAACTTAAACATTTAGGTTTCAAATTCAAGATTTAAATATCTAAATTTTTAAATTCAAAGATTTATTTTCAATTTCATCGCGAAGATTTTATTTGTTATTATTTTATAATACATACCTTCACTTGAACACCACATAGTGTGACTGGAAATACAAGAGTTTATAAGAAAAACATATTTGCGTAGTGAACTGCGTTGTGCCTTACAATCGAATGATTTATTCTGTATGATAACACGTGAAATGAAACAGATAAAAATTGTGAAAGTAAACTTAGCGGAGCACACATTTTTCACTAGTTGCTTTTCCATAATATTTACTTTATACCCGTCAAAATACCAACAAATCAAATATAGGGCTTGAAGAATAGAATTTATGAAGAAAAATAGTGTGCAATAGTGCTTAGTCTACTTCCTTCAGTGAAGCGTCTGAAATAGAATTTATTTTCGGAGTTTCTCTGAAACGGAACTTCCAATTTTCAATCTTTAATATTTTATTGCATTTTGAAAAACATAGAATTAAAGCATAGAATTATATACTGAAAAAATAACAATGCAGCCACTATTTTATTGCAGTATATATACTAAACACTATCTGGCCCTTTTCACTGGCTACGTATTAGGGACAATAATTAGTAAACCTGTATTTTCACACAAAGCATTTGAAGGTTCAATTAATCTAATGTCAACCGTAATAATAAAAATACATTTAAAAACAAAATAAAACGCTATTACAATAATGTGTTCCACACTATTTTGAAGATTAAACATAAATACGAAAAAAAGGGAATCGATAAAAATTATCTTATAGTTTGAAAAATATATATTTTGAGAAAGCCAAGAAATGATTTAGGTAGTTGTCTATTTATTTCCATATAATGAAAAAATGTTTTGTTTTCTTACTGCTGGAAATCAAACACTATCTGATCCTTTTAACCAGCTAGTTAATATTCACGGGTAATACACAATATAATTTAAGGACTAAAAATCACTTAAATTTTATTTATTTTTTTTTTAATTTACATATTTGGATCAGTAGAGAGGACAAAAATAGGTGCACTTTAATTTCCTTCCAGCCCGCTTTGAATGTGGAATACATTAACAAACCCGGTTACTACATCCTGCACACCGGTTGCAATGCCCGCTTGCCTGATCCAGTAGATTTAGCAAATGGATGGAGAAACTGAATCCAGTCTGAATTAAAGCTCCTCTTCCCCACTCTGTTTTATTTGCACAGCCTATTTATTTCAACTATGGGAATAAAATACTCCCTCTATAGGACACGCCGCTCAAAGGATACAGTCAATCGAATGGCTTATCCCCTATTTGATCAAAATAATCAAAGCAGCAATATACTTTTAAATGCTTCCCTATTCATTTAAGCTTCTTCTTAAGCATGCAAATAATTTATTTATTTCCTCCAGAAATGTATTTAATTCATGTATCTGTCTAATTAGTTTCGATTTGCTCGAATTACGAAAAAATATCTTAATTGTTAGATATATCATCCTCTAAGAATAGAATGGATAATTAAAAGATCCTTCAGTCCAAAGAATTAGACTGCAAAATAATAAAGTTATACTATTATAAAGTAGAAATCGTTAGAGCTATTTATTGAATTTTACAACTGTATACAATGAAATATGTTAAGAAGGAAGAAAAGAGAGGCCACAAATATTTTGTGGAGAAATTGAGAAATTTACCGTCGAAAATGAGCATGAAGCGAGAGATTAGGGCTAAAAAAAAATAAGAAGACCAAGATAATGGTTCAGAAAGAAGAAAAAAATTAAAAATATTCATAATAGGAAACCATTGGCTCGAAGTGGTGAACAGCTTCCAGTACCTTGGATCCACAATAAACGATTAATTACTTCTTCCTCCTCATCTAGTAGAGCATAATTTGGCTTGTCTAAGAAAGACTCTGAGGAGTCGACTGACCAGTAATACCACAGAGTTCAGGATGTACAAAACACTAATTAAACCTGTAATAACCTATGCCAGCGAAACGTAGATCATGGAAAAAAGACAAGCGAGGTACTGGACCGGTTTCAGAGAAGAATACTGAGAAATATTCTGGGACCTGTACGTCAACATGGAACATGACAGAGAAGGAAAAATAAGAACCTTTACAACAAACAGAAAGACCTTAATATTTCCTCCAGCATAAGACTCCTGAGATTGAAATGGCTTTGTCACCTAAGTAGAATGGAGGAAAATAGTATGCCAAGGAAAATCTATGAAGGTACACCAGGAAAGATAAATAGGTGGAAAGATAAGTAGAGGAAGACCCAAGGGCCGCTGGAGAGACAGTGTACTCTAAGACATACGGCAGATAAAAATGAATAGGTTGTATGCAATGGGCAGAGAGAAATAGAAAGTAGAAGCTGAAAAAGCCAGGGGCCGCTATATGCTTATGTTGAGTGAACATAAGAAGAAGATGCAATAAAGTAGTATATAATGAAATAATACGGACTTAAGTGCAAATCCAACTGACGAACAAACAAAATATCAACAAAAATATTAAAATTAAAATAAGAAAGTTTCTGATATAATGACACTTAGTAGTGACTAACGAATTGAATACAATGAAAATAAAATTATCGATAGAAAAAGATATGTAATATTGATACAAATTGTGAAAATTTCTTAACATGAGCACTTTGCTGAAAAGAACAACTCTTTGAATTACGCGTCAAAGGAGAAGAGTGATTGTACATTATTTAAAATATTGACTATTTTACTAATTGTAAAATTATTTATTACTTATAATTTAATAGTAATAATTTATAATTATTTACTTAAAAAATTGAGAGATAAACATCAGGTGACTAAGTTTCAGATAGGGGTGAATTATTATATTTAGGAAGAGATGTTGAAACGTGCTTTATAAGCACATAATGATCCTTTAATTGTACAAAGACTCCAAACTCGTATCACAAACCGTTAAGAATGGTGTCGAAATCAGGGGATTAATATAAATTCAAATATGTCTCACCAAATAACCTTGACCCTCCGTCGCACAGTATTTCAGAATCCTAATCTGACTGACTAAAAGTCAAAAAATAGCAGTTCGAATGTTGGAACGAATATTAAGTTACCCAGAACATAGGAAGTAAGAGGCGATCAAACTTATATAGCTGGAGTGGGGTTAATCCAACATGAGCTATTACCCCCATATCCCAGATATTTCAATTTCACATTATTTCTGAAAAGTAAGAATCCTCGGTCAAGACTGTTCTATTGTTGGGTCGAAAGAAAAGAGGGAAAATCCCAAGGCCACCAAGAATCAAAGAACAGTAAACAAACATTTCCGCTGCGTATCTAACGGATACGCGTGGCTATCGAAAGCTTAATGAGCCAATTTGTTAAGCATACCGGATATCAATAAAATACCAATAGTAAATATACAACTATTTACAATAACTATGCAATAATCACCACGGATCTGATTGTCTCCGAACAAATAGATATCCTCACTCTTCATTCTAAAATAATCGTGCCTTTGATTACTCAAATAGAAGTGAACTGTCAATTAAGACCTGATTTCTGTTTAGTAGCGATATAAAGCGTATCCTATAGCTAGAGCTACCTTTTGAGGACAGAGTACTCACAAGTCCATTAGCCAGGCCACAACAAAACGAACCCTCTTGTAACTGCCTCCTTGATACGGTCTTTAAAACTCCACCAGGCCAGGAGCTGATAGCCTACTCTTCACAAACCAAGGCCGCCTTTCAACTCCGCAACGCCAACGACGGCTCAAAGAAGAGCGGAAAAGGAATGAGATGTTATTATATATCTGTGTACTAAGCCAATCCAAAAGGCATTAGGAAGACATCACCTATGCCAGTACAAGTCCCTACTCAAGTTACTGCAGTACGATAATTTTCGCCCCCGTGCGCGTAACGACAGGAGCTCCCTGTTAGGAATGCAGGTCGGAATCTCACCGAAGATTAGCTTGTCGGTGTGTCGTGTCCCTAATATGGTTGAGTGGCAGGATAATTGCACGGAAGGCAAGGTCCACATCTAGGACGGCACCTATCTTTAACCACTTTTGTAATTAACTGCCTGTTTTAACCGCTCCATCTGTTTATTAACACTTCCTTAGCGTCCAAACCTTTGAAGGAAAAATAGTTGTAATGTTTAGAATTTCACCACTCGCTTCAATCCTGCTGTGAAATAAAAAATGAAACGAATCATAAAAACTGGAACTTGGTGTCACTTAAGAATAATATTAACAATTGTCTGTCCGTATAACTTGCAATTCAATGCATTAATAATACCAGCACATTTTGTCAACAGGAGAAAAAACGAGATAAAATAAAATACAATCATATATGAAAGCAAATATAAATATTTACATATTAGCGCAAGATTGATTATTAAGGAGGTGTAAAAATAAACATGATTAAAAAAACAAAGTGAAGAAGATTCAAAAATAGGAGTGGGTAAGGAATCCCAGAAGAAGGTAGCACGAATGATAAATTATTTTTCAAAGGAAGCATTGCTATGTGATGGGGTATACAGGTTAACAGGTTGGGACCTTGTGTTTAGGAGGTGGAGAGAAAAGCGCAGTCAAGAAGGTCAAGGTCAAGAAGATAGCGATTTTTTTTGGTTTTAGTGATTGGAATAGGAAAGTACCAATGAACGATTGGCGTCGTAAATTAAGAAAATGTCACCAAACTTCAAAATATTGGAAATTAACGTGTGGCCACCTGGGGGGAAGATGCATCTAATGAAACAGTTCAATAAAAGTTTTAAGATTACAGTAAATTAGTATTATTTATGGTAAAAACACTAATGACCTATTCATATGATAAATTAATGTTGAAAATGGAATAATACACAATATACAATATTTGTTATGATATTAATGAAAGTAAAAGTTTATAGTAAAAACTGAAATTAAAAGTTCCAAATCACACAAACGTAAATAATTATTGCTTTCATAGCCGCTGGAATAGAAAATTTCCTCTTGGGGAGATACAAACGCCTTAACTTTGGAGTCAATTTTTTTTTATGAATTAGTGAAAGGTGATTGTTTTTAAATTGTGTCCGCCTAATATAACAGTTTTCAGTGGTAAAAACAGGTAATTTTTAGGCAAAAAGTGTTAATCTAAAACTGTAGTGTACCGTAGCGAAGAAGTTAGTTAAAATTTCGGGTATGGCTGAAGCATCCCGAGATACGGAGATGCCAATTGATGATACGCCTACTGGTGCCCTTAACCATGATTCATGGGAAGTTGTCATCGGAAAAAAAAGACCAGCAGCTACAGCAGACCCCAGAAAACAGGCTAAAAAGGTCAGTGATATAAAATTATCAAATCAGTTCGAAGTTTTGTTCCCATCAGAAAAACAAAATACTCAAGTACAGCAAACTATATAACTCCTGTTAGTAAGAAGCCACCTCCAATATATGTACGTGGTATTGAAAACTATCCAGCCTTTGTCTCATTTCTAGAAAAAGAGGTAGGCATTAATAATTTAACTTTAAAAAAACAACAAATAAGGCCATAGTAAAATTACTTCCGAAAACAGCTGACAGCTACAGGAGTGCAGTCAGAAGCCTAAGACAAGTGAACGCAGACTTTCACACATTTCAGCTGGCTGAAGAAAAAAATGCCCGAATAGTTATAAAAGGTTTACACCACTCTACTCCTCCTTCCATTATAAAAGATGAGTTGTTGAGAAATGGATACGAAGCAATAAATATTACAAATGCTATTTCAACAAGAACAAAAACCCCACTACAAATGTTTTTCGTTGATATATCAAAAAATGCATACAATGAAAAAAATTTATGAAATTGAATTTCTATATTATACTCATGTAAAGATAGAAGAACCAAGAAAAAAACGAGATATTCCACAATGTACAAGATGTCAGGGCTTTGGTCACACGAAAAGCTATTGTAACCATCAGGCTCGGTGCGTGCGATGTGGCCAAGCCCATGAGACATCAGTATGCCAAAAAACCAGAGAAACACCCGCGAAATGTGCAAATTGCGAAGGAGCTCATCCAGCTAACTACAGAGGATGTCAGACCTTCAGAGAATTACGAGCTCAACGCAGCAACAGAAATCGTCCTCAGCCGGTGGTTTTAGAGCCTCCTGAGCCAAGGCAGTTTCCACCTTTGCAAAATCGTCCTCTACAACAGCAGCCCAGTGTTCCAGAACCGAACTATCAAGATCATGTTCATTCAAATATTATGGTACAGCCACAACAGACTTGGTCAGGCATGAATCATGTAAGTACAGTTCAAGCACCGCCTACTAATTTTGATCCATCAGAACTTATTTCTGCCCTAAATAATCTTAACAACCTTGTCCGACCTCTTATCAGCCTCATTACTAAATTAAACCAAATAACACAGACAGTATGCCCCCAATATGGCCCCTAATTCTCTGACTGTGGGCTCCTTATCAATCCTACTATGGAATGTTAACGGACTTATACAACGAAAGACTGAATTATTAAATACACCTCCATCACAAACGCATAGACATAGCCTTACTGACGGAAACACATCTGACACCTCGAAATAAACTTAGCATCTCTGGTTATACTTTATACAGAACAGACCATCCTGACAACACTGCACACGGCGGTACTGCCATTGCAATCAAATCGACACTGAAACATTTTTCCATTCATCTTGACTCTACTCCTCAGATACAAATCACAGGAATACACTTACAGACCAAACACAAGAACGTGACGATAGCTGCAATTTATTGCCCCCCAAATACATAATTACAGAGCAAATGTTTACAAAAATCTTTGAAGCTCTTGGTAGTTCGTTTTTTAGCTGGAGGGGACTATAATGCAAAACATCAGTACTGGGGTTCGCGACTGTGCACTCCAAGAGGTAGGAACCTTAGATCTGTTATTCATCGACTGTCATTAGACGTGCTTGGTCCAAACCAACCAACTTACTTACCAAATTCTAGACACAAGAAGCCTGACATATTAGACATATTTGTGACGAAAGGATTAAGGACCGTACCCTGTTCAGTAAAAACCGAAGCGGATCTTGGCTCTGATCATTCCCCTGTAAACCTGATAATGGGCGTCGAAACATTTCTTAAGGAAAAGAGGCCTTCATTAACAGGTGGTATTATGGATTGGGACCAATTTAGAGAGCAACTAAATTCTAAACTGTCCATCCCAACTGCTCTCAAAACAGAAAAAGAATTGGAAGAGGCAGTTGAACTCTTTACAACATCAGTACAAGAAGCTGCATGGTCTTCGCAAACACCAAGGTATAAAGAAACTATCCATTTACCTAACTACCCTCAACATATTAGGGATCTTATTAGAGCCAAGAGACAAGCGCGCAAAAAATGGCAAAAAGACCGATTCCCTTCTGACAGACAGACGTATAATAAACTCAATAATGACCTTAAACACCAAATACGAAAATTTAAACAAAATAACTATGACAATTATTTTTCAAACTTGACAACCGATGATAACAGTCTATGGAATCATACCAAACGCCTCTTGAAGCACCGTGAACCATCGGTCCCACTGAGAAAATATGATGGTTCCTGGGCTGTCTCGGACAGAGAAAAGTCAGAAATTTTTGCCGATTATCTTTCAACTGTATTTAGACCACATGATGACTTAACTGACGCACTCCATGAGGAACATTTAGAGACAATCTTAGACTCACCCCTACCAATGTCACTTCCTCCCAAACCTTTCACTCCTACTGAAGTGCAAAACCATATCAAGCAATTACCAAAAAATAAAGCTCCTGGTTATGATCTCATCACAGCTGAGGTACTCCAAAAACTACCCAGAAAATCATTAGTTTTTCTTACAACCCTTTATAACGCTATTCTCAGAACAACAAAATTTCCCTTACAATGGAAATATTCCTTGATATTAATGATTAATAAGCCGAACAAAGACAAATACACACCTTCTTCCTACATACCTATTAGTCTTTTACCACTCTGTTCTAAAATACTTGAAAAATTACTACTGGACCGTATTACTAAATTACTGACTTAATTAAATACAATACCTGATCACCAATTTGGATTCCGCTCATATCATTCAACAACACAACAGTTACATAGAGTCACAGATTACATATCCGCTGCTTTAGAACTAAAACTTTACGTTTCTGGGGCGTTTTTAGACGTTTCCCAGGCTTTTGATAGAGTATGGCACCAGGGGTTACTAGTAAAATTGAAACCGTTACTACCGCACACTTACTACCTTATCTTAAAATCTTTTCTTTCAGACTGCTTTTTCTCTGTTCGCCAGGGCTCAGATATCTCCTCCATCAAACCTATTTTAGCAGGAGTCCCTCAAGGCTCAATTTTAGCACCTTTTCTATACTTAGTATATACCTATGACATACCGACGAACAATAGCGTATTAACTGCTACTTACGCAGATGACACTGCAATCATGACTAGAGACGCGGACCCTACACAAGCCACCTTAACACTTCAACACAACCTCAACGAGATTCAAACTTGGTGTAAGAAATGGAAAATAAAACTTAATTATGACAAATCCCTTCATATTACATTTACACTGCGACGCAAGACCTGCCCGCCTGTTTACATTGACAACCAACCTTTACACCAAACTGAAAAAGTGACATACTTAGGACTTACGCTTGATAGAAGACTGACATGGGGCCCACACGTCAAGACAAAAAAAAACAGACGTTACAGTTAAGACTGCGACTTCTATACTCAGTACTTCACAGACGCTCAAAAAACTACCTTTAAAACAAAAACTTAACATTTACAGTTACTTGATTAAACCCATCTGGACGTATGCATCGCAAATTTATGGACCGGCCAAAAGAACACATATTCAGAAAATACAGACATTTCAATCTAAATTCCTAAGACTGATAACCGACTCCCCTGTGTCAAACGATATACTACATACAGACTTACGTATTCCGACAGTTAAGAGCCATATTCATAAACTTTATCGACAATTTCATGAGAAACTACGTGGACACACTAACAAACAGATACATAATATGGCAACAGTACAGATACCAGACATAACTCGACGGAGGCTGAAAAGGAAGTGGATGAGGGATCTCCTAGTCTAATCGCTAATAATTTAGTTTCACGCCTGGAGATTGTACCACTGGGTGCTGACTCCCTAATGCCTGATCATGTCTGTTGTATCAATGTAAATTTCACATTCACTGGTTGTCCATTGTGTACAGTTGTGAATACAGTTATTATGTTAAAAAAAAAAAAAAAAAAAAAAAAAAAAAAATTTTATCTGTAGGAGCTGGTGATGTGAGTGTCTGAGGAAAAGAGGAGTTTATGAATATTAAGAATAATATAATAATAAGCTTATGTTTGTTGTTCTCACAGTCTTTTAAGATATTTATGTTGCATTCTTGCAACATCCTATGACAGTTGTCTAATCGGAACGAGGTGTTTCTCAATGACAGCTGCACCATGATCTGCTTCATAATTATTTCACATAATCTTGTGATCAATAACGGGTGGGACACAAGTTTTACCAGCTGCATATGTTGATCTAAACTCGTGGAATAGTTTTTAGAATACATTTTTTCTTTATTTTTATTTTCGTGAAGATCAACTTGAGATTTCAAAAACTTTTCTGGGTCTTCTGGGGGGAAAAGGTTTATTTTTTAATCAGACTGTGAATTCGCGGTCCAACAAAAAAGAATCGCTTTAATATGTAGTTAGAATAACTGTACTCCCAGTATAACTTCAATTTTTTTTCAAAAACTGTTCACCTCTTTATATTGAATCATTTCTTTCTGGCATAGGAAATTCCAATCTAGGGTACCTTTTCAAAACTAAATCAAGAATTTCCTCGCCTCCTCTCTGAAAGATCATGTCCTTCATTTTTATACCTTGAAATGATTCCGTGTATGAAACATTATACTCGTACAAAGTTTCTGAAAAGAAAAGATCCGATTACTTAAAGAAATGGCTACATACGGATCTGAAAGCAATTGTAACTCATTTGAGTAGAGTTTTAGAAAATGTTTATATTAGAGTCATGGTGCTCTTACGTTTCCTGAGAAATGTATCTGAAATTTCACGTATATTATGATGAATTTCGATATAAATTATAACTGCCTCACGGATTTTTTTTTTTTTTTTTTTTTTTTTTTTTTTTTTTTTTTGTAATTTTAAAGGTAATAAAATATTCACTTACTACTACTAGTAGAAGCCATGACTGATAGATAGAAAAAAATCGCACACACTTTTCAAACATTGTAAGTTTTTGAAATATTTTATTTTACATTAGTAATAATCTTATGAGAAGAAGATACCTCAGAAATATTCTTGATGAAATTGTACAGGAACAAGTACAAAAAAGTACTGCAAAAGTAGCCGGAGAACTTCGTAATAAAATTGTCAAAAAAGTAAGATTTGCGAAAGAGCATCAAGAGAAACAAAAAGAAGGAAAAGATGAAACTCAAGGTCCTTCTAAAAACCCATGTTTACAAACTAACATAAATGAGAATCATCCGTATCACGTGTAAAATATATAGGCAGTTTACTTGTTTGCAACATTAAAAAAATATTTGCAACGATTGTATTTCATATTAAGAGCAATTATGCGATTTTCATAGAACTAGTTTTTATGTATAATTTTGTATAGCTTGCGGTTTTCAACGTATTTTGTATTTTTCTGGGTTCCGTGAGAAGCTAAGAAATAAAACCTGTTTTATAAAACATAACATGCTCGTTTTAAAGAAAACTTTTATTGTAACAGTTTTATTATTTATTTTTGTTACTAAACTCTTGAGGTATACTAAGTAAACTAATATATCTGCCTTCGTAAATATGAATATTATATAGATAAAGTGACTAGAAAGGCAGATATGCCAATCACAAACAAGCGGCATCTGTGAGATAAACTCACCCGTCTTTGTCGGTCTAGAAGAAGCACCTACTGGAACTTAATTATAAATTACCTTACAACTTGTAAACAGAACAAAAATAAATTAAAAACATATGGCAGAGAATACATTTGGGGCAGGTTAGTACGAACAATAGAGAATACCAATAGAGCAGGACCTGAAGATTCGACGTCCTCACGCACCAAAAATAAACCGAGATCTAACATCAATCAGCGTCTCTTGAGTCGTTTTCTTGTTCTTTTGATTCTCAAGAAGTCCATTTTTATTTATTTATCTTCTATTTTATTTAAATAACTGATATCTAAATAACCTTCTTTTCAAGTTGAATCGATAAACTATTCGTTGGCATTCCAGTTCCTGACATTGAATATTTTGTCGGTGGTTTTCATACAATATTTGTAGTTAACTCGTTCTACCAGTGCTAATACATTGATCCTCTACAGATCAGATTGTACCTCATCATAGTACTAACACGCACGTAATTTAGTTCATCGTTTGCTTTCTTTTTCGCCTGCAAAATACACACTTACAGTCCAGGTCAGATTATACCTGACTGCTTGTTGGAAGTTACTCATTTCAGAACTTAACTAGTGCTGGATTCAATTGGATGTAGCTGATAACACTAATTACCGAATAATAATTATAAATATGTGTTATAAGTCGAATGAAGTGTCGGGAGAGGGGAAACTGGGGTAGTCTACTTTATCTGATTATATAATAAGTGTACTTCATTTAAGTACAACTTGTTATCGGGAAAAAAAAAGATAATCCACACAAAATCGCTGGGGAACAAAAGCTGAGGTCCTAAGTGTCCAATCCAAAGCCACTAGTTTTTGACTGGATCTAACAATTTCTGACGGCAGAAGAATATTCTTGGTCGCTACTTCCAAACAATTTATCTTTTAATGTAAGTGAATAAATGGTCAGGGGTGCAGTCAAGTAAATAAACACGTCTAAGTTTTTAAATATAAAATTTTTTATTTAAAAACTTGGACGTGTTATTAACTTGATTGCTCCCCTGACCATTTCTTCACTTACATTACACCCTACAGTCAACTATAGAATCACCATCATAATTTATCTTTTATTCTCATGAAAAATTGTTATTTACTTTATTTATTTATTTTTCTTTTAAGGACAGTCTATCTTTCCGTTTAATTTTTTTCACAGGAAACTTAAGGATTCTATTGCCAGATCTGCCCGGATCTAACGATTTTTGTTGGCTAAAGGATATTCCGTTATTGTTCTCCTTTTGAAAATTTATTAAATATTTCTAAATAGTATTTCGACCCTGTCCATCCTTACTTACTGGCTAGGTTGTACTTCCATCGCTTTTCTCTATGATCCTTAAATTTTCTGGTGACAAACAAATAAGCATTGGACTACCGTGCCCCCCCCCCCCCTCAGACAATAAACAGTTTAGTGACACCTCGTTATTTTTAGGGCATGAAGAAATAATTTTTTGTTTTGAAATTTGATATTTGTTACCATGATGTGTCAAAGTGAACAATTATCTAGCGAAACAAAATATAATTAAAAAAAAATAATAATATTTTTTGACTTTTTGAAAACGGATCTCGTCAAATTAAACTTTAAACATAATTTTCTTTATAAGTGACAAGGTTGGACAACCGTGTTTTTTTACCCTGACACTTCAAATACATTACAATTGATATTATAGTTAGAAAGGCAATCAGTAACTTTAATTTTATCTGATAAATGAACTATGTAAATTTTCCTGTATGCTGTTAACAAAGTATTAAACTATTACATGATTACAAATAACCGCATTTCCCTTAAGACGCGCTGAGGGAACAAGATGGCGCTCTAAGGTCCCGTCACCGAACCAATATTTGAGCTAAAGCTATTACTAACCAACAGCCAGCGGATTGTAAATCTCCTCCCTCCAAACTCTCTGCAACATAAAATCTATCCTCAGCTACAACACCCTAAGCTTGTTAAGGGTCATTGATATGAAACTATGTCTTAGATGATATATGGTCGCTATTTAAATAAATTTTATGAATCTATTGATTCACTTCGTAAATAAAGGTTGGTTAGTAATGGTCATAATGGAAGTCCTAAAGATTTTTAACCTTCAACATTTATGCCCCTGAAAATAAAAATGTCTCAATACTATTATCCATTATACGTTTTAAACATAGTAAACCGATTTCAAAACATACGGAAGATTTCATAACTCTAATTTTGAGTAGGTTCCAAAAAGTCTTCTTTTGTTTCCAATTTCGAAATTTATAGGTAGCCAAATGTTTTTACCCGATTTCGCAGTTACGTTGTTATTCTATCGGATGATATATTCTTTTTTAATCACAAGTACCGTAAAACGGCCTGACTTTGCACCAGTGAGTTAACTTTGGACCAAGTTCACTAAAAAATTTCATTTGAATAAAAAGTGTTTCGTTGTCTAAATGAGGGACATATTATATTTCTTACTTGCTTATGGTAACACCATGTTTTATAACAGTTAGTTGATTGTAGTGTTTCAACAGGTGTGATTCCTTTGTGGGATTCAACAAATAAATATTTCTCAAATCGATTAAGTTTTGCATTAATTATATTCTATAATACATTGTAATTTAAATATTTGATATTCATTTTTCTGAAAATATTTGCCAGCAGTCATAGTATTTGAAAATAAAATAGAATCACTTTTTTGATATGAATTAGGAATGACTTTGCACCAAGTATATTTTGGCATAAAATGACCTCTCTTTGGGAAGAAGTCTTAGGCAGCATTGCTCCTTCTAAAGAAATCAATAAACGAGTATATTTTGAAGTTAAGGGGTTAATAGGCTGGTTAAAATCCAAATTAAAGGGATAACGTTTTGCTTCTTGTTAATAAGGTTTTTGTCATATATGTGCAAGTATATTGACGACTGCTGTTAGAATTTTGTCTAACCTAACCATTGCAGATTGCATTATTCCGAAAGTACTTCTCTAAGAATCTATGTGCAATTTATTTTATAGGTATGGTTTTGTTCTTTGTTTACTAAAATTGTAGTTGTTTACGTTATTTAGGCATGTTTTAGGTCGTTATTTTTTTTTTCTGTATAATATTTTGTTGGTATGTTCTTGTATTTTCTATCGCTTCTCAATAAACCATTAAAAATTGTGCAATTTTGTTTCTCTATTCAATGAAAATATCGTGATTTACAATCGTTTCCTTTAACGCAATCCATACAAACAGAGAAAAAAAAAACACTGCTAAACTCCAAACACTATCAAGAAATGACTTTGCATCTAATAACTACTATCAAGCTTTGATTTTACACCAGAACAGGTTTCTATTTACAATGTATACAATTAATTGAAAAAAAAAATATGTTGGTGCAAAGTCACGGGTATCCGGTTGACTTTGCACCAAAGTTTAAAAAAAATATAATTAATTATAAGTTTTGTAAATTTTGCGATTCCGAGATTATGCGATGAATCGACAGCATTTTAAAACTAATTATTCAAAGCAAATAAATTAATACATATATTTTAAAAATTATTCATAGGTAATTAAAGAATGAAGTTCAACAGAAGTGGTGCAAAGTCAAGCCGTTTTACGGTATATAATTATTCGGTGTTAAAGGGCATGTCATCTATTAGGCCAATTTTTTTCCGTATGCTAAATATTCATTCGAATCCTAAAATTAAATACATAAAATCCATTCCACAAGGCTATAAAATAGTTTCATTAAAAGCTTCTTCATTTTTTTACCAATGTCTGTACAACAGAAATAAAAAGAATAACTGAATGACATTGGCACAAACTTCACACACTTCAATTCTTAAAGACCGATTACTCAAATCACTCGCTTTATGTGTAGATGTGGGTTATTTTCAATTAAAAAAAAAAAAAAAAAAAAAAAAAAAAAAAAAAAAAAAAAATATATATATATATATATATATATATATATATTTAAATGTACGGGTGCCTTATGGCATCCCTAATCACTCCAATTCTAGCTAATATATATTTGGAGAATATCACTTACTCCCAAACTCCCTTTGTCTCATTTCTATATATACACTGATGGCATGGCTACCGCGAAATACAGAAGACAATGAACATGAAATTATTTCAGATGGATTTAATAAATTTAAAAAATGAATTAATTATACGATAGTATTTAAAAATAATAATAAAGTGCCTGTTCTTGAAGTGCTTTTGTTCCAAAACCCTAATGGAACAATAGGGACAGAATTGCGAAAAAAAAACAAAAAAAAAAACAGATACATTCCGGAAGATACTTGAATTATAATTGCCATTGTTCTAAATTATAATAAATCATTATAATATAAACACCGCATAAAAATTTAACAAAGCGAGCAAGATAATTATCTACCGATAGAGGAAAATGAAGTAGTAAGTTACGTAAGGTAGATAAATAATTGCTTTTTAACAAAAATCGTTTATTAAAATGTACAGAATTACAGGTTTACATCGTATTTGACTATATGAACTGAAAGAACATATGGAAAGGGTTTACTATTTATTCTGAAAAGAATGCTGATTCAATCTCTTCGGGTCAGGTCAGTGTTCACTGATGGTCTCCTTGTTTAGATTACATAATTCGTTTACAAAACTGTAGATCTTTTTCTAATAATTAGATACCCACACAGACTCATTTGTAATTTACTTAAGCAAATACAATCTCAACAAATACAATATGAAACTAACAGTAAGATATACTAAACTATTTGATTATTTTGTTTCCTGATCTTCCAACTCCATTAACATATAAATAAACAGAAATAGGATAGTAATGGGGAAAGAAGGATCTAATACACAACTCATAAATGATTGTTGTTTTTGATTAAGTTGTCTTCTATTTTGGTTTCTTTCTGTTGATGTATTTTTGTTATTTGTTAGCCCATATTTAGAATAGTGTTTTGATTTCAAACGTTGATTCAGAGTTTTTTTAATGTGCAGTCAAAACTCGTTAAGTCGAAAAACTTGGTAAGTCGAAGTGAAGCTTATTTATCGATTACGTTCATATGATGAATTTTATTTGTTTATTCGAACCGAAAATCGTTAACTCCAACTAAAATTTTTCTCTACACAACTCCATAGTTTCCTAGAATAAAATAGCCATAAAAATCTACTAGCCAGTCTATATCAACCCTATCCTAGCTCATTAGTATTGTTTCGATTCATGGACAACACAAATGTTTATTCTGATTATTGCTATTTTATCAGGCACGGCTACTAGGGGTAGAACCTGACCTCTTTGTAGTTTAAACACAATTCAGCATGTTATAGATCGTTGCACTCCTACATATATGCAGAATAAAGTTACAGGCTATTTCTAATTAGGTATGTAATTTATTGCATATGTATTTTATTATGATTTTTGCATTATAGTATTTCGTTTGCAGTATTAGTATTTCGGTTTTTGTTATTTTTTTCGTAAAATAATTTACACTCAACAGCAAAAAAAACAAAAAAAAACGGACAGACAGTCTCGTAATTTTGTTATATACGTTGTGAAACTGCAAAAAAAAAAAAAAAAAAAAAAAAAAAAAAAAAAAAAAAAAAAAAATGCTTTGATGATGCTTTTTGATAAATACATACCTTCCTGTCTTGAAGGAATGAGAAATCGATTTTTAAAAAAATAATTCCTATAACTGAAATTTCGCAAATTCAACTTCTTTGTTATTTATAAAATTGTTTTAACTTATTCTATGATTAGGGCCCTTCGCCGTAGAAGAGGGAGAAATAACCGCTATTGGAAGAACATCCCTTGTCAAAAAAATTGCTATCTCGAAAAATTGATAACTCGAAGTAAATTTGTTCGAATTATCTCGAGTTTTGAATATATCTATTTTCCTAGTATGATTTTTTTCAATACGATTTCATAGATATAAACACCCTCAGAAATACTTTCGAAAATATATGAAATGTGATTTTAATATATAATACATTTAATACAATATGTAAATCTGAAATAAAAATATTTATTGATTGTTTTAGCCTTAAATTATAAAAATTAATTCATGTTTGTGCTTTAATCAGGGAATAAGCTGAAGTATCCATATGCATAAGCCGGAAGACCATTGTTACAGAGGAGCAATGGAACATGTTCATCGAGGGGTGGATATATAATTCTGTTTGTCGGGAGAGATGAAGCCGTTGGACCTCGCCGTAGCATTACTGGCCAAAGGAAACCGGCATTTTCCGATCCCTATTTCGAAGCCCAGACGGAATTACTGATTGCGTTTTCTTGTCTCGGCTCAAAGTAAGGCCCATAACTTGATCAGCAAAATGATATCCAGCCGCTCGGGGGTCGCCGTGGCCAGGTGAATAACAATGTATTAGCAATGGTATTCTACCATTTTGAAGATTTTATTTCTAATCGATAACATGACACTAACCGATATTATTTGTGATATCACCAGGAAAAATAATTCTGAAAAGGATTTAAAATTTATTTACTAATAAAACCCTCCTTCATATCCTGTTCCAGTAGCTGTAAAAAAATTGTCCTCAAATAGTGCTCTAAATAACTCTCTTCATAAGAATTCAGGCTTTCTTACATTCAGTTTTGGTCAACTCTTACCGTTATAATTTTATTTAGTAATATAAACGCTCTTTTAGATAAAAAAAAAAATATATATAATTTTTATTTTGAAATATCTACACTGAAATACTACATCCTTTCCAAGTTATCGCCATGTTTGACCTTACGTCTCTTAAGTGACCACTTCTGGATAATATAGTCATATTCTGTACTTCGCGCATAGCTGCTCTTGTTCATAGAAAAATAGAAAAATCAAAAGAAAAAAAAATACATTTCAATCCCTAACATATTTTTAGTAGGGATGATTAACGTATTCTATGCCATTAGTCCTCATGTAGAAAAATCAACAAGAAGTGCGGCTATAAATTATACTTTGATAAATAGCCGTGTCAATTCAACTTCAACTATAATTTCATGACGGTTTCCTACACTAATAAGTAACTACAAAGTTTGCGAATAAGTTCATTGAGCAATTGTGTAAATACAATAAATTTTACTTTTTTATTAGACCACATTGTATTAAGATTATTTTCATGGTTATATTTGTTTATTAATTAATAGTCATTTATTATACATTATTTTGTCAAATGACCATAACTTGTTTTCAGTATGACCAAACCGGTTCAACATAGCCATAACAAGTATTTTTCGCTCTTTGAAAAAAATTAAAAACTTTAGCATATTTGTCAAATTTACTTTCAATTCCATAGTTCCCTTAACTATGTAGATAAATAGTGATTTATCAAACGTATTTTATAGAGACGAAGAATTTGATCAGACTTTAAACCTATCTTCAATATTGTGTTCTTGGATTTAACTTGCTAATTTTCAATTTGAATGTATGCTTGCATAACCAAAACATTTCTATTTTGCGTTGGAAATAAGGGGTTTTGTTTTGAAAGTTGGCCCAAAAATTAATTATTTGGTCATTTTTTTCTGTTTATCAACAGAATACTTACTTAAAATCCACATAGCAGACTAAAAGGATAAGAAACTCATCTTTTTTTCTTCAACATTTACTAGACAAACTTACAAACCTTCCGATTTATTAACCATCTTTCATTTGTATTACCTATTTGAACATACGGAGTTGAGCTTTGAGGCTCCACTGATTCGATGAAACCATCCAATTCATCTCGTATAAAAAACATCTGGATAAAAAAGAATTAAACATGCTAATACTCCTAGACTTTTCCAAAGCTTTCGACTCCTTAGAACATACCATCCTCTTTTACAAACTAAAACCCCTTAACTTCTCCAATAGTGCTCACCTCTAGTTTCATTTATTCCTTTACCACCGTACTCAATCAGTTACCATTCCCAACCAAGGTTCATCCTGTTTGCTTAATTTACGAGCAGGTGTAGGTCAGGGATCGACTATTTCCCCTCTGCTTTTTAATTCCTATATTAATGATCGTTCAAACTCCATTCACAATTTTTTCTACCACCTCTACGCCGATGATTCCCAAATTTACTTTTCCTTTCCTCTATCCGAATTACCAACTTCATTTTCCAAAATTTAGGAAGACCTAGATGAAATCTGTGCCTGGGCAAGCCTGAATAAATGAACGTTAAACGTAACTAAAACTCAAGCAATTGTAATAGGATCCTATTCCCTCCTTCGATTGATCTCCAACTTCCCTACTTTATACCTAAATGGTCACCCTATATCTTTCCTCTCCTCTGTTAAAAACTCAGATCTAACCATCGATTAAACCCCATCCTGGAAATCCCATGTTGCCTAAATTTCCCGAAGATCAATTGGCATCCTGAAATTATTTCACCGTTCCCGGCATTTACTTCCTCTATCCGCTCGTAAACTCCTTTTATCCCCCCCCTCATCTTCCCCAAATTCGACTATGGATGTGTCATTTATGGTGGGCACTCGACGACTCTTGAGAAAAGATTAAAGCGTATCATGAATTGCTCCATAAGATTTGTCCTCGGATCCTCTCCGACCGAGATGGGTCTATCTCTACACCGAGTTAAATTGGCTTTCCCCTTCCTTCCGTAGAGAATACTTCCTTGGTATAGTCCTCTTCCAAGCTATTATCACACACCACCTTCCTTTTATCCACATCTTACATTTCAAGTCCTCATCCAACTCATCTCACTACATGCAAGATCCCATCTCTACGATCTCTACACCCCATCCTACAGAACGACTGCATTTCAACGTTCCTTTCTAGCCAGTTCCACTGTTCTTTGGAATTATCTTCCTCCCTTCATTCGCAATGCATCTTCCCTTGGAGTTTTTAAAGCACAACTCCGGATGCTATTTAATCATACAGATAGATACCTTATAACGAATGTTATACCAGAATATTAAATAAAAACCTTTTTTAATTCTTCTTATGATAATGTTTTCACTGTTACTCAAATATTTTTTCTTTATTATTTTTGTCTGTTCCCTCTCAACAAATATTATTTTTCTTCATACTTCACTAGGTGTAAATCCAGAAATTTCATATGTCAATCAACTTTGTATATAATATTTTTTCCTTTACCGAATATAAATAGTTTTGTGTGTTTATTTATATATATTTGTTAATAGATTTTTTTTCTTTAAATTATTTCATTATAAACTTTTACTTTATATTATCTTATTTCATTATTTTATTTAAAATATTTTGGCCAGATGTGATTTACTTTTTATAATTCATTTGTTCTTATTCTTAAGGGACTTTGCCTTAGAATAAAATTTATTTCCTATCTATCTATCGAAATCCTTAGAATCCAAAACCATACGAATAATCCTCAATGCTCCTTACTTCAACACAAATATCTGCAATATCTTGTCGATTCAGCCAAAACCAGATTCCTATATTTTCATTGTAAACGAAACAAATTCACTAGTGTCTCAACATGCTTCTTATTTTATTCTTGATAAATTTCCAAGAAAGAAGATGGTTTTTTTACATTGGTTCTAATATAGAGCTTTTGTGATGGGTAGTTATTTTTTATACTAGCAATTGTAATTCATAACTTGTCATTATGAGCAATATCTTCACATTTAATTCATATTTTTTTTTTATTGTAGGTATATAGTTGTAAATTTAAATGAATAAAAAAAAACTTAGAAGGAATACGTTATGTGGGCAAATTGATGGAAATATTTGTAATGCATCATTTAACGTTTGCTGTTATTTATCATAAAGTCGTCGGATCGATGTGCAATTAGTGTGTACGTGTAACCTCATTGAATTTCGAATATGTACAAATGTCCACTGTTACAGTGAAATTGATGATTTGAGAGAAAATGGGGTACCCAGCGAAAACTGGCTAAGAATTTTTTTTTTTTAATTGTATATCATTTTGTTTTGGATCTTGGATGTATTTTTTCTCTTATTGTATGATATTATAAAATTAATATATATGGGAACTAATTCAGTTTTAATATAAAATTGATTTTCGTGGGGTTACAGGTGAAACACAACATGGGGTTTAGTAAGAAAAGATTTTCAATAAACACCATTCATTTTTTTTTTTTTTTTTTTTTTTTTTTTTTTTGCTTTATCTACTTTGCTACTGGATTCATTTTATCATATAAGTTAAAGATCTGAAATTGCCATTGCAATTTTAAGTAAACCTAAAGCAAAGATACCTTGGTTGTGAGTAACCGTCAATCAAAGATTATTTTGCTTTGTCTGCTTTGGTACTGACGTTATCTTATCAAATAACTTAAAACACTGGCAATATTAGGTTTTTAACTTACTTAATTCCTTATTCCAATCCTTTGGGCGGCGCTTCATTGCAGGTGGGGACTACAACGCTAAACACCAGCGATGGGGCTCTAAAACATCCAATTTCCGAGGTAGTATACTTTCCCGTGTATCATCCTTAAACATTACCGCATCCTTTCACCTAACAATCCTACCTACTGGCCTACATCCCTAATAAAACGCCCAGATATTCTCGACATATTTGTCACCGCTCAAATTCATACTTCCCAAACTACAATAGATTCCTTAGATCACCTTTCCTCAGATCATAGCCCAGTTTTGCTTTTCATTACATTCTACTCCTATTATTAAACCTTCTCCTTCATCCTTAATAACTGGACGAGTAGACTAGGACAAATTCCGTTCGGCTTTAGAAAACCAAATTGACTTAAAAACATGTAAACAAATAGAACATCTTACAAATTCAATTCAAACCTGCATAACAGAAAACACTTCACAAAATAGATTTAAAATTTCAGAAAGTATCTTACTACAGAATATTCGCGTTTTATTAGTAGAGAAACGTCGCGGTAGGGCCAAATGGCATAGAACTCGGTATCCAACTGACAAAACCTATTGTAATAAATTGACTAACAGACTTACATCAGAACTTAAAAAACTAAAATTTGACAATTTACAAAAACAAACTGAACAACTAACTGTTTCCGATAAATTATTATGGAACACTACCAAAAGACTGTTAAAATTCAAAACCTTCAATCATCCTCTCCTTACTCCAGCTCAAACCTGGATCAAATCTGATTTAGAGAAATCGCAGGTATTTGGTGAACAATTACACAATATTTTCATACCTCATCCTGAAATCCCCAATCCTAACCATGTAGAATTTATTATAGCAGAACTGGCCGTTCCTCTCCAAATGACAATTCCTCCTAAAGCCTTCCACCCTTCAGAAATAATAGCCATCATTAGTAAATTGCCCTCCAACAAAGCTCCTGGACACGACCTTATCACTTCAAGAATCCTCAAACACCTTCCAAGGAAAGCAGTATTATTCCTAGCTAACGTTTATAATGCTGTCCTCCGTATAACATATTTTCCCGATTCCTGGAAATCATCAATAATAAAAATGATCCCAAAACCTAAAAAAACGCCAGAAAACCCTTCCTTGTACCGACCTATTTAAAAGCTCCTTTTAAAACGCCTTTATCCCATCCTTGATTCCAATCACATTATTCCTAATCACCAGTTCGGATTTCGCCAGTCTCATTCCACTAACCAACAATGCCATCGTGTGGTGGACGTTATCATATCTGCATTGGAGCGCAAGATGTACTGCACGGGTGTCTTTCTTGACGTTGAACCGGCTTTTGACCGAGAATGGCACCCAGGTCTGCTTTATAAACTTCGCCAATTCCTTCCTTCTACATATTTCCTCATCCTCCGATCCTATCTCTCTGATAGAGTATTTAAAATTAACCACAATTCTACATACTCACCCACCTTTCCTCAGACTCATTCCAATATCCAACAATGTCATCGTGTGTTGGACGTTATCATATCTGCATTGGAGCACAAGATGTACTGCACGGGTGTCTTTCTTGACGTTGAACAGGCTTTTGACCGAGAATGGCACCCAGGTCTGCTTTATAAACTTCGCCAATTCCTTCCTTCTACATATTTCCTCATCCTCCGATCCTATCTCTCTGATAGAGAATTTAAAATTAACCACAATTCTACATACTCACCCACCTTTCCTTAGACTCATTCCAATATCCAACAATGCCATCGTGTGTTGGACGTTATCACATCTGCATTGGAGCGCAAGATGTACTGCACGGGTGTCTTTCTTGACGTTGAACAGGCTTTTGACCGAGAATGGTACCCAGGTCTGCTTTATAAACTTCGCCAATTCCTTCCTTCTACATATTTCCTCATCCTCCGATCCTATCTCTCTGATAGAGAATTTAAAATTAACCACAATTCTACATACTCACCCACCTTTCCTTAGACTCATTCAAATATCCAACAATGCCATCGTGTGTTGGACGTTATTACATCTGCATTGGAGCGCAAGATGTACTGCACGGGTGTCTTTCTTGACGTTGAACAGGCTTTTGACCGAGAATGACACCCAGCCCATCGAATTCTTTCCGCATCCAATCACTCCAATCCAAAATCCTTCGAAAAATCCTAGATGCACCTTACTTCGTCACAAATTAACTTATCCACAATGACCTTAATATCCCATATGTTGCTGATTTGGCACGAATCAGATGCCTATCCTTTCATAATAAACTCACTGCTCATCCACATCCACTTGTTGCACAACTTGCTTCCCATTCCATTTCTGGCAATCCTCCGAGGCGTCTGAAAAGAAAATGGCCCCGTGATCTTCTTTTGTAAATATTCATTAGAGTACTACCAATGGGTAGTTCCTCTACAAGTTTATTCATGTCATTATATCTCATATATTCCGCATATTTACTAGATGTGTTTTGTAATACAGTTGTAAATTTCTATTAATAAAAGAATAAAAACAAGACATATTGGATAAAATAATGTCAGTACCTTAGTAGACAAAGCCAAACAAATCAGTGTTTACTCAAAACTATATTACTAACTTACTGTATTTCACCTGTTGATATAAAAATTAGCGTTTTTTTTCTCATTTATGCCAAAAAACAAAAAATATTCAGGGATATGTATAATCCTTAAGTATTTTGTTTAGATAACGACATTCATTAATGATTTAAACTTTAATGAAAACATTATTAATATATCAATGTAAGTTATCTTGTAATGTCCAATAGATATACCCAGATTTTATGAAGTAGTTGCATTTACAACTAAACAGTGTCCCCATAAAAGTTCAACTGGACCTTAACAGACAAATCTAAAACATAATTGCCAAGAGACGTTTTATCGCCGGCTACTCTGGAACGGCATTAAGTCGCGTTAGGGCGTGTAATCCCCCTCGTCTCTCAGTAAATATCAGTTTCAGAAAATGTCTACATTTTACACAGAATGGAAAATTCTGCGAAAGGGTTTGAATTTTCCGCAGCACTTTTAAAATAAATTACGCCCGGTTTAATCTAGGGAAAAATTTAATCTAAAACCGGCCAGCAAAGGTAATGAAAGTAATGCACACCGTAAAACAGCGGCGTTAGGGCCATCTCATTCTATTTCTTCGGAATTTATGTCCGTCACGGGAAGGGAGATCGTAAAATTCGTTTCGTTTTTTTTTTGTTTTTAAATTTTTTAAATCCCTCTGCTCGAGATTATACACACACCACGTAACCTAGAGTCGTAAAACGCAATTAGCTCTTCTCAAATATCACAATTGAGCTTCTGGAAATCTTAATCGGCGACTGTTCTTCATCTCATCTCCGGTGGTACTGAAATATTATTATTAATTGTCACAATTTAATTTTAATTAAAAAAAAAACTTGTACCGTGGTATAACGTAACAGTAATAATTGCGAATTGTTTGCGTTATAAAAATAATTAAAAGCACTGATTGCTTATGCTTTCTGTTCTCATTCTGTTATAAAAAAATTTTCCGGTACGTTAGTGTTGGAGAGAGGGGCTTATCTTAATACTGAAGCTTCTTCTATTTCGTTGTCAGACGGTTCCCAAATCGTCGTCTTATAAATATTTAGAGAATGCAATGAAGGTAGAAAAATAATCAAACAAAGGAAATATTTAAATAAAAGAACCTTTTCAGATTATCTCAAAAATATTTAATTAGAATATGAGCACAAAATAAAAAAAAAAAAACAAAAAAAAAATCTAGGAAAACAATAGATCATCATCTGTAATCTTCTGCTTCTGATGAAAGAGTCGTCAAATTTTCGATCCAAGCAACACCAACAGAGTATTAAAAAAGATCCAACGCTTAAGAAATGAAATCAAAACGTTACTATGTTTTTATCTAAACCAATACAGTTCCTAAACAGTAGGTACTAGCGGCAAACATTACATATCGAATATATTTTCCATTAAATTTTTGATACAAATAAGTCGTCAAATTTTCGATATGAGCAACACCATTAGAGCTGGAATGTGTAAATAAATCCCCAAACATTTAAAAAATGTTTGCAAACGTTATTTTTTTATTCAAACTAATATGGATCCTAAGCGGTAGGACCCAGCGACAAATTTTAAATACCAAAAAATATTCTCCATTAAATTTCTGGACCAGAAAGATGTCGTTAAATGTTCGACTCGAGCATCACCAACAGAGCTAGAGCGTTTCAAAAAATCCCAACACTATTTCACGGTTTTTCGTGTACTAGGAAAATCGCACCAGGTTTTGAGTGTTGCAAACTTGGACATCAACTAGCATAGTGGATACTAACAGCATATTAAAAATGGTAGATACCATTTTGTAATGCGTTTTCGCGAAAGTTTTTTTTTTTTTTTTTTTTTTTTTTTTTTTTTTTTTTTTTTTTTTTTTTTTTTTTGAATTAACTATGTTTGATAGATTAAGTATTATTAAAAATACCTTGATTATAAAAGTAAGGTAACTGAAAATTCTATTTTTAAAACTAGTTTGAACATTTCAACTGTTTCTACTTAATTTAATTTAAAACTGAACGGATATTTGAAATTTTTAAACCCTTATTACAAAAGTTACTTCAAACTTTTTTCCAATTAGTTTTTCATATAATGTCAATAAGTTAAGTAATTTTCATTTTAATTAATAATATTTATTTTCTTTTTAACAATATAATGTTTTTATTATTTCACCGAGTCTGACATTATTAACACGTCTTTGAAAACTAATTAGTTTATTTCCGGGAATTCAACATTCATTTAATAACATCTCCTCTTTTCTATGAAATATAACTTTGGCTACGTTCTTAATGCTCTTAATCCAATATCTCGGTATCCAAGTCAAGGTAGTCTATTTATAAAAGAATAATTTCTCGAATATGAAGTTCGACCATAATTTCCCAGGAACTACTATTAAGGTGTATTTTTCAGAAAAAAGAGAAATAAAGTTTTCATTAAAATAAGTGCTTAGTTAGAAATTTAATGAAGGCATAGGTTGTTCTGCCATGCCCATGAATCTTCTGTGAAGTTAGACAACTGATTGTATTTAAAAGAGAAAAAATATATAAGAAAAAGCAGTCGACTTTAATCATAAATAAATTTCAAAATTTATGATAAGTTTGGCTCCGAGTTGAAAAGTATTAATTATTCCTGACCTCTGTAAAAATGCACTCTCCCATTCTGAAATTTTCATGTAGTTTATCCTTACGTTAATGTTGCATTCAGGTTTCTGGATTTGTCCATACATTATACATAACTCGTCCGTAAGTTAAACTTGTCTATTTTAAATACATTGAAAAAACAAAAAACGAAAATGTTGGCCTAACTGCTGATTATGTTCTGATCCGGATTCACACCAATTATCTTAAGATACACGGATTATGTAAAAGTATTTTAAACTAAGTTTATAGTGCCAGCCCATTAAAACTATGCTTAAACTACAAGAGGTTTTCGAAACTGTTCTATAACATCTAGTAACCCAATGGTTCGATGTCGACATCAACCTTTGACCAAACCCATCCCATCAAAACCTAAATCCTCAAGACCAGCCCTGACGGAATCCTCTTGTCTGCGTCACGGTCTACCACTCAGTCGTTTACCTGACTGCTCAGATCTGGTAACCTTTAATGAAATTCGTTCATTATTAAATTCAAAGACTTCACTTACCAATTTTAATCACTGCACTTCTATTACCTGAACTACTTTTATATTATAGTTCCCAAATAAAACTCTCTCCAATAATTTTACATTTTTGCCTTGCAAAAGGTAGAGTAGTAGGTTTTATGTTTTTATAAGATCCAGATGGGTCCTGATAATGATAAAGCGTACAAACAAAAAATGACCGTTTTTTCAAATTCCCGAGTTTCAAAGTCTGTAAATATCTTAACGCTATTTATTATTTACCAATACTTTTTTTTTTTAAGTGTTTTCCTTCCAGCAGTAACCCTGTTGAAAGGGAATTTATTTCTTTTTTCTGTACACACCATAATTGTACAAAGTATACAATGTACATGTAATTATTATTTTTGATTCGAATATAATTTTAAATGTGTTGAAAGGTTGATATAAATAAAAAACAAACAAGAAAAATGAAATAAAATAAAGAACAAGAAGTTGTATAACATAAATAACAAGTCAAAATTCAATAAAATCAAGCAACAAAGTTATGTAGAGAAAAGTTTATGAATATTTAGTGGTTTAAAGATATTTCATATTTGTATCCTCTATTTCAATGATTGAATTTTTAAGAAATATTTTGAAATTTTGAAATAAATTGTTCATTAAACATTGACCATCCACCGGCCAATGTTCTAGTTTCCGTACTGTTTTTGTCTGTAGTATAGTTCTGTAGTCAGTGAGTAGTCTGCATTCATATATGAGGTGGTATATATTTTGTTCTTGAATGTATTTACCAATACTTAATAATCCCTTTAGAGCATTCACTAAGCTTGTTTACTAACACTGGACTTTTTCAAAAAAAGCCTCAGTTCAGTTATTTATTTCAAAGAAGAAACATGACAGTGTCCTACGAAATTTTCGTAATATTAAGACATTACTGGAAAAAAAAAATCACAGCCACTGAAGCAACTCGTGAAATTATTAAATATGAAGTGGAAGGTGTCCTTGAAGAACGCACTGCGCGGCGTTGGTTTGAAAAATTTAGAAGTGGAGATACGACGTTGGAAAGGAAGAAGGGCTCCTGACGGCCATTAATGGATATTGATGAGGTTCTGAAGGGAGCTGTTGAGTTAAATTCGTCCACAAGTACTCGCGAACTTGCCAGGGTGTGTGGTGTATCGAAAGATACTGTTAGTCACCATCTTCTCTCCGTGGGGAAGGTGAAAAAGACCTGCAGACTGGTCCCTTACGAACTTACTCCTCAGCAATCAGTAGTCGAACCAAAGAAAAGTTTACAGAACATCATGGGTTTGAACTCCTGCCTCACTTTCGGATTACTAAAGGATTACTCGGCTTGTTTCAATCCATAGCCCATTTTCATCAAGGGGAAAATTTGATAATTTTGTGGAAGTTGAAAATGCTGTCCAAGAGTTCTTTTATAGCCATCCCAAGGAATGGTATCAGCGTGGGACCGAGCAATTAGCAAGCAGATAGGTAATGACGGTAGATAACAATGGACTATACTTTGAGTATTAATTGTATTTTATATCCAAGAAATAATAATACAAATATTTGTTTAAGAAACGGTCATTTTTTTATACACCCTATTAATACGAGAGCTGTAAACATTTTTTAGACCAAAACCCTCAACATGTTTGCACTTTTTTCAGATTTTTCAAAAAAAAAAAAAAAAATTCTTTTAATCAAATAACTTATTAGTTACAATTTTTTTTTTTAAAATCAATTTATTTAAATTTACAACTGTACAAGTATACATCAAGTAAATGTGTTTAAAAAAAAGTTTACAAATAACATGCCTAAACTTGAAAAGAACTACTCATCAGTAGCACTTCAGTAAAAAATAAAAAAATCTACACAAGATCTCTGGGCCATCTTCTTTTCAGACGCCTCGGAGGGTTATCGGGAATTGAGTGGGAAGCAAGTTGAGAAACTAGGGGATTAGAGTGGTTATGGAGCTTACTATGAAAGGATTGGTATCTGGTTTGGGCTAAATCAGCAACATATGGAACATTAAGATCTTTATGGATAAGTTTATCGGTGACAAAGTAAGGAGCATTGAGGATTTTTCGAAGGATTTTGGATTGTAAGGATTGGGTACGGGAAGAATTGGATGGTTTAGTAGAGCCCCAAAGCTCAACTCCGTACGTCCATATAGGTCTAATCACAGTCAAGTAAATGAGTCTTTTGTAATTAATTGGGAGCTTTGAACGTTTGTCAAGTAAATGTTAAAGTAGTCTGTAACGACGAGCAGTTTCTTGTCGTTTTAGTCTTGTATGTGGATTCCAAGTAAGACGTTTGTCTAGTTGGAGTCCTAGATAGCGGATCTGCTCAACAGGGATCAGTGGGATATTATGAAAGGATACGGTTGGTTCAGAAAGTTGTAGGTTTACGGCGAAGGGTAAAGGTTATTTGATAGGATTTGCTTGTGATTTATTTTAATTCTCCAATTTTGGCACCATTCTTGAAGGTTGATGAGATGAAATTGGAGTGTTTGTGAGGCATTGGAGGGATCATTATTTACTGATAATACACATGTGTCATCAGCATACGTGGTAAGGACGGTGCGAGGATGGATCGGGATATCAGCTGTATAGATCGTGTAAAGGATAGGGCCTAGGATACTACCTTAAGGAACACCGGCAGATTGGGTAAAGAGGGAAGAGTAAGAAAATTTATGGTTTACATTGAACATTCTATCACTGAGTTAGGAACGGATAATAAGAAAGTATGTTAAGGGAAGGAATTTGCGGAGCTTGTAAAGCAGTCCTTGGTGCCAGACTCGGTCAAAGGTATTACAAAATTTAAGTTTATTAAATTGCGTACTTAAGAACATCCCAGAGGTAAATTTGTTATGGCGTTGAGTCACAATCGATTGTCATATATTGACGATTTTGGCCAACTTTCACAAAACGTTAGTTTTGATTTTTATGAGTCTTTACCACACAAACGGTTAATCCAATTACAAAATGACAAAATAAAAGCTGTACATCATTTAATTTTGTGTAAAATAGATTTTTAAGGGTCAAAATTTGCCCATTCCTGCTCTGAGATACGTCAATAAATAAAAAAATAAAAAATAAAATGTTGATTTTGGACGAAATGTGTTGCTAAAATCGCAAACCACATTCTGTAAACTTCCTAAAAATAATATTAATGAACAATTACTGGTACGATTGTCTGGCTACATTACATAAACTTCAAAATAAAGTTTAACAATAATAGAATCTACTGTATTTTAATTAATTTGATAATAAAAATGCGTTAATATGTGGATAAAATCGAAATTGACCGGTAGGTGGTGAGCGCTATTCTACATGAGAAGTTACAAAGGTAAGGTGTTATATACAGCTTGAAATTGATAATAAAATTTACCTATACTTAATTAAATGATTGAAAAAAATTATTTGCCAAGTTAAAAAATTACTGCTATGCTTAAAAATATCATTGAAGAAAAAACGGTCAATTGCATACTTCTATACAATATTTTTACCGATAAACAAATAAAACATCAGTTATCAGTGAAAATTATCATTATTTTTACTTATGAGAGCAAGAAAAGCCGCGAGGGGAGACGCTAAGTTAATATTATAAAACTAGTCTAACAGTTTCACACTTAATAGATATGCGATACACCGTGAATGAAATAGGACATCAATACCGGAAAGAAAAAACGCTGGCTTTGAAAGGCTGATAAAAAATTTTCACGACTAATAAATATTTTTTAATCGTAAACTGGGGAAACTGAGCAATACATGGCGGACACGATATATTGCCTAGCCCTGGAATACTAAACCTCAATTTAGGTACCTTATTACTAAACCTTCGTCATTGTGACGAACAGTACCTAAAAATCAATTTAGAAGGTTGTAAAGGAAACAAGAAGAACAAATAATTATCGATTTAACATTTTTATCGATGTAATATTAAAAACATGCACATTTTGTTATATTATAAAAGTGAATATATAAATATATTCTTATTCGGACAACATCAATACTCCGCGTTTTTCCAGATCTACGAAGTTAGACGTTTTCCATTTATTTTTTTTTTTTTTCCCTCTAATTCTTCAAGGCCTGTTTGAAGCACATATTTACTTGAACCTCTCTTTTGTATTTCCGAGCAGCTCTTATCTTCATCAAGTGGTGTTCTTGGAGACTTTCGCTTTCTCTTCTTTCCAGAATCTTGTTGTTTTTTTTCTCTCTGGTTTCAATTTCCTCGATTAATTCAGCAACTTCCTGGATTTCATGGCAATCTGAATCAGATTCTGTGGAATAATCGGGATCAGAAGACAATTTGTCTATTTCCATATCACTTTCAAAATCAGACTCTTCTGAGACGATTCCATCCTTCATTTTCCGCATCACTTTCAAAACCTCTTCTGGGGTAAAATCAATACAGGAAAATTTTCAATACTACGAATTGTCTATGTTTAGTAAAATCTTTGGTTTCATTGTGCATTGGTTGTGGATACGCATTACGCAATTGAAAGAATGTAGGTATAGCAAAATGAAAGGTATAGCAAAACTTTCAAAAATTTAGTAAATCAAAAAATACGATAATTTTGTACAAATAGCTAAGAAAACAATAATATGTTTAAATTTTGTATTTATTTCAAGGTATAAAGTATAAATCAGTTAGCTAGTCAAAAAATATATTAAAAAGTTACAGTTCTATTACCAGATCGCTAAAATAAATTAGATTAGTTATTTATAAAAATGATTTTAAATTGGAATTAAAGTAATAGATAAAATGTGTTTACTAATCGTGAAAAAGTTACTTAATAATAATTATTATTCAACTTCTATTGCTAAACCTTCGTACAGATGCATTGTTACTAAACCTTAGTCGAAATGACGAACACATTTTACTTGTAATACTAAAGCTTCGTTGAACAGACGATGTATGTTTTATTTAGACTAGCTGGTAAAAATCTTAAGAGTTCAACGGTTCTTGCTTCTACTTGGTTCAAAGGGCACTGAGCTGGGACAAGCACTGCTATAACTTCAGCCTCTTAACTTTACCCACAAAGGTAATACCAACGATTTTTCGGCACAGGTAGTCGAATCGACGAAGGTTTAGTATTCCAGGGCTAGAGCTGCATAGACATCGACCAGGTGATTTGTATCGAACGATTAAATAGACATGTGATCGTGTTACATAGAGACCGCTAGTCGGCTCATATACGAATGGTTTGGTGGATAAAGGGGTTATGTAACAAAACACAATTTTGAGTAAGTTTTAATTTAATTTTATTTTTTTAAAGGAAAATGTTACATAACTCCTCCATCATCTTCATATCCCTTTTTCCAGTTGTTTTGAAATATTCAGATTTTGCTTCCTAACACTTCTGCACATAAATTTTTCATCCAATGAATTAGATATTTTTTTTAGGAAATGTATTAAACCCCTTCATCCACAAATCCGTTATACATTTTATTAGTTATAAACGTTACCCAAATTTTTAATATACTTTTAAAGAGATAAAGGTGCTCATTTTGACATAGATATGTTTTATAGTAGTACATGGAAATGAGATCGAAATGGCCAAACCTTCAAATTAAAAAAAAAAATAATAATAAAGGTCTGACCGCTTGATAGTGTTCATCACCCTTTAAAATAACATACTCTCAATTAAATTTCTGATGAGAACCTATCGTCAACTGTTTTATTTTACTAAACACTAAAAGTGCCCAAATGTTACAATTTTCAGTGTGAAAAAAAAATTATACATTTTGAGGGTAAAAAAAAAAAAAACTTTAAAGAAGAAAACTATAGACCTAAAAGTACAGGGAAATTAACATTGAACCTTGAACTCTAAAAACAAAAAGGTCTGACTGCTGGATATTGTTCATCTCCCTTAGCAATAAATGTAGAAACAAGTCTTCCCCGATGTAGCGTCGGGTTTGGGCTGGAAGTGTTAAAAACCTATGTTATTAGCTGTTTAATCAAATAAATCGGAAACAGTTACTTCCAGCACATCTTGTGTTTTATTTATTATTTAAGCACATAAAATTTGCAACAAATTTCAATGGGAAGATTTGGAGAGACTAGCTAACTTGCGGTAATTCGCACTTCTCAGTACCAACAAGTTTGTCGGTACTCTTTTGACTATAACTCCTATAACTATTTTTCCAATCCAAAATTTATTTTTTTTAATCTGAAAGTTGGTTAAATTTCATATCAGACCCCATATATGAAATTTTGATGAAGCCTCGTAAAACACCCAGCCCACTGTTGTGAAATCCTTGTTTTCTTTTTCGACAAATTCCTCGCCATAACTCGTAAAATTCTTCTCCGATCCCAACTTTCTTAATTTCAACTCAAAGCTAATTAAATTTACTATCAACTCAAAGCTAATGAAATTTTAATTGAACTCCGTGAAACAACCACGCCATCCCACTGAACATGTTCAAATCATCATATTTTAAACATACTCATTTAAGATGTTGGTGTGGGTAGTTCACAGAATTTAATCAAAATATCATAAATGGGGTCTCATATTAAATTTCAAAACTATTTCATTTTTTTTTTATAGCCCAACAGAGGGAAACCTTTATATTGAAGTTCAAATTATTATATTGTGTTCGAAATTCTAAAATATTAAATGGTTAAAATAAATATAATATATAAAAATATATTTTTGCCGTGCGTTGTTTATGACATCTAATACACTATCGATGAGCCTACAGATAGATAGATATAGCCCTAGGTGGTCGTTGTAATCATCATTTCTTCAATAGGAATGTCTTCTTCTCCCTCCTCTATGCCTTTCAGCTTGGAGGTGTTAAGGTCTAAGCCATGCATCCCAGGCTCTAGCCAGCGTTTTCATGGCATGTAGACTATTTTCTCTTCTTTGTCACAGATTGGAGATGTGGTCCGTGTATATTAGTCTAGGCCTGCCCCTGGAGACCAAGCTTTTGGTACCATAGATATGAGTAGATAAATATATCGTCTTGAAGATGTGAAGTTTCACACTATTGTCTATCTACTTTTTTCCTGTTGTCTATGAATCCGTGTTGCATAATCGGTAGTAGACACTTTTTTCCATCTTCATTCGGTTGGAAACCTTCCCATCAATCTTTCCATTCCTGTTGTATATTGTACTTAGGTAGCTCCATTTCAGATTATCAGATTTGAATTATGGATCGAGACCAAGACATTGAGCATAGTTTTGATGGCTCTTCCATTGATATGAATTAAATATTTGTGTTTACCTTTGTGCTGGGTCAGTTATCGCCTATCTAATACACCCAACATTGTCTGGGAAACAAAAAGTTCTCTGCACTCTTAACTGATCTAAGCACTGACCTATGCATTTTACACTTAGATTTCAGAAATATCTCTGCATGACTTTGGTGTTAGATTGATTATAAAATCATATTTATAACTTTTTTTTTTACATTTTTGTTAGGAATTGGGAAAATTCTGTTTGTTTTATAACTCTGAAAGTATGAAAATAGGTCCACCATGGAAAGATTTTTTAGGTAAATCTCCTAAATCAATAGGGAGAGAACACGTAATTCAATTCCTTAGACTCCTTCCGGAATAGAGACTTGCTTTTTACCTCTTTTCACTTTCAATCAGCCTAATAACGATTGCCCTTTGAAGTGAAGCTGAGAAATCATTCTTTTTAATCATGCGAAGTGTTCAAAGATAGATTCCTGTTTTGAGAAAGGTTCTTTGCGACCAATCAATGAAGCTAGAAGGCAAACTCTCCACTGAGAAATATATCTTAATTAATCACCCATCCTCGTTTGTAGGGAGAATAAAGGTCAGTTAAAGATTTCATCCTATAAAAAGTTAAGACCTGTATGAGTTTAATAGCCGTTGATAAGTCAACAACAAGTAGTCTAAAACCCGTTAGTAGAACTCTATGCTGAATACTAAGGGAGTTATCATCACGTATTTCAAGCCCGAAGCAAGTATCTATCAAGAATCTGGATTTAGAAGAACAAATACAAATTTCAAAATGTTAAATATATATATATTAACCCATTTAGAGTCAAGTCTAGAATTAATTGAAAGTTTAGATTTTTCCTCAAAGAAATATTTTAAGGTGATATACTTATAAATTATAATACTGTTTAATGGAAACTTTTATTGCAATTGTTTGAATCATAAAATACTTTACAGAACAAAAAACATTATATTTTTCAATTTTATACATTTTCACACAAAAATCACAATTACATCGCTCAAACAATTTAATTATAGAAACCCTTATTTGGCTGAAAGTAAGATGGGGCGAGTGGTGAGAAATAATCAATTGTGCTTCTTTTTTTCTTCAATGGATTAAAAAACCATAAAATTTATTAAAGAAATATTTAAAAAAATTAAATTACCTTTAAAAAGTCGATAATTTGACTCTGAATGACGATTGATTTAAAAATCTTACCTTGCTGCTTTGTAAAGTTCGTATTATTCGTATTATTACAGACTTATGTATCTGTTCTTTTCTATAACGTTTTTTTGTATATTGTTTTTTATCTGTCATTCTGTATTTCATTTGGCATCTGTTTATCGGTCTGTTATTTTGTCACATCCTTAAAGGAAAATTTTTGAAAATAGCTCAAAAATACATTTTCGGACTTTATTTCTATCAAAAAAAAAAAAAAAAAAAAAAAAAAAAAAAAAAAAAAAAAAAAAAAAAAAAAAAAAAAAAAAAAAAAAAAAAAAAAAAAAAAAAAAAAAAAAAAAAAAAAAAAAAAAAAAAAAAAGCATTTCTAAGTTCTGATATTAAAATTTTGTAACGTTTTAACATAAAAAAAAAGGTTAATAAATGAGCGTAAATATTTTGAATAAAAAATTAGAGATATCATAAAATGGTTTACAAAACAACCTTTCCTGTGAAAACGGACATCTCATAAAAAACGACCCAATATGTACAAAATCTGATTTCAGAAAAATTAAAAAAATCACTGATCGACCAACTCTAAAGTAACATTATAAACATAATGTTATCAAATACGCAGGCTTGTCCCTTCTTTAAATTGTTCCTATTATTTTTTCCAGAAAGCTCGGAAATAGAACACAGGAGACAGTGAACAAGGCGAATGCAAATAAACGAATCGTAAAGTTGGCGATAATTCGAATAAATAAAAAGTCAATTAATTCGACTCTGAATGTCGATAGTTTTAAAACATATCGCTTTGTAGGTATCAATACAGCTATTAAGATAAGATTAGTGAGAGAAATCTACCCTTGAGTGAATTTAAAAATAAATTATTACATATTTAATTTAAAACATTACACCACAAGTCAATGAACCACTGATTGTCATTAATAACTGAAAATTTTTAATTAATTGTAGAATGTACACTTATTAGTAATCCCAACAATTCAGGAAACGATGTATTACTAAGACATTAAGAATGTATGACATAAAAAAACAATATAAAAAAAATAAATGCATAAATAAAATAAAATAAATTGAAAAATGCTAATGCAATAAAATAATGCAGTTAATTACAAAACTGATACTGAAAAAATAGAAACGATGTATGCTAATTAAATATATAAATTAAAAATATAAATTGTCCAACTTAATGATAAGGAATGTACAACCATAACAAAAATAGAAATATACTTTTAACAAAAATAAAAAATAAATCACTAAATATAATCTTCGATATTTACAATATATACATTATTAGATTTGGGGTCGAACAAAGAGTAATATTAGGAATAGTTGAAAAAAATGAAAGAGATTCATGAAACATTCAATTCATTAACTCGATCCGAAATTGCTCTTTTTAATCTGAAGTCTGGGTAAATTTACTATCAGACTACATATGAAATTTTGATTGGATCCAGTGAAACATCCATGCCAGCAAGCTAATGTAAAATCAAAGTTTTACAGCGCTATAAATCCAAAAAAAAAAAAAAAAAAAAAATATTGTGGAGAAGTGGGATTTACCGCGTTAGCCAATGTCTTCAATTTTTTCTTCCCCCACAGTTCTGATGATGTTTGGTGCACTGCATCTATGATTCGGTCTCTTAATTGCTCTTTTGAGTTGATTGACATTGAATAACTTTTCTGCTTCGAGGTTCCCCATACGAATAAATCCATGGGTGTCATATCAGGTGATCTGGGTAGCCAAGGTACTACTCCTCCACGTCCAATCCACCGTTGTGGATAATTTATATCCAGCCAAGCAACTCTGCTATAATGAGCTGGACATCCATCGAGTTGGAACCACATTTCAATCCGCTGCTGTAAGGGAATGTCATCTAAATAATTAGAAAAGTTGTTCTCCAAAAAATGTGTAAATGTGATACCATTCAATCTTCCTGGTAAAAAATATGGCCCCACCAGTTATCCGTTCCAAATTCCAAGCCAAACTTTAATAGCAAATTCATGCTGAAACCTATTCTCTCTAATAGCTCTGGGATTTACAACAGCCCATACATGATAATTTCTTTGATTAACAATTCCTCCTATTGTAAAGGTAGCTGCATCGGTTCATATAATTTTTAATGGAAATATTTTATCATTGCGAATTTTGTCAAGAAACCAGTTACTAAAATTCAATATATATTTTTTTTTTTTTTAATTTTTAATTTTTGCCCAAGACTTCTATTGAAGTCCTATACTCGCCAGGGTGGGAAGGTTTGACATAATCTTGAGGTAATAAATTCTGAACTTTTTGAAGATGGTATGGGTAGCGATTATCACCTTTCAAAGTTCGCCATATTGCTTGCCGCGATATTGCTAATGCAGCAGATGCTCTTCGGATGTTAGTCTTAGGATTGTTATCGAAGTGGCGTTGGACACAATTTCTTCACCGATAATCTGCTCTTTTTGCTCCCTGGAATTGGTCGCCTTCATTACGTATTAAGAATGACCCAGTCTCTCGTAGTCTATTAAAAGTTAAAGAAAAGACTCGTCGATTAGGCACTCTTCTATTTGGAAATCGGCGCGCAAACTCCGGCACCGCTTCTAAAGCATTACAGAAACCATACACAAAAATCATATCAGCGTATTCAATATCAGAATGTGTATGCGGGGCATTGTAGCTGATGCTATTCACAGAAAAATATCTGAGTAACTGATTGAAGACTGATTTAGGGATTATAATCCTAGAAGGAAGCCAAAATGTAAACAAATAAAAGAATGTAAAGGGTAACATTAAGTGTTTACATATCTCACTGCCTAGCCTGACGAACTTTGAAAGGTGATAATCGCTACCTGTAACATTTTTGTTCTGTTTCTTTTTTTGCGATTTTCTCTAAAACTAAGATAATCTCTAAAGGACTTTTTGTCTTAGTTTTTTGGTCCCCTATAAGTTCCTAAAGTTTTTCCATTTAAATTCGGGACACTCTGTATATATATATATGTGTTATAGACTTTACAATCTTGCTTGATAAAATAAAATATTAAGCAAAATCTTAAACAAATTTTTTATATTCATGATCAAATAAAACTTGTTTTAACTCAATTATATTAATTTTTTAAATAGAATTATTCAATTTTTTTTTGTTTTTTTTTACTTTAATTAGTTTATTTATATATTCACTTCAATTTTAATTTCCTTTTGTCTAAAATATTTAAGATTTAATACTGGCCTTTACACATACGCGCTTTCCCTAAATCCTGGAGCGTGACGAAAGCGCGCGAGTCAAACCGTCGCGCTTTCCTCTAGGAAAGACGTACGGAAAGCGTGTCGATTTGATGTGTAAACTTTATCTTTATACCCGTTAAATTTGATATTCAATTTCCTTACCAATAATTCTATAAGGGAGAAACATCACGGTATTGATTTCATTTTTTTTTTTTTTGGAGGGAGCGTGGGGGAGGGAATCGGAATTCAACTGATTTTTCTGAAATTTGATACTCAGGTTACATACCTACATACCGATAATTGTATAAAAGTGAAACATGAGCTTATTGATTTCTTTTATTTGGGGAGGGGGGCTAAGGGGGATCAGAATTCAACTGATTTTTGTAAAATTTGATAAGTAAGTTACATACCTACATACCGATAATGTTATAAGTGCGAAACATCACTGTATTGATTTCTTTTTCTTTTTTTAAGGTAGGCGGCGGGGGGAGGGGGCAGAATTCAACTGATTTTCGTAAAATTTGGTACCCAACATACATACCTGCATACTGATAATTTTGTAAGGCTGAAACCACTGTATTGATTTATTTTTTTTTTTGGAAGCTCCGGCTTGTCTACCAGGTATGGGGGGGGGGGGGAGGGGTTCAGAATTCAACTGAATTTTGTAAAATTTGATAATCATGTTACATACCTACATACCAATAACTGTATAAGGGTGAAACATCACTGTATTGTTTTTTTTGGGGGAGGGAGGCGAGTGGTGGGGAATCAGAATTCAACTAATGTTCGTGTTCGAGCTTTTCTGCGTGGAAGCTCCGGCTTGTCTAAAGACAGTACCCGCTTTCCTAACGCCATGGCGCGCCGCCTTATCTGAAACCTCAAGTTTTATTGACACCATAGATGCTTGACTTTGGTCCATGGAGCTCATTGCCAATTTCATTAATTTGTACAATTGTACAATTTGTACATTAATCTGATCTAAGAAAACGACACACAGTTCATCGAACCATGAACTTATATAAAAAAAAAAAAAAAAATCGATTCAGTGATGCTTCACCGTTATCAAATTGTTGGTATGTAATTATATAACTAGAATATCAAATTATACGAAAGTCGGTTGAATTCCAATTCCCTCTAAAAGTTTACCCCTCCCCCCCCCAAATAAAAGAAATCAATTCAGTGATGTTTCACCCATATAAAATTGTTGGTATGTGGGTATGTAACTTGAATATTAAATTTTACAAAATCGGTTGAATACCAATTTACTCGCCCCCTCCAACAAAAAAGAAGTCGATAGAGTGATGCTTCACCATTATAAAATTGTTGGTCTGTAGTTATGTAACTAGAATATCAAATTACACGAAAGCCGGTTGAATTCCAATTCCCCCTCAAAGTTTACCCCTCCCCCCAAAAAAAAGAAATCAATTCATTGATGTTTCACCCTTATAAAATGATTGATATGTGGGTATATAACTTCAATATAAAATTTTACGAAAATTAGTTAAATTCTTATTCAACCCTCCCCCCTCCAAAAAAAAAATAAATAAAAATAAGAGAAGAAATCGATTCAGTGATGCTTCGCTGTGATAAAATTGTTGGTAAAGAAAATAAATAAACTTGTACCACTACAACCCATGAAGGGTCTTGGGTTCTGGACTTAGGGTAAGGATGCACTGTTACAAGGCCAATGGTTGTGAAAGAAGGAGATTTGGCCTAAATCTCGCCCAACCGCCAGGTTTTCCCCATGGAAGGGTACCCACTTTGTAGAGGCTGAGTGTGCCTCAGGAGGTCTCCTGACCTCGAAATCGAACTACAACCGAAATAAAAGAAAATAAATTATCTCCGGGCTCGGGAGCTTAGTAGTCAAGTGCCTTACCCACTGAGCTACCTCACCTCACTAAAATTGTTGGTATGTAACTTAAATATCAAATTTAACGAAAATCGGTTAAATTCCTATCCTCCCCCCCAAAAAAAAAGAAAAGAAAAACAAATCAATAGATTGATGCTTCACCGTTGTATAATTGTTTTTTTGTTTTTTTTATTCTTTTATTAATAGAAATTTACAACTGTATTACAAAACACATCTAGTAAATATGCGGTATATATGAGATATAATGACATAAATACAATTTGTAGAGGAACTACCCATTGGTAGTACTCTAATGAATATTTACAAAAGAAGATCACGAGGCCATCTTCTTTTCAGACGCCTCGGAGGATTGCCAGAAATGTAATGGTAAGCAAGTTGTGCAACAAGTGGATTTGGATGAGCTGTGAGTTTATTATGAAAGGAGAGGTATCTGGTTCGTGCCAAATCAGCAACATATGGGATATAAAGGTCATTGTGGATAAGTTCATTTGTGACGAAGTAAGGAGCATCTAGGATTTTTCGAAGGATTTTGGATTGGAGTGATTGGATGCGGGAAGAATTCGATGGTTTGGTGGATCCCCATAACTCTATTCCGTATGTCCAAATAGGTCTGATAATCGTCATTTATATGAGTTTTTTTTATAGTGAATCGGGAGATTTTAACGTTTGTCAAGTAGGTGTTGTAATAGTCGAAATCGACGTGCAGCTTCTTGTCTTTTCAATCTTGTATGAGGGTTCCAGGTAAGTCTCTTGTCCAGATAAAATCCAAGGTATCTTATTTGTTCTACATTATTTATGGTACTCCATTAAAGGATACAGGAGAACAGGATGAGGTAGGTTTTCGACGTAGGGTAAAGGTTATTTGCTGGGATTAACTGGGATTTATCTTAACTCTCCAGTTATGACACCATTCTTCAAGGGAAGTGATGTGTGACTGGAGTGTCTGGGATGCAGCAAATGGATCATCATTGACTGATAACACGCTGGTGCCATCAGCATAGGTTGTGAGGATAGTATTAGGATGGGTTGGGATATCAGCTGTATACACTGTATAAAGGATGGGACCCAGGATACTACCTTGAGGAATACCAGCGGTCTGGGGAAAGATAGATGAGTATTTAGAATTGTGATTAACTTTAAATACCCTATCAGAAAGGAAGGAACGGAGGATGAGGAAATATGTAGATGGAGGAATTGGCGAAGTTTATAAAGCAGACCTGGGTGCCATACTCGGTCACATGCCTGTTCAACGTCAAGAAAGACACCCGTGCAGTACATCTTGCGCTCCAGTGCAGATGAGATAACATCCACCATATAATTGTTAGTATGTACTTATACATTATGGATATCAAGCTTTACGAAAATCGGTTGAGTTCTTTTTTAGTCCGACTCCGCTAAAAGGTAATCAAAATCAGTTGCTAAAATATATACAACAACCATCAGAGTTACTTTTCGTCATCCATAAGGATACTTTAAACTAAAATGAGGTCTCATATCATGCTATACTATAAACTGAACCGGCCATGCCCCCTAAAACTGTTGGCCTAACGACCGCTCCGCGAGCCGGGGAAAGTGCGAGAGTAATGGCCTTTATACATATTTTCTTTCCCTTCATAAGGTCGACACGCTTTCCGTGCGGAAAGCGCGGCCTCACATTTTGGCTATTCAATCTTTCCCGCTGGATAGCGCGGTGGTTTGACTCGCGCGCTTTCTTCACGCTCCAGTGTATTGTGGGATAGTAAAAAAGCTTTAGGTACAACCTTATAAAATTATCGGTATGTAACTTGAATATCAAATTAAACGGGCGTAGAGATGAAATTTACACATCAAGTCGACACGCTTTCCGCACGGAAAGCGCGACCTCACAATTTGGCTCCACAATTTAGACCTACACGCTTTCCTGTTTGAGGCTCTTTCCGTACGGAAAGCGTGTATGTGTAAAGGCACTGTTTTACAGATCTGCCAGGAATTTGACGATTTTTTGAGGCCGAAGGACATCCTTGGCCACTCTCTCCATCCACAATTAGAATTAGCTTTTTCGTCCTTAAGGATTGCTGTTTTAACGGTTACAGTGCTATAAGAAAACTGTTTTACAGATCTGCCAGGATATATTAATAATTAAGGTCTATTAGTTATCTTCTGTGGATAAATTATTAAGTAACTGGTCAACTATGTTGGTTATCTATTCTCTCTCTCTCTCTCTCTCTCTCTCTCTCTCTCTCTCTCTCTCTCTCTCTCTCTCTCTCTCTCTCTCTCTCTCTCTCTCTCTCTCTCTCTCTCTCTCTCTCTCTCTCTCTCTCTCTCTCTCTCTCTCTCTCTCTCTCTCTCTCTCTCTCTCTCTCTCTCTCTCTCTCTCTCTCTCTCTCTCTCTCTCTCTCTCTCTCTCTCTCTCTCTCTCACTCACTCTCTCGCAGTCGATCAATCATTGTACAGATTAACTGCTCAGTAAGTAAGGACTTGAGGCTGTCACTAATATCGCAAGAACTTCGTGATATTATATTGTGAAATTAATTTTACTAGATATTTAAATATAAAAACTATAAAACTTGGAGGGAAATTATAACAAATAAAAATAAAAGCAATGAATAGACATTTACCTTTGCATAAAAATAAATGTATTTAAATAACAAAACACAAAAAATGAAAACAATAAAGGTAGTTATTCAAAAATAAAAAATGTTGTGATGTGATGCTTTCATTTTTACAGCTGCTACCAACAATGTATTATATTTATGATGTAATAAACATTCAATATAACCTTAAAACAGATTTCATCCATTTTTTTTTTTTCTTTTTCTTTTAAGAAATATGACAAAGATAACAGAGGACGTTAAGTAGTTGTTAAAGGAAAAATCTTAATATTTACTACTTTTAGAAAATTCTTGCCGATATATTTTAAATTCCTTATAACAACTTTCTAGGAATATTTTTTTATTGATGATTAAGATGCAAAATTATGCAATATAACTTGGTAGATATGTAAAGTAGATGCCTAAATTAAACAGAAAATATTCAAACGTGCTCAATGAAGTTCCAAGGACGCATCAGCTTTTTTAAATTTTTATTTACGTAAACTTAATTGTAATTTCTTCTAAGATATATTATATATCTATATATTTTATATATAAACTTTTGGAATTTTATTCTTATATTTAACACAAGCTTTAAAACCCACATTTTGGAAGATAAAAAAATATATGCTTTTTGCTATGGTAATGAAATCAGGTACATTTAATAATGGTGCTATTGGTATTGGTATTACATTTCATTAGTACCTTAAAGAAATTAGGCATTGTCTAATAGATTATACTATGGATTTTCGTTAAACTTGGCCAATTAAGTTTTTTTTCGATATCCTTGAATCTTATTGTCACTAGATATAATTAAATATTTTTAGCTATATATTCACATTTATTACCCATAATTTATCGAATTTTGAGTATCGTAATACATCCACTAAAAATTGAGGAAATCCGCTAGTTTTTATACAAATGGAAACCTGGAAAGATCAGGTTGGCAGTCTCAATTGTTTCACAGTATGGCAGAAGTTATACCACTATATGATACTGAAGGGTCGAAATGATAGAAAGATCAAGTCCACATTTACCAACTTCAGATTTCACAGTGACTAGGTAAAATACGTTTATTCTCAAGGTATTTATTTACAGTACTGATATGTATCAAGGTTACAGATTTTAAATTAAAACGAATATGTACCACCATACACAATAGCCTGATTTCTGGACCGGAGATCGGGAATCTGCAAACCTTCTAGAAAGTAGTGCAGGTGGGCCATTTAAAAGAGAGTTTTTTTATTTACTATACCTTAATTTATAATATTCGGGGTATAAACATTATATACTTAGTTAATATCTACCCTTCAACTATTAAGAAGTCCGTAGGCATAATGGTGTCAGATCTAGGTTGGGAACTATGCTTTAAAAAGGGCCAGAATCGTCATTTCAGATGATAACCCGGCGGTGTGATCATAGAAAGCATGGTATTACAAGGAAGAAAATACCACCTCCCATGAATGCCACTGACAATCTTATGCTAGTACGGCAGCTTGCGGGACAAAACTTATGACTGGAAGGTGGGTGATTTTAATGCTAATCCCGTTCTATACCTTTGTGAGGGTCTATGTTTGTCGTAGGGCAGGACTGGTATAATTGAGGTTTTGTTGAGTTAAATTCTAGCATTTTTCGACAATATTTTACTTTTGAAGGAAGGATGAAAGAAAAAAGGGAAGGGTAAGGTGGCTCGACCATGCGAAACTTATTGGAAGCGATCGTCTCCTAAGAAAACTGCTGTATGAAAAGCCAGGAGGTGTTCGAAGACGAGGGTCGTCTTAGGATGAGATGGCTGAAGAGATAGAAGAAGACTTACGGCAGTTAATGATCAAACGTTGGAGAGCTGTTGCTGACGAATACTGTGATAAGGTCCATATTATTGGAGGGCAATAGCGCCGAATATAATAATAATTGAATGTTATTTATAGAGGATGTTTCTTATGAAAGGAAGAGTTGCCAAACAATTAGCATTACTTAATTGCTAGTATAACTAAACTATGAATAGAGAAATTAAACAAGAAGTAGTGTTTAGTACAACAAAATCGTTGTTAATCGATTGTTCAACTATCGGACGGTGGTCTGACTCATGATCTCTTCCAGCTGATTGTTGATTTTATCCTCCACTTCCGCTTTTTGCTTGACAACCGACAGTAGCTTTTGAAGCCTCCGAACGTCGTTTATTTCAGCATCCTTGAGAGAAGCAGACCTCTCTTTGCACTCAGCGTCCAGGTTCTTCAGCTTCAACATGCTCTCATGAGCTAGGTGCTGCACTTCCCGCACCTTCTTCATGTTGACCCAAGTCTCGTCGAGCTCTGATTGGATCATTTTGGCAGCGTTGAAGATGTTTTGTCCATTCCGGTCGAACATATCCATGCTGATGGTGCGTAAGTCGACGATCCGAACTGTGCTTCGTTTCCCGCTGAAATAATAAACAAAAACCAATCTTATAAGTGATATATTCAATATTAGTTGATCCATATTATTTAGTATTAATGGTCATAAATAAGCAATTTATTTAATAAACTAATACTTAATAAATTTTCTAATTTATTTAAAAATCGATACAGATGTCATGTATTGGAAAGCAGCTATTTCTATCAAAACAGATCAATATGGATTTAATTGTACAAGGGAGTTCTGCGCACGCGCCCGAATTGTGAGGTTGCACGTTAGATCTGTCTGTGAAAAGTGTTCTTTTAACTAGTGTTCTAGATTAAAACATCATGTAAAAAAAAACATTGTGAGCAAATTATTAGAAACTTTGATTATTACAGCTTACTAACGTGAGTAAATACCTTGTTTATAAACTATAAAACAGACCACTGTGTTTACGAATTGCATGAGACTGGCGTGTACTGTGGCCATCTTATCACTAGCAGTACCCCCACCAGGCTGAGCCAGTACTCTGCCAGTCGTTGCTGAGGGAGGTGCTACTGGCGCTTTCCTCAAATTATTACGTATTCCAATACGTAAACCTTATATATTTATATATATATTTTTTGTCTATTTTTTTTTTTACTTTTTCTCTTCACAATATTTATATGATCGTTACATTAGCATGCGATATTTCCTCATGGTAATGTCCAGCAAAAAAACTAATACTAAGAGATCAAGAAGCTTAGAAAATACACCAAGGAACTCCCCTGCAAAACAAAAGCCAAAACGCTCCAATAGAATCACTCCTCCCGTCACTCCAGAGAACTCAATAGATATGGAATCTCTTCCAGGTCCTTCAACCCAAGTACATACCGACGAGTCACCATTCTTCACACCAAACCCATATCAAGTATTATCTAACAGGACAGAAACAACAGAAACTAATAGCACCCCAAAAGTAATTAAACCCCCGCCCATCTTTGTGAGAAATATAAAAAACATTCAGCTCCTATGTGAACAATTAAATAAAATAGTAGGCTCCGGTAAATTTACACTCCATAGTCGGACAAATGATACTAAGATTATCCCAGACACGCCAGAAATTTACAGGAAAATGGTGAAGTATCTCTCTGATACCAAGGCAGATTTTCACACATACCAGTTACAACAGGAGAGATCACTTCGAGTAGTAATTCGCCATTTACATGCATCAACACCTGGCAATGTCATCGAAGAAGAACTGACTGCTATGGGATTTAAGGTCAAGCAGGTTATAAATGTCCAAAGAGACAATAAAGATCAATCAGGTACAATCAGCAAAATAGCCTTACCTCTATTTTTTGTCGACCTCGAGCGAACACCGGGGGTAGAAGAAATCTACAATGTAAACAGACTGTACTACACCAGTATATCAGTCGAAAAACCATACCCAAAGCGGGAAATAGTTCAATGCCATAACTGCCAGGCATATGGTCACACAAGACGCTATTGCCATCATTTACCACGTTGTGTTAAATGTGGCGAGCAACATAAATCAGAAGAATGCAGCAAATCCCGACAAACTCCTGCAGTTTGTGCACTTTGCCACCAAGGGCACCCAGCAAATTACAAGGGATGTCAAACCTACAAAACCTTGAAATCAAGAATGCAAACAACCCCTAGGAGAGAAGAGCCATCCAGACCAACAAGACAACCCTCCAAAACAGTCAGTGGAGCAGTAACCTTCTCTGAAATGTTAAGAGGCTCAGAACCAGCCTCACATCTCAAGGCCCAGCAGCAGCCTGAACCTGCATCACAAAAACCCCAAATTCCTCATCCTTCCGCCATTCATCCAAAGCTTAATCCTTATAACCCTAATCCTCATCAGATTCCTTACATCCCTCCTCCTCCGAATTCCTCTGACCTCACCAATATACTGTCGTCTTTCCTCTCAGAGTTTAAATCAATAGTTACCCCTCTCATAACCCTACTTTCAACTGCATTATCACATTTTGTAATCCCACCACCTAGAAATCCTTAAATGTCCCCATTTAAGTCCCTTAAAATCCTTCTATGGAATGCAAATGGTGTTCGAAATCACACTAACGAACTAACTACCTTATTACAGGACAGACAAATCGACGTAGCCCTTATTACTGAAACAAGACTAACCAACAAACGTCTATTTAACATACCTCAGTACGAAACATATCGAACTGACCACCCAGATGGAACAGCCCATGCTGGATCCGCTGTCATCATACACCAATCCCTCGCCCACTACCTATTCCCATTACCAGTCCATGATTTCCTTTAATCCACTGCTGTAAAAATTCAAACTCCTTTCTTTCCTATAACTATTGTGTCAGCGTATTCCCCTCCTAATAAATCCATTTCCGAATCCCACTACACTTCCTTTTTAAATTCCCTAGGACAACACTTTATTTTAGGAGCAGACCTAAATGCCAAACACCAGCAATGGGGAGCCAGAACAACCAACTCTCGTGGGCGAACATTGTTGTCTGCACTAAATTCTAGTCCTTGCAAAATCCTCTCTCCCGACTCTCCCACATATTGGCCTACCGATCCTAATCGTAATCCCGATCTCCTAGACTTTTTTATCCTCAAAGGCCTAGGACCTCTTAATCATTCCATAACTCGCCTAGACGACCTATCATCAGACCATAGCCCATTAATATTAAACCTATCCATATCACCAGTTCCTAAATCACCCTTTTCCTCATTTATCAGAGGTCCAGTCAACTGGAAGCTCTTCCAACAAATTCTGACCGATCAAATAGACCTCAGAGTTTCCTTGAAAACCCGTGAAAACCTGGATGATGCTGTTCACTCCTTCACTACCTCAATCCAGCAATCCGCTTGGGCAGCATCTTCACCGAATAATACCCCCAAAAACCCTAAAACAAACCCATTACCACAAGACCTTTTAGACCTCATCCATGCCAAGCGCTATTATAGAGCAGTATGGCAACGCACAAGACATCCATCTGATCGTTGCACGTATAACTACTACACGAAATTAGTCAAGCGCGAATTGGCTTCCTTTAGATCCCGGTCATTCAATACACACCTCTCGTCCCTTTCCGCTCATGATAATTCCCTCTGGAACATAACAAAAAAGATCCTAAAATCCAAGCCCATCTCCCATCCCCTCCGACGAGGTGATGGCTCATGGGCCGCATCTGACATGGAAAAAGCAGAGGAACAAGCCAATCACCTTTCCCAAACATTTACTCCAAACCCTGGACTTTATCCTAATCAATCCAGTACAGTTGAAGATTTCCTATCTTCTCCCATTCCACTTTCCTTACCTCCTAGAGCTGTTACCCCCTCTGAGGTCAAATTCCTACTTCGAAAACTAAACAAAAGAAAATCCCCTGGCTATGACCTCCTTACTCCTCAAATCCTCCGCCAACTTCCACATAAAGCAATAATGTTCCTTACCTATATTTACAACTGCATCCTACGCACAACCCACTTTCCTGTTCTGTGGAAACACTCCGTCATAATAACTTTCCTAAAACCAGGCAAACCTCCTAACAGCACTTCATCATATAGACCAATTAGCCTACTTCCTATTCTATCTAAAATATTCGAAAAAATCCTCCTTAAACGTATCCTATCCAAACTTGACACACAAAGTTTCCCCTCCCACCAATTTGGATTCCGACCAATGCATTCTACAGTCCAACAAGGACTCCGTCTTGTTGACCATGTATCTTCTGCTCTGGAAAGGAAGCAATATTGCTCGGGTGCCTTTCTGGACATTGCTCAGGCTTTTGACCGGGTTTGGCACACCGGATTGCTTTTTAAACTTAAGAGCATACTACCACAAACCCTCTACCTCGTCCTTCATTCCTACCTTACAAATCGCTCCTTCCGAGTTCGATGCGGCTCCGATTTTTTCCGACTGCTATCCTATCCAAGCTGGAGTTCCTCAAGGCAGCGTTTTGGGTCCTGTCCTCTACATCCTCTTCACTGCTGACATTCCTACCTCTCCCGACACGTTCCTTGCAACTTTCGCTGATGATACAGCTATACTTTCATCACATCCTGATCCTAAAACAGCCTCTTCCAACCTACAAAATCACCTCTCAATGATAGAACTATGGTGCAACAGATGGAGAATAAAAGTCAATGAATCGAAATGCAGCCACATGACTTTTACTCTACGCCGTAGTTCCTGCCCAACTGTCCTATTCAATAAGATCCCATTACCCAGATCTGATACAGTGCGATATCTTGGTTTCATCTTAGACAAAAGACTCACTTGGAACCCACATACTAGACTTAAAAGACAAGAACTTAACAGAAGATTCAGCCAACTATACCCCATACTATGCAAAACTTCAAAACTTTCAATAGACAACAAGCTTCTGATTTACAAGACTATCCTAAAGCCTATCTGGACCTACGGACTAGAAATTTGGGGGGCAGCAAAACACTCGAACATCAAACGTATCCAATCCTTCCAATCCAAATTCCTAAGAACCATAACCAATGCCCCATATTATGTCTCCAACAAAACCTTACATAACGATCTTAATATACCTTTTGTCCTAGAATCCATACCTGTCAAATTTTCAAAATTTCATCAAAAACTTTCTCATCATCCTAATCCACTAGCACAATCCCTATCCAGCTCCACTCACCCCTATAATCCTCCTCGCAGGTTAAAAAGGCAGTGGCCTCGTGACCTATTATAAATTTCGTCATGGAGTCCTGGCAATGGCCAGCTTCTCCGCTCATGCTCTGAGTGACTGTAGTTTAGCGCTCTCACACAGCCTCCACTGGTGTTATATTATACTAGTGACGCAGCTGAGAGAGAAGCGCTGGGATCTCTTGGGGCCTGGCTTGTCCCTCCAAAAGTGGAGGGACAAGTCTGGTTGGGGGATCCCTCAGATTTGAATATAGTGTAAATAAAGTATGAATGTATTTTAAGATTTAATTTAATTTAAATTTTTTATATTTTATATATTTTTTTTTTATTATTTATTTTATTATTATTTTTTTTTTTTTTATGTCTTGTTACTTATTTTATAGATTATTTATTTTTTATTTTCTTAGCTTTATGTAATGTATAGTTTAAGATACTTTGTTTATTTTCTTATTATTATTTTATTTTATTTTTTTATCTATTCTTTGCATTTATTTTTTATTGTAAATAGTGTGTGAATGGATCCATTTAGTCATCCATATTACCTATTGCCCACATTGAGGCAGATTGTAATACTTTCTCAATAAAGAAAAAAAAAAAAAAAAAAAAAAAAAATTGTACAAGAGTTGGCCAAGAACAACAGTTCTTCTCTCTTTCTGCCGTCAGGTACTCTCAATCTATATTTAGATTTGAATAGTTGTAGAGATTTGAATCCAAAAGATTTTTCACACTAACAAGGGGAGAACACACTCAGTCTCTTTGGGAGGGGGAGTCTCTGAGGGTCTTGTTAACAATTTTTTTTGGAGGTTCCTGGTCCAGCATGAGGCATGTTATAAAAGCATGTTTTGCCTTAGGTAAGTACCAATATATTTGATTTCTTGTCTTACATTTTTGAAAACGTTTGTATATATTGTACATCTATGTAGTAAAGTTCTGATGTTTTAAAAATGTTTTATGTTTTAGAACTGATGATGAATGTTTAACATGGTCAACTAGTTTTTGAATAAAATAATTCCAATAAAAGTGGAAATTAATTCATCAATCTTAATTGTATTTATTCTTCTATACAATCAGGTGTACACCTCAAGCCATTCTAGGGAGGTTCAAAATGTATGGTTATCACTTTGTTTGAGTTTTGTTTTTGTTCTTTTTTCTACCAATAATTATGCTATTTACTAATGAATTTTTACGAGTAAATTTGATATCTTTATACTACGTTGTTACAATATTTATACTGTAGGCAATGATACCTTAAAGGAAATCGCGAAAAGATAACTAATTGCCACCCGATGTTATTTTAGATTGGGTAGAGACTTCAGAAGTAAATTTCTAACAACTTCACCAATACGCTGGTAAGACTAGTATTAACCTCCAGTTAAAAATCATAGCTAGTCTCTCGATTGAACGAACGAAGCTTACAATTTTTCGAAAGAAGAATTCTGTGGCGTATTTATGGTCCTAAAAGAGTTGGAAAGGCATCCCTCAGAAAAACTAAAACCGAGATATGTATAAACTTTTAGGTGAACCAGACATAATGAGAAAGATCAGACTGGGAAGACTAGGGCAGGCCAGCCATGTTGCTGGTATGTCAGAGCATGAGTTACCCAAACGATTAAATAATTGAGGAAATACATAAGACCAGGAGCAGAGGAAAACCCCGCCTAAGGTGGATGAACGGCTTAGCGGAGGATTCTAGGAGGATCTAGGGAGTCGAAAATTGGAAGAGAGCTGCCCATGAGATGCCAATGAGGCAAAGCTTTTACTCCTTGCAATTACAGTAACGTTTCTTGGTCAAACGAAAACGATGTGAGGGGCATTTGTTTGAAAACAAAACAGCTTGGTTTCTGATGGCCAAAGCTGGGGGTACGTTGCACTCAAAACTGCTTCAATTATCTATCGGTTTACAGTAAAGGTTTGATTCCACGCTCTGAACAACAAGAAAAAGCTCGAAATGCGAAATGCTTTCAAGTTTTACTAAGCTCTACGCATCTTTTTTCTCCCAAGCCGAACTAAATGAAGCAGAATGCTTCATAGGCTCTTCCATGGCATTAATTTCTTTGGTTGCAGCCATTGCGCTTAGACCTTTTTTCTTCGGACATAGCAAATGCGTTTTAAAATGAACCTATAAAGCTAACTCAAGTCACAAAGAATGACTTGTCTAAATCAACATGGGGATAAGATGTCGAAACCCAAAAAAAATCTAACATGATTATGGGAGTTGGAATCTATCAATTTTTTTAGACAACATGACATTACTAAATTCATAATTGAATCAGAAACAATAATAGCTAATTATTATTGAAAAAAACCAAAAAGAAAAACCTGTACCACTACAACCCATGAAGAGTCTTGAGTTCAGTACTTAGGTGAGGCTGTACTGTTTCTGAGCCAACGGTTGTGAAAGGAGGTGATTTATATTATTCTTAAGAAAAATAAAATGGTAAGACTAATTTATCTCTTATTAGCAACTATAATAGTAACAGAAATGTAAGTAATTAATAATATTAGAATATTACGGTGGAGCATCCGTTTCTCCCTTTGGTTTGTAATCACAAAATGCAGGAAGTACGAATAGCAGTAGTGTTATGCTGGTCCAAAAAATTCGAAGCTTACGTCTGCAAACAAAATTTTTATATTGAAGAATTAATAAAACAGGCACATACTAAAATTAAGTGTGTGTATATGTATATATATATAGAGAAATTTAAGAAATTTTAGGCACAATTTTTGTTTATTTTATTACCAGGATGTTATATGTTTCTGTTAATTCGTTGAAATTATTATTTTTTTTTTCATATATTTTCTTTTATTATAAATTATGATTACATCACATATATTTAAGTCGATTATTAGTATTGTATTTTAAGTTAAGTCTGGTTTATTTTCATGGTACAGCATGCAATTTTGTGAATTATAAAAACAAATTATATAAGAAATAAAGAAATATATAATATAAGTATTGAAAATATTAAATTAGTACAATATAAACTTTTTTTGATAATACCACGGATGTAACTATTGCAGGTTTCAGAAAATATGAAGCAACTCACTTCTGGTTGCTTCACAATAATGCACTCTACAAATATATGCTAATACAATTTCTTTAATTTCATTCTCTACCCTCGTTTCCTGATAGTTTTGAAAATAAATATTTTTAAATGACCCAGAATATTTTTTTTGCTAACCTATTACTTTTTTTCCAAGCTATTTGGATAACCTTACAAAATGTTTTTATTATTGCATTATGTTTCAATTGAATTCAATTCTTAAACATATTTTATTTTATATATATATATATATATATATATATATATTTTTTTTTTTTTTTAATAGAATGATCTGACTGGATGTATATGATGTATCTGAATAGAATTGAAACTACCAGAAATATTAAAAAAAAATATATATAATTAATTAATATTGAAATGTCCGGGAAACAATGATCTCCATTACTCAGAACAAATATCTGCCAACGAGTAATTAACTGTTCTGTTTCCGGTGAATAGAAGTTTTAATCATGTTTTAACAAGTTTCAAAAATGCATTTTCTATAAAACTTTGATTGTTTAAACTTGTCCACGAGTCTAAACAGGGAAAAAAATAAAAAAATAAAAAAATAAATTTCCTTGACTGGAAAACACAATCATGGAAATATCTATCTATAATCTACCGCTTTTCCTAATTGCCATTTTAAAGTTAAAAGGAAATCGAATTACATGCATCAATAATTAAATTAAATTGTTAATTTAATTAGGTACAAAATGAGTCGTGGATCTAACATGTTTGACTAATTTGATTTCTAGTTTCAGAAGATAAATTGGAATTAATCAGTTGATAAATTGTCGTGAATTGTATATATATATATATATATATATATATATATATATATATATATATATATATATATATATATATATATATAAATATATTATTTTTCAATAATTTACTAGAAATCTCTCTTTTTTTCTCTCTTTCTCATTTTATTGAAATTTACAACTGTACAATATATACATCTAGTAAATAGGTTGATTATGATTACAACATGCCTAAACTTGAAAAGGACTACTCATCAGTATCACTTCAATATAAATCTACACTAGAAGGTCTCTATGCCATCTTCTTTTCAGACACCTCGGAGGATTATCGGGAATGGAGTGGGAAGTAAGTTGAGAGACTAGTGGATTTGAGTGGTTATGAAGCTTACTATGGAAGGATAGGTGTCTGGTCTGGGCTAAATGAGCAACGAATGGGACATTAAGATCTTTATGGATAAGTTTGTTTTTAACAAAGTAGGGAGCATTAAGGATTTTTCGAAGGATTTTGGATTATAAGGATTGGATACGGGAAGAATTAGAAGGTTTAGTTGAGCCCCAATGCTCAACTCCATATGTCCAAAAAGGTCTGATAACTGTCATGTAAATGAGTCTTTTGTATCAAATCGGAAGGTTTGAACGTTTGTCTAATAAATGTTGTAGAAGTCGAAAACGACGAGCGGTTTCCTGTTGTTTTAGTCTTGTATGTGGATTCCAAGTCAGACGTTTGTCTAGTTGGAGTCCTAGATAGCGGATCTGTCCAACAGGGATCAGTGGGATATTATGAAAGGATACGGTTGGTTCAGAAAGTTGTAGGTTTACGGCGAAGGTTAAAGGTTATTTGATGGGATTTGCTTGTGATTTATTTTAATTCTCCAATTTTGGCACCATTCTTGAAGGTTGATGAGATGAAATTGGAGTGTTTGTGAGGCATTGGAGGGATCATTATTTACTGATAATACACATGTGTCATCAGCATACGTGGTAAGGACGGTGCGAGGATGGATCGGGATATCTGCTGTATACACCGTGCAGAAGATGGGGCCTAGGATACTACCTTGAGGAACACCGGCAGTTTGGACAAAGAGGGAAGAATAGGAAAAGTTATGGTTAACTTTGAACTGTCTGTCACTGAGATAGGAACGGATAATAAGGAAGTATGTAGGAGGAAGAAATTTACGGAGTTTGTAAAGCAGTCCCTGGTGCCAGACTCGGTCAAAAGCTTCTTCTACGTCGAGAAAGGCTCCAGTGCAGTACATTCCGCGCTCCAATGCAGACGAGACAACGTCCACCACACGATGGCATTGCTGGATAGTGGAGTGTGACGTTCGGAAACCAAACTGGTGGTCTGGGATAATATGATTGGAATCTAGGATGGGATACAAGCGTTTCAGAATGAGTTTTTCCAGGATTTTGCCCATAATGGGCAAGAGTTTTAATGTCCAGGAGCTTTGTTGGAAGTTAATCTGAGGATTATATCTGAGCAGTTCGATACTTCTGAAGGATGGAAAGCTTTAGGAGGAGGAGTCATTTGAAGCGGAATGTTTAGTTCTGCTTCAATACATTCAACGTGAGCAGGATTGATGACGTCAGGATGGGGGTTAAACGCTTTAAAGAGGTGAAGACCGAAAATTTGGGATTTGTCCTCGTCCGATCTTGTCCAGGTTTGAGAGTCTGTTAGGAGTGGGTGATTAAAATTTTTGTAACAAAGGAGTTTTTTCGTCGTTATCCATAATGATTTGTCTAATGTATTGAGATTTTGAGTATGGTTATGTAGGTTTTGGATTTTAAACTTTCTGATTTCTGTCTTTAGTTTGTTCGTTAAATTGTTGTACTTATGTTTGTCTGATGGGTATCTTGTACGATGCCACTTCGCCCTCGCTCTGCGTTTTTCTGTCATTAATGAGCGAATATGCTGTGGTAAGGTATACTGTTGACTATGAGGATATTTTGGAGGTAAGGTATTTTCAATTATACTATTTTATATTGATGATGTAAGTTTGTCAATTGCTGTGTTAATATATTCTTTTGTTTTAAGGGGAACTTTCAGGTCCAATTTATTTTGATCGAATAAATCGAATCGAAATCCGGCCCAGTCTACACGGCCTCTGATCAGTCTAGGAAGGGAGGGTTTAAGAACGGGATTCGAATGCAAGAGAAGCAGAACAGGGCTGTGATCTGAGGAAAGGTCGTCCAGGGATTTGATGATGGTTTGAGAAGTGGAAATTTGGGAAGAAATGAAGATATCGAAGATATCAGGACGTTTTTTGAGGGCTGTAGGCCAATAAGTAGGATTTAAGGGTGAGAGGACAGAATAACAGTTGGATGTTGTAATGCCGGATAAGATGCTGCCACGGGAGTTGGATGTTCGACAACCCCATCGCTGGTGTTTGGCGTTGAAGTCTCCTCCAGCAATAAAACGCGGTCCGAGGGATCGGAATAAGGAGTCAAGATGGTTGCATGAAAGGGAATTGCCAGGAGGGCAGTATACAGCTGAAAATGTTATGTGAAAAGGGCGGGTAGAAATGGATACTGAGGTGGATTGAATGGTGTCAGTTGGAGTAGAAGGAATACGAGAAAGGGATATTGATTTGTGGATAAGGATACAAGATCCGTCATGAGAGGTGTTGTCTGGATGGTCTGATCGGTAAGTAGTGTAGTCTCATATGTAAAAATATGAACGTTGAGTAAAGTGAGTTTCAGTCAGCAGGGCAATGTCTATTTTATTGTCATGGAGAAATATGTCGAGTTCGTCTCGGTGATTTTGTAGTCCGTTGGCATTCCATAAGATGATAGCTACAGGCTTAGCGCTCAGCTTGCTACATTAAATGGAATTTCTGTTGGTGCTCTGGTGAGTAGCGTAATGAGCGGTCTGATTACTAGGGATCTGAAATTTTTACTATTCCAGATTATTGTTCGTGGCTGCTCGAGACAATACAAAATAGATCTGGTATTGGTGTGCTGAAGAAATATAAAAAGAAAAACGAAAAAAAAAAAAAAATGTAAAAAGTGTAATGTTTCAATTTGCAAAGAACATAGTAAATATACTTTTAATGATTGTATTGAAATAGAAGAAAATGATCTAGCTGATGAAAAACACATTATTATATAAATAGTAAAATATTTAATTTTTGTTTGGTTTTTTTTTTTTTTTACAATAAATATCTTTGTAAGTTTGTAAACTTATAGTTTTAATCCCTATGCTTCATACCACAATTATTGATATATTAAGATGACATTTATTTACCATTTATAACAACATAAAAATGCATTTTTCTTGAAAATCAAAGAAGTGAAGGAAATGCTCACCTAGCGACTAACGGTGTACAAGATCGGCTAGCGACCAACGCCAGGATAAATAAAAAAAAAAAATTATGTTTCTTATAAGTAGAATGAGATGGTGAAAAGTATCAGCCAGAAAAGGGGTTTTGTAAGTTAGTTACAAGAAGTTGAAAGACATCCATACACGGAAGAAAGGGAAGACGTCTGCACGGATAAAGCTATAAAAGGGGAGAGTCGCATTAAAACAAAATTTTGTGTGTTTATTTTCTGAAGTTGATTCTCTCCCCGTTTCCCACTCTTATCTAATATGTATTTTCGATTCATTCAATCGATAGTTCATATTTGAATTATCAAGTCGTTTGTGTTGTAATATCATAAAAATCATGGATACAACAGAAAGAAAATAGTTACCGGGAGCATGTCATCAAAAAATAAAATTCCCACCTGTGCTGTGGGCTGCATAATGGTAAGCAAAACTTTATTCAAAAATATACAGAGTGCTTTCAGCATTTAACAATTTAATTTTATTTTGACTTCTTTATATACACCCTTTAGCAATTATTGAAGAAAAATATAAGAGCCTGAAATACCTGAAAAAATATTGTGGGCCCAAAGATCAAAAATTTTTTGAACTTGAGAAAAAAAGAAGAAATATCACTTTGTTCCAAATTACACACAATAGTGTCTACTAATCACAGGACTCTCCTCTTTCCTTTTGTTTTTAAATTGGAGTTTTTTCACTAAAACTTTATTTCATAGATTATTAACAACCCGTTTCGGCTAAATTTCATATTTTAATTCACAAAAAAACAAACTAATAGCTCAAAAAAACTAATAAAAAAAAACACGCTTTAATTACAAACCGAACTGAAAATAATAAGTAATTTTTATTTCATGAAAGTTAGTGTCATAGCGATAGAAAGCTAGACCAATTAATTATGATTAGTTAATTTGGAATAAAATTGAAGTAAAACTCCACACTACCATAGGAGTGACATCTATGGTACCACAATCATTACCATTTATATTCTTCAATATTCTTCCATTTGGTAAGATTTTTTTTATTTTCAACGTGACTATTCCTATTTAAATTAAGACCTAATTCAAATAAATGTGGTTTTTTGAAATTATTACGGGAATAATAAATTATTTTTAAGTTGGGACAAATACGTGGCTGTGTTGTGTAAGCATTGGTTACAGTTACTAATCCAGCACACGGTTGTTTATTACGAAGGCTTAAGCTCCAAATCTGTGTAAACCATGGCTATTATCAATACAACAGAAGAATGCACTATGTCTCCAGTTCAAAAACAATAAAAAAAAACTTTAAAAAAAACTTAAAACATGTAAACAAAACGTTACTTTTTTCATTTAAACCAATATGAAAGTTCCTAACAGTAGGAGCTGTAACAAATGTTATATAACAGAAAATATGTCCATTGAATTTCTGATAGGGAAACTGAAGTCAAACTTTCGATCCTAGCAACACCAACAGAGCTAGAGCGAGTCAAAATATTACATTTTTGAGGGTAAAAAAATGTTTAAAAAGAAAACTATAGACAAAAAAAGCTAAAATGCATATCCACACCGAAGGACACGAAAATAAACTGACTCTCGTGCATTAACGACTTTAACTTTAACTAACGAAAATATCACGTGCATTAACTGACTCCCGAATATCTCAAGTATTAATTATGAGACTCTGCCTCATCTACTATACCTTTTACCTGCCGAAAACCTTTTTTATAGACGCATGGACCAGTTTTATAGAGATAAAACAAATTTCACATTCGAAGTTCGGTAGAAAAAAGTGTTTTTAGAATCTGTTAATGTCAAAGGCTCAAACTTCTATTCACAAAGAAAAGGTATTATCTAGAAATGTATTATCTAAAATTATTTCTGACAAATAAGATGTGGGTGATTTAAATTTTTCAGGACAATTCCAATAAAAAAAAACCGTTCACTACATATTATACATAAATTGATTTTTTTTTTTTCACAAATTGTTTCTCTAAGGTGTGTTAAGTAAGTCTGTGAAGTGGACATACATAATCTGCAATATTTCTAGATATATTAAATAAATAATAACTTTTAAAATCAATCACACAATTATTTTTGGATAAAAAATAGAAAACAATACCCCTTCAAATTTTCAAATTAGAAAATAAGCGTAAGAGTAGGCCTTAAATATTTTCGAAATGCAAGCAATTTCAAGTTGTGACAACCTAGGGAGTGAGTAAATGCTATACATAAACGTCAAATACTCCGATTATATATGTATATATATCATTATTATTGGGAGTCCATAATGGTACAATGGGTACTTGGCCATGTAAACTAAAATCTAAATTTTATGTTCAGTACAATTTTCAAAATACCTTTGTGACTTAAATCGTACCGAAATTTTGAAATCACCCATGTCTAATTGTGGTTGTACGTACTCTTTAAACACTTCATTAGAAAATTTAAACAGGCTAAAAATTACTTCCATGCGTGAAAGTATCGTTGAAGAAATACTGCCAAATTTTATACTAACAAATACAAGATTTTTTTCGATAAACAAATGAAATTCAATTATTAGTTAAATAATCTAAGTTCTTTATTTGTGTGGTTGGGCAAAGCAGCAACAGAGTATGATAGTGAAGAATATACCATACTAGGAAAATTGAGAATGGTGCCCCTGAATGAAAAATCCTGATTCAACTCTTAGAAATAACACTATTTTCAATATGGGCTGAAAAATAACAAAAAATACATCCACAGAATGAAACCAAAATGGAAGACAACTACTGAGTATTTACAAATGTTACTACCCTCAAAAATGCTGATGAATTTTGTATATAGAGATATTTTTTAAATCATTTTTGTGTTAAGTGTATTATATTAAGAGTAACATAACATCAAAATATATAAATATATATCTTATATTTATAAGTGATGTTAAATCGAAATTACAAAGTAAATCTTTTCATAATTGAAGGATCAAGTGGATGAAGGTCATAGTAATTTTTTGAACACCGTGTTACCCCAATGGATAAATGTTTTTAGTGATATATTTTTAATAGTTCCTAATTTATTCCCGTAAATTCAATCAAAGGTGCGAAATTCAGAAATATAACTTTTTTATATAAAATTGGTTTCTCAAAAAAACCTGCCAATGCCAAACTTACACTTCAGTATAATTGGAAACGCGAAATTTGTTTCTCATAACCTTTACCCACTTGAACCTTCAATATACTTTTCTTACACTAATTAATAATATTTATGAGAATTTAAAAGAATACTATTTATTGCTAGAGATTTATTACTAGTCATATGAGGTTCAACATTTCAATTTTATATCTAAAACTTTGAGTACAATCCTTATTTTAATGGTGAACCTTAAAATTAAATTCAATGCAGATGACGATAATAATCTCATTTAAATACAAGTAATTATTTATTCAGTTATCTTTTGAGAGCCTTATACAATACAAAACTACAAAAGACGTATAGAATCTTATGTTACATAGTTTTCAAAAGTCAACATAATAAACACCTTACCTCAGAATTGCATTCGTAAGTAAACATCAAGGATTGAGGGAATATTGTAAGACAACAGCGCTTACCAAGTTAAATTATAATATCAAAATTTATTCTTGTAACTAAATTACATTTACAATAAACACATGTTAAACGTACTTCACTAATTAAACTGTCATATATATGTTACTAATAATGAAATTAATGCTCCAGATGGTCTAAGTTTGTTGTTTTGTTTAGAATTCTATGAGGTAAATAAAATTGAAAATGTTGAAAAACAATTTATTCATTAATAAAAAATATGATATATAGCTCTGAAACAGAGCATTTTTTAAATTATTATAGTTATTACTGTGCATAAAATGAATTCAGGATTAAACATGTCTTTTTTATTGTTAAGTTTATGCGGCGATTAATAATCCATTTGAAAACTAATTCAATTCAGTATACATATAAAAAAATATTAATAGCTTTGAACATGTTGAACCTATTTTAATAGTTGAATTATCGCAGGAAGAATTCATTGTTCTATAATTAAAACTAACAAATTAATTTTTATTTATTAATAAGTAAATATACTTAGCAAACAAAAGGTTCGATCCCGACATCACGAACCTCAGACACACCTCCCTCCTATCAACCTCATCAAAACAGAAATCTCCGAGATCGGCTCTGACGCAACCATTGTTTGTCATCACCTCCTTACCTAGGCTCCAAAATGTTTACCGTTTTTAGAATTTTGTCATTATTAAGTCCCAAGACTTAACGTATTCATTTTAACTGACGCGTTTCTATCACTTCGGTATCTATCAATTAAGTTTGTAATTTTTTAGAGATAATTAGCGTTCGATGACGGTTCTCTCAAAACTGAAACAAGCACATCGTACTTATTGTTGACGTTATGAAACCTTTTCTATCAATACTTATCAGCAAATACTTAATAGTAATATTTTGCTGTATCATAGTAATCTATTTAACCATTTAAATCTATTAGAACCTCAATTCGCTTCTTACGATATTCTAGATAACCCTCCGAGTCGTCTAAAAAAAAGATAGACTCGGGGTCTTTAATACGCTTTTATTAACTTGACCTGTATGTAACGGAATCTTTCAACGCAATTTTCAGAAATTTCTATTTATCTGATTAACTTGAAAATTCGCACACGTTTCAAGAACCAATGACAATACAATAATTTCACAACTTTGTTCTAATGTTCTCACTTATTCTTGTTAAATTACCCCCAAAATAGGGTATTTGCCTTGCAAAAGAGATAGCAGTAGGTGTTATGTTTTTATGTGGACCAGATGGCTTCTGAGAACAAAATATCAAAAATGAAACTAAATTTGATAAGGGAAAAATTTTTAGGGGGCAAAAAACCCCCAAATTTTGAACTTTTTCCCAGATTTTCGAGAAAAAAAAAAAAATATATATATATATATAATTTTATTTTTTGAAGAGAAAAGATTTGACCCGGTCGGGATTCGAACCCAAGTTTCCACCTCTCTAGCGTGGCGCCTTATCCAACTAGGCCACCGGGGTCGTATCCGAACCAGGCAAATCCTCTCTCTTCAGTGATCCATAACCCCGTAATAACATTCATCCCCGGAATCACATCGCGATTTGCGAGTGCCCGGGGGTTATGTATATAGATAGGACTTAGAGTATATCGGTCGGAAAGTACTTGACAACAAAGATGACAAGAGATTAATTACAAAACAATTCAAGGAATGGATTTAGTTTAAACTGTCAAACAGTAATGGCCCTCATCGAATTTCATTGTGCACTAACTGGCCTTCGAGGAAATCCAATCACACCTGTTGTTGGGGTTATAGGGGGGTCTAATCGACTTGCACTTACGAGCCGATATGGAACAGGTATTATTCCCTGACTAATTGTCCCTGGAGCCACCTTCGATCTAGTTTCCCCATCAAGTGTAGGAACCCTCTGCTGGAACATGATGAAAGATCTACTCTGTCGAACTGTGATCAAAGCGACCTCTCGTCCGGAACTCTTGGTGCTGGCTCAACCTTCCGCTGATTCAATTAAGGGATCTCGGGCCCCAAAAAGGTATTTTTACAGAGAGGGTACCTGAACCTTGCGATATTAAATGGAAGGGTCAAATACATTTCCTGGTCCTTTTTCACAATCCTTATGGTGTAAAAAATATAACCTTTTTTTTCAGGAAATATATACTAAATAGACAAGATTTATGTAAAAAAATCAAGATTTTTTTTTTCCTGACACAGCAATAGATAAAAGTAATACTAAATGTAAGTAATATAACTGTTCGATGTAACGTTTTTTTCACATTCAAAATGTACCATTATGACATGCTCTAACTCTGTTGGTGATGCTAGTGCTGAAAGCCTGATGGAAATTTTCTGATCAGAAATTTAATGGAAAATATTTTTTGTTATTTAACAATTGTCGCTTGGAGCTCCCGTTTGGGAGTTATATTGGTTTTTTGAAAAGAAGTTATGATTGAAACCTTCAAACACATCAATAACTTCTAAATTAAAAAAAAAATGTTTAAGAACTAGAAAAACACGCTTTTATAGCAAACCTAACTAATAAGTTAAGTGTGGTGAACAATTTGCAGCAGTCAGCCCTTTTAATTTTTTTAGTTCAAGGTTCGAAGCTAATTTACTATTTGTGATTTGTTTGCAATTTTTACACATCGTCATCCCAGAATTATGTTGTGCTATATATTCCAAAATCCTTGTTTTGGGAAATGAGATATGAAGTTTATTTCTTAAATTACTCTTTTATTTTGGGATAATATGTATGTAAATGCATTTGCAGTTAAATATTCCCAGTATATTTGTTTGCAATTTTTACACATCGTCATCCCAGAATTATGTTGTGCTATATTATTCCAAAATCCTTGTTTTGGGAAATGAGATTTGAAGTTTATTTCTTAAAGTACTCTTTTATTTTGAGATAATATGTATGTAAATGCATTTGCAGTTAAATATTCCCAGTATATTAGATAATATTTTACTACATCAAACTTACATCCTGATTGCATTGATTTAAAACTAAAACGATTTTATTCATTTGGATATAGAACCCAATTGGCTATTTGTGCATAACCTTAAAGAAATACGGGATATAGATAATTTTTAGATAAATAAATTGTTCTATATCCCTTTGAACTTATTTCTTTTCAAAAATTTCTTTTTAATAATTGGGACAGTGTATTGTAATAAAAGCTCTTTTATTTTATATAAATTTTATTATTACATAAAAAGTAATTAAGAAGTAAAAAAAAACAAAAAAAACAAATGTAAATAGAGTGTAAGTATATAATTTATTTTATCTCTTTCGGTTTGGCCTTCCTTGACTTTGGAGTTGTTTTTGGTTTATTTTATCTATAGAACACTACAATTCCTCAAGCTATCAACAGAACAAGATAATTCTTTAAAGTAGACACAAAACTTGGGTTATAGAACATTCATTTACTGAATACTCGATTAAGGACTAAGATAATACTATTATTTAAATTGATATAGAACAACAATATTTTTTTCTAAATTTTTTAAATATCCGGTGGTCGTATCCGAACCAGGCAAATCCTCTCTTTTCAGTGATCCATAACCCCGGGCACTCGCAAATCGCGATGTGATTCCGGGGATGAATATTATTACGGGGTTATGGATCACTGAAGAGAGAGATTTGCCTGGTTCGGATACTACCCCGGTGGCCTAGTTGGATAAGGCGCCACGCTAGAGAGGTGGAAACTTGGCTTCAAATCCCGACCGGGTCAAATCTTTTCTCTTCAAAAAATAAAATAATATATTTAATAATATTGTTTTTTATATATATATTGATATATTATATCGAATATATAATATAATATAATATATATATATATATATATATATACACGTATATATATATATATATATACATATATATATATATATATATATATATATATATATATATATATATGTATATATATTATAAAATATATTATATATATATAATAATATACTTTATAGTTGAAGTTATTATAATTATACAATATATAACTATATAAATTATATATATTAATATAAGTTATTATAATTATATTATAATACATAATAAGTTATTATTAATAAAAAGTTTATTAAATTGTGCGTCTAAAGACATCCCTTAAGCTGAATTTGATTTAGACGTTCAGCTAAACTCGATTGTCAAACTTCGACGAATTTTACACACTTTCAAAAAAGGTTAGTTTTGGTCATGTTTAAGAGTCCATAACAAAGAAATGGTTAATCCAATCAAAAAATGTTATATACTAAAGGTTGTAGATCATTACATTTTGTACAAGATCAGATTTTTAATGTAAAAATTTGCCCATTCTAACTCTGAGATATGCAAAAAAAAAAAAAAAAAAAATTGTTGATTGGTTTTTGATAACATGTCTTCATCCCAGAATTATCTTGTTATAAGTCCATTTTTAGGGTATATAGAGTTATATACACCAAAAATTTAGAAAAAAAAATTGTTGTTCTATATCAATTTAAATAATAGTATTATCTTAGTCCTTAATCGAGTATTCAGTAAATGAATGTTCTATAACCCAAGTTTTGTGTCTACTTTAAAGAATTATCTTGTTCTGTTGATAGCTTGAGGAATTGTAGTGTTCTATAGATAAAATAAACCAAAAACAACTCCAAAGTCAAGGAAGGCCAAACCGAAAGAGATAAAATAAATTATATACTTACACTCTATTTACATTTGTTTTTTTTTATTATTTTTTACTTCTTAATTACTTTTTATGTAATAATAAAATTTATATAAAATAAAAGAGCTTTTATTACAATACACTGTCCCAATTATTAAAAAGAAATTTTTGAAAAGAAATAAGTTCAAAGGGATATAGAACAATTTATTTATCTAAAAATTATCTATATCCCGTATTTCTTTAAGGTTATGCACAAATAGCCAATTGGGTTCTATATCCAAATGAATAAAATCGTTTTAGTTTTAAATCAATGCAATCAGGATGTAAGTTTGATGTAGTAAAATATTATCTAATATACTGGGAATATTTAACTGCAAATGCATTTACATACATATTATCCCAAAATAAAAGAGTACTTTAAGAAATAAACTTCAAATCTCATTTCCCAAAACAAGGATTTTGGAATAATATAGCACAACATAATTCTGGGATGACGATGTGTAAAAATTGCAAACAAATCACAAATAGTAAATTAGCTTCGAACCTTGAACTAAAAAAATTAAAAGGGCTGACTGCTGCAAATTGTTCACCACACTTAACTTTTTAGTTAGGTTTGCTATAAAAGCGTGTTTTTCTAGTTCTTAAACATTTTTTTTTTTATTTAGAAGTTATTGATGTGTTTGAAGGTTTCAATCATAACTTCTTTTCAAAAAACCAATATAACTCCCAAACGGGAGCTCCAAGCGACAATTGTTAAATAACAAAAAATATTTTCCATTAAATTTCTGATCAGAAAATTTCCATCAGGCTTTCAGCACTAGCATCACCAACAGAGTTAGAGCATGTCATAATGGTACATTTTGAATGTGAAAAAAACGTTACATCGAACAGTTATATTACTTACATTTAGTATTACTTTTATCTATTGCTGTGTCAGGAAAAAAAAAAACCTTGATTTTTTTACATAAATCTTGTCTATTTAGTATATATTTCCTGAAAAAAAAGGTTATATTTTTTACACCATAAGGATTGTGAAAAAGGACCAGGAAATGTATTTGACCCTTCCATTTAATATCGCAAGGTTCAGGTACCCTCTCTGTAAAAATACCTTTTTGGGGCCCGAGATCCCTTAATTGAATCAGCGGAAGGTTGAGCCAGCACCAAGAGTTCCGGACGAGAGGTCGCTTTGATCACAGTTCGACAGAGTAGATCTTTCATCATGTTCCAGCAGAGGGTTCCTACACTTGATGGGGAAACTAGATCGAAGGTGGCTCCAGGGACAATTAGTCAGGGAATAATACCTGTTCCATATCGGCTCGTAAGTGCAAGTCGATTAGACCCCCCTATAACCCCAACAACAGGTGTGATTGGATTTCCTCGAAGGCCAGTTAGTGCACAATGAAATTCGATGAGGGCCATTACTGTTTGACAATTTGAACTAAATCCATTCCTTGAATTGTTTTGTAATTAATCTCTTGTCATCTTTGTTGTCAAGTACTTTCCGACCGATATACTCTAAGCCCTAGGATGTTTACGAAGTTACATTCTTTAAGATTTAGATGAATAATTAGGGTAAATAGGAAAAAGATTTATGACTCTTTCAGACAATATGAAACGGCATTGAACAAATGTTGGCTGTTTTGGCATCAAATAATACCTTCTTTTTTCTCCCTATCCTCCGATTTTATTTATTAGGTCAAACAAAATATACAGAAATAATGGTTAGGATGATACCATCCCAAGTTTGTAAAATTCAAGGTTACATTTACTTTGTTCTTAAAGGAAATTTAATGATAAATCCAAAAATGTGGTCAAAATTTGAAAAATATTTAAACAAAGTGGAAATATTATGGATTTTATAGTAAAAACGTGGTTTCCTAAAAACAAATTTTTGAATTATCGTATATCTGCAACGGATTAGAATAGAAAGGTAAGGTCTGTGTCAGTTTTCTTCATTATTGACCTAGTTTCGCCCTTCTCTTTTTTCACACTAAAAGGTTCTCACCCTGTATAGTATATGATTGTACTTTTAACTTTTAATTTAATCTTGAAAGTTAGATGTTTGTCCAGTTGGAATCCTACGTATGGGGTCCGTTCAACATAGATCAGTGGAATATTATGTAATAATTTTAAAATTATAATTTTCCATTACCCTAAAATCTAATTATTCTATATATTTTAATGGAACCTTAATTTTTATAATGAGGATTGTTTTTTTCTTCTTTTGGGGGGGGGGGGGGGGGAGCCTTGAATTTCCTTTATATGATAAAAATGTTACAATGCTATGGTAAGGTGAACTATTGATGCAATACGTACAATGTACGTTCCTCCCTGTTTCGGGTAATAGTAAAAGCCATCTTATTTCTGGGCGAAGGAAAAAAATGTTGACCAAAGAGCCAGGAGGTACTTTAGACTTGTAATAGTCCGTTGAAAAGCTGGTCAAGATGGTGTTTGCCAGGCACTCCACCTACAGCGGCACATTTAAAGCTGTACCTTGTTCAAAGATCCCTTGTCGGACAAGACATGGGCTCTGTTGGCTGTAATTAAACTTTGAACATACTCTTCACTATTCGTTATTGTTATAAATAAAATAAATTTATGTGATGATTTTTTCTTTTCTTTTTTTTTTTAATTTCAATTATTAGGGCTTCATAATTTATATTAGATTAATAGATTTTCATGTTAAATGTAAACAGTGCAATAAATCCTAGTGCTAATCTATCTTTTTGTATGACATATTATTAAATATTTGTTGTATGCATAGCTGATTAAAATTGAGTTTTTGAAAATCATTATTCTATTTAATCAAAAATTGATTATTTCTCAAACACACCTATAAACTAAGCTAAAAATAACATTTTAATATTTTCCAAGATTTTTTAAACAAATAAATAAATTAGGGATTTGTCAATTCCTAATGACGATTTTTGATTCTACCGATTATTGAGAAAAGAACGGTACTGAGAATCAATGGTCCAAAATAAATCCCTAGAGACCGATTAATAATAGCAATTTATTTTTTTTATATCTTTGATAGCAGACCGTAGAGTGTTGTTACTCAATAGGAATTTTTTTAACCCTTAAATTCAATTACTTATTTTTAAGTAAGTAAGCATCTTACATATTATCTATATATAAATAAATTATATTTGATTTTTACTAATTTATTTCTTGAATAATTATTGTTTTTTTTTTCAATTGTTGATTAGGTTCAGACGATGTAAAATAAATATTTATTCCAAAGGTTATGGCAGTTAGAAAAATTACAAATGTTACTGAGATTTTTCACGAAACACTATAGATTTAGGCTTGCACTGATGTTTTATCGTTTTATTGTACGAGGACTCGGAAACCAGTGTGAATATGTAATGAAATAAACAATTACCTTATCGGTTCCTAAGAATCCTTTGTCGATTACCAATTCTCGATACTCGAACCAACGCACAGTGGTCCAAATGAACAAACAACTGTTAAAAATACATTTTTTTATTGTTGTTACTTCCGTTAAATTAACAGCAAATATGTTTTTACTACTGCTTAAGGCTAATAGAGTTTTGTTTCAGAGAGTATTGTTGTTTGCTAAACAATGGGGAGCCTTCAGAGTAAAATTTGGGTAAAAAACAAATTTTATTTTTGGAAGCATAGCTTTTTTATCGCGGGTTACGGTTCAGCGGAGCCTTTTTTTTGTTGTATGAAACATGTTCAAAAACTCTGGTTACTTTTTCCCTCTCGCTCTTGTATATTTTTTGATAATATATTTCATTAATTGGACCATCCCCCCCCCATTATTACTTAGTACTTGAACTACAAATCTGTCGTTTTATAGGTTTATCTATATATAAAAATCCATAGTGACCCAAATTGTAGTTCAATAGAAGGGTTGGAGTAACATTGTTCAACTTTAGAAAGCCTCAGAGTCATAAAAAAAAAAAAAAAAAAAAAAAATGAAATGTTTGCACTAACTAATGCATATCCATAATGCCATATCCCCATCAAACACGACAAAAACAATAAAAATAAAAAAACAATAAAATAATAACAATAATAAAAACGATAAAAATCATTTTCAGAGTTAGCCCCACTGTGCGTCGTTCGTTGGTCAGGGGTGTTCTTAAATTTTAAATATCTGGAACCCCATAACTATTCAAATCCACATGCGGCTCTACTCACTTCTCATTCTATTCTCGACAGTCCTGAGAGTCACCTGAAAAGAAGATGGCCTCGGGACCTTCTCAGATGGAACTTTTATTGAAGTTCTACGTTGACATATTAATATTAACGTTATAATTACAATTAGGGGATGCATTTTTTTTTTTTCACATGCTTTTGTAAATTTCAAGAAATAAATGAAAAGAAAAACAAATATAAATATTATAAATAAATAGAAATAATTGTTTCTAGTTAACTCTTCTTTAATTACTATAAACGCTTTCTAAGAGACGATTGATTAAAATAAAATGTTTGTGAAATGTATGTTTATCAAGAAAATTAGAAAATTATGCAATTTCATTATATGTTAAATGCTTCAAATAACATCTTTCATGTTTACATTCTTTTCTTCGGCTTTTAGAGCGACAAAGAAAGTAATGAATAGGATTAGATAAATATGTAGACAGCTGTTAAATACCATGTGTATCATTCCTTTTTGAATTTCATATAGATATAAGAAGCATCGATCTCCTAAACGGACACTAAATAAAATATTTTAATTACGAGACAGCTCCATCCATTACCTGTTTGTAATGTGATGAAGATGAAACGATGAGATGCTACTCGGTGTGGAGAGGTTGAGTTCTGAAGGCTGATCGTATCACGGTTTATCTGTCTATCCTTATAAATTTACTATAAAATTTTTTTTTTTTTTTTACTGTACATTATAATGATTTATTTTTATTAAAAAATTAGATAATCTGATATAACGAATAGATTAGCTTTAATGGGAATTTTTATTGATATAATAAATATTTTTAGGAATAGCAATTTCGGAGCTATGATTACAAACAAAATCAACGCTTATAATAATCATAAATCATAAATGAATTTTGAAAAAATATTTATCAGATAAGTCAATTATTTTTATTGGTAAATTTTTCAACACTTCTAGCACTTTAACTAGCCGTTAACTGTAGATTGGAACCTGTATTTATTATCATATTATTATGATAAATAAAACTAGTATAGATATCAGGGTGATTAAAAAAATAAATTTTGGTCACATTTTCCTCGATTAAATTTGACCTAATAAGGTTTATTTGTATTATATCTAGTTTCTGTTTCAGCAAGTGTATTTCTAAATCACAATTGAACTTCAAGTATTCTTTTTTTTTTTTTTTTTTTTTTATTAAAACAAGCATTTGTTACTAATAAATAATTATTTGGTTTATCATTGAAGTCGTTGGCTATATAACATACAATTACGTACATACAGATACAATTATGTAATTTATATAATTGTTACTTTCATTATTATTATTTTTAGAAAACAGTTTTTATTTACTAATACAATATGCTTCACTTCACGGATAATTAATGATAGATATGGTAATGAAAACATTTATAAAATATGTTAAATAAAACAAAGATACAAACATGTTATTGGGTTGTCCAGAAATTAAAGCAGGATTTCATGTCTAATCTAAAACCTAATATTATTATTAAAGTGATTAATATCTTTACCACAACCAAAACCTGATTCTTTACTTTTACTCACCGTCATAGTTTCGGCCCTAAAGTCCTCTTAAATAGTATTCCATTAGCCATATCTTATTTGGGAAATACAGTATGATATCTTGATTTCATCTTAAAAAGGGAAGTTTTTAATTGCAAATTACAGATTTAAATGCCGATTTTTATGCGGGTAGTAGGGACCCATAATAGCGCAAAACTAGAGTTAAAGCCTCCGATGAGCATCGGGAGCCGAGAAAAAAATGAAATATAAAAATCATGTTTTATTTATTTTTTTCTCAGCTCTTAGTCAAGATAGAGAAATATTTTTTCACGTAAAATTGTCGTTTTATATGCTATCTCTTCACCACAACCAAAATCTGATTAAGAATATCTTTAATAATAATATCAGGTTTTGGTTTAAACATGAAATCCTACTTTAATTTCCGGACAACGAGTTTTGGTTGAGGTAAAGATATAATATACAAAATTAGAATTTTACGTGAAAAAAATATATCTCTACCTTGACTGAGAGCTGAGAAAAAAATAAATAAATATAACGTGATTTTCATATTATTTTTTTTTTCTCGGTTTCCAATGATCATTGGCGAATATAACTCTAGTTTTGCACTATTATAGGTCTCTACTACCCACACAAAAATCGGGATTTAAATCTATAAGTTGCTAATCAAAAGAGCCGGTTTCTAAGAGATGCACTGAATTTTTTTTTTTTATTTAATTAATTACATGCTGCCTCTCTCAAGGGCAATGAGTAATATTGATGACAGTGACTCATTCATTCAATATGTACACTGATATAAAATAATGTAAAATATATAAAGTAAGAAAATTAAAATAAACAACTTAATGATTCAAGAAATAAAATAATATATACAAGAAATATGATAAAATGTACAAGAAATTGAAAATAATAAATAAAATAAGAATCAAGGAAGAAAAGAAGGAGTCATATAAAGATATATAAAGAAAGAGTCATACTACATTCGTACTCCATATACAATATTCACAAACACTCCGAGGAACACCCCGATCCAAGCCTGCTCCCCAGTTTGAAAGGCAAGCCGGGCTCAGAGAGTTCCCTGCGCTGTTCTATCAGCTGCATCACTGATATAATCCAGTGGAGGCGGAGAGGGACGCTATGGCACAGTCGCACAGAACTTGAGTCAAGAAGCTGGCCATTGCCAGCACTCCAATAATAATTATTTAATATAAATATAAATATAAATCTCGGGGCCTTTGCCGTTTTAATTTACGAGGTGGATTATAAGGATGCGTGGAACTGGATAGCGAATGAGCAAGTGGATTGGGATGGTTGGAAAGGTTTTGATGGAATTTGGAGAATGTAAGGGGTATGAGGCATAGCATAAAATAACATATAAACTGGGCGACACTTGTGTCGCCCAGTTGCATGACTTTGTCGCCCAGTGAACGTAGCTGGTGCCGGCAAATTTTTACGGGAGCAAAAATTTCAATTTTTTTTTTTTTTTTTTTTTTTTTTATTTATTTAATAGAAATTTACAACTGTATATACAATATATTATACATTAAGTAAATACGATGATAATGATAAAAAATGACTTGTAACTTGTTTTTAAAGCAACTACCCATTAGTAGCACTTCTAAAGGTTTTATATAATGAAGCATTATACAAGAAGGTCTCGAGGCCATCTTCTTTTCAGACGCCTCGGAGGGTTATCTGGAATGGAGTGAGAAGCAAGCTGTGATACTAATGGGTTTGAATGATTGTGGAGTTTGCTATGAAAGGATAGATATCTGGTATGAGCTAAGTCAGAAACGTAAGGTATATTAAGATCTTTGTGGATAAGTTTGTTTGTGACGAAGTAAGGAGCATTTAGGATTTTTCTAAGGATTTTGGATTGTAAGGATTGGATAGGAGATGAATTGGATGGTTTAGTGGAGCCCCAAAGCTCAACTCCTTACGTCCAGATAGGTCTAATCACAGTTATGTATATTAGTCTTTTGTAATTTATTGAGAGCTCCGAACGTTTGTCGAGTAAATGCTGAAGTAGTCGAAAACGACGGGCAGTTTCTTGTCTTTTTAGTCTTGTGTGTGGATTCCAAGTAAGACGTTTGTCCAGATGGAGTCCTAGGTAGCGGATCTGTTCAACGGGGATTAATGGGACATCATTAAAGGATACTGTAGGACAGGAAGTCATAGGTTTACGACGAAGGGTAAAGGTTATTTGATGGGATTTATTTGGATTTATTTTGATTCTTCGTTTTCGACACCATTCTTGAAGGTTTATGATATGGGATTGGAGTGTCTGGGAGGCAATACATGGATCATTGTTTACTGATAACACACAAGTGTCATCAGCATACGTGGTGAGAATGGTGCTAGGATGCGTAGGGATGTCAGCTGTATACACCGTGTAGAGGATTGGACCTAGGATACTTCCTTGAGGAACACCTGCTGCTTGGTTAAAGAGAGAGGAATAGGAAAAGTTATGATTAACTTTAAAAGTTCTATCACTGAGATAGGAGCGGATAAAAATTTCAATTTAAATACAGTTTTTCAAAATAATAAAAAAAATAGTAAAAAGTTCAACTCTACAGATACAAAAAAAAAAAAAAAACCTTGAAACCGACCAATGGGAGCTCAAATGTCAAGGTTTTTTTTGGAATTGTAGCTGTAGAGTTGTACTTCTATCTTTATGAAATAGGCCCCTGGTGTCAATTTAAAAATGGGTTCATACGTCATAGAGTGGACAAAATTAATTGTCAAAGGGCCTGGGATCATCTATTGAAGTAGGGAGTTCCCGGTATTCAAAACCTCACGGAACATGTTAATTAAGAGTTAAAACGGCCTAAAAATGCGTCATTTGACACTTAATTTTGAAATTTTTTCCGGGACCCCCCGCCCTACCCCCTTTCGCTGTCCCGTATGTCGCCCAGTCAAAATTCCTTAAAATATACACTGGTATGAGGTCAAGAACAAAAGGTATATTGAGATCATTATGTAGGGTTTTGTTGGAGATATAATATGGAGCATTTACAATAATACGAAGGACTTTAGATTGGAAGGATTGAATGCGTTTGATATTTGATTGTTTTGCTGTCCCCCACGGTTCAAGTCCATAGGTCCAAATAGGTTTAGTGATGGTTTTGTATTTGAGGAGTTTGTTTTCTATGGAGAGTTGGGATGTTCTATTTTGTAGTACGATTAGCTGAAGCGTCTGTTAAGTTCTTGCCTTTTAAGTCTAGTGTGAGGGTTCCAAGTAAGTCTTTTGTCTAGGTAAAAGCCAAGAACCGTACTGTGTCAGCTATGGGTAGCGGAATATTATTGATATAAACAGGAACGCAGGATGTGAGGCGCAGGGTAAAAGTTACGTGGGTACATTTTGTTTTATTAATTTTGATCCTCCATTGCGTTCTCACTCAGCCTCCACTGACGCACCAGTGATGTGCTGGTGTTTCTTTAACACCAGTGACGCAGCTGAGAGAGAAGAGCTGGGACCTCTCTGCGCCGGGCCTGTCCTTCCATGAGTGAAGAGGCAGGGTTGGTTGGGAGATCCCTAGGATGAGTGTGTATTTTAAATAAAGTATGAATGTAGTTTTAACTTTTAATTTAATTTAGCTTTATTTTTATTTTTACTTTTATTCAATTTATTTTCATTTTATTTTATTATTATTATTTTGTCTTATGTGTATATATATTTTTTTTTATTCATATATTTCACTTGTATGTATATTCTATATTGCATATTGTTTATGTATATCAGCATAGCTCTTTTTTGTTCTATTTAATTTAGTTTTTTTTTTCTTCTTTTTTTTCATTTTATATTTTTATTTTATTTTATTTTTCTTCTCTTATTGTACATATTGTGTGAATGTAATCATGAAGTCATCTATATTACTTATTACCCACATTTGTGGCAGATTGTAATAATTCCTCAATAAATGATTGATTTAAAAAAAAAAAAATTGATCCTCCAGTTGTTGCACCAATCTTCAATCAGGGATAAGTGGATTTGGAGATTACAGGAAGCTATTGAGAGATCTGGATGCGATGAAAGGATTGCAGTGTCATCAGCAAAAGTTCCTAGTAAAGTATCAGTGGTAGTAGGGATATCTGCAGCATAGAGGATATATAGAACTGGATCAAGAACGCTACCTTGTTGAACACCTGCCTCTATTGGGTAGCAGTTAGAGTATTCTATTCCGCAGCGAACTCCTAAAAACCCTAACCCAATATTTTATTACAGACTTTGTTACACATAGTTTCTATTTAATTTATCATTGATGTAAAATAAAAAAAAATAAAAATAAATAGTATTTTTTGACATGGCTTTATCTTTTGGCTAGGGATCTATACCTGTATGTTGTAACGTTTTTCTTTCACCCTCAACAAAAATGTGGCATTTTGACACGCTCTAGCTCTGTTGATGTTGCTTGGATCAAATATTTGCTGACTATTACACAATCTGAAATTTATTAAAGAATATTTTTTGTGTTATTACATTTGTCGCTAGGAACTACCGTTTATAAGCTTTATTGGTTTTGAATGAAAAAAGTTACGTTTGAAACACCTATTTCCTCTCAACTTTATTTTTTTTTCAAATGATTATTAATTGTTTTAATCATTAATATAAGTAATTTGATCATTTGAATTCTAGAATGTAAAGTGGCAAAATCAGTAGATTATTGATAGGCATACCCGTAATCTATTGTGCCCTTCTTAATCGTATAGTATCAATATTTATTTTTATTTTTTTTAATTTTTAACTCTGTATGTTTTGTTTTTGTTTAAATCATGTACTTTCTACGACTGTGATGATAATAAATATTGCAATGGATAATTTCTTCCTTCCTTTGTCAGTCGATCAGAGAAGAGGTCCCGGTTGATTCCGAACAATTGTCAACAACAATCAAGTTATACTCCGTTTTGTGATGGAGTGGACAAAGTGACGTTTAGCAAACTTAGCTAAGACCGCTGAATAATTTAATATCCAATTTCAATGTAAATTAATATTTAGTTAGCTTTAGTCAAGGCAAACTTCAATAAGAACCTAGTTCACTTTCTGAAGTTGATCGATAAACTTAACTCTAGATTATGAAGGGATTAGTGTGATGTAGAACTCCGTTGTGTCGCGTTCTGTTCTGTTATCTTGACTCAATAATATTTTGATAATTATGGAATATGTTATAAATATTAAATAAATAAAATAAAGGCTTAGAGACCCCTAAGGTACGATGTAGACACCACCAACCTTCGACCACACACCCCATCAAAGCCCAAAGGGAATATAATATATGAAGTGAAATACGCAGCAGTATTTGAAAGATTTTTTTTTTTTTACATTTTTTCAAATACATTATTTTGAGAGTTAAAGCCAAGAAATAAAACTTATCTGAGGTCAATAATTTTCATATAGTATAGATTCTAAAATATTGGAAACACTTTTATGTATTATATGATTTGAGAAGTTATCTTTCTTATCTTTTATCTTGTTAAGAAATAGTAAGAAAAAATGGTGTGGCTGTATAATGGACACAATCGTGTATTGTACGTCAATACGTTTTTGTAAAGGGTTATATTTTTAAATAAAATATTTCTATTTATGTATTTAGGATAAAAGCAAGGAAACAAATAATTATTGTGTTACAATATAACTTTATTAATGATAGGTGTGTGGTAAGAAAAGTAAGACACAAATCGCATACAGGATACATCGAGTTTTCTGGTAAACGTCAAATCAATACAGGTATTACCTAATCTTGTTGGATAGGTTTTAAGTTTATAAGTTTCAATATAAGACAAATCGAACTCGCTTAGCATTAAGTCGGACAATGAGCGGTTTTATGATATATCAACTTTAAAGGCTCTAACTATCATGATTGGTAGAGTAAAAGAGCAGACTCGTAATCG
>RCWM02000541.1:687500-720061 GCA_003667255.2 Euschistus heros
AGGAAAAGTGTGTAGAAAATGAGAGAATAAACATTATTTAAATATATCTAGAGTTATATGGAGTTAAAATTGTATATTTTTAGATTCCCTGCTATTCTAAATTAAAACCATCAAAAAAATGCTACTACCGTTAAAAGCACCTTATCTTTTTTGTATTTTACACTAACGATAAGTGATAAGTACTCCTCATTTTTTTTTTTTTTTTTTTTTTTTTACATCGGGTTTGTGATCACGTTTAGCAATTGAGCCAAGTAGCAAAGCTATTAGTCTAAAAATAAATAATTATCGCTTTTAAACTGATAACCATTTTCTTTTTCTATTTATTCTTACAAAGTAAATAATATAAAACATTTAAGCTTAATTGTGAAGCATTTTTCTCTTCTCAAATTAGTTCCACTTCCTGCTTGTAGAAGAAAAATGTTGGTATAATTGATTGCCATTACTAATAATTATCCTTCTTTTAGTTACTTACGGTTTATTTCTCCTCTTTTTGGTATTTAGATAATTTTTAGCAGATTTGGCAGAACAAGATAGCCAATCTTCTTAAGCTGTTTACCGACTCGAATACATTAGTCTCCTGCCTTGCTTGTAACTCGATTCCCAATAACCCTCCGAGGCGTCTAAAAAGAAGATGTCCCAGAGACTTTTTAATGCAGAAGATACATAATATTAGACAGCATTATGCAGAAACTAACCAGCTCACAAGAAAATATATTTGAGACAATTAAAATTTTCACAAAAACAAATTTATTTTCAAGTTCGATTGTGTTCACTTTTCAGTCGAATTATTTTTGAAATCATTTTGAATTTTTATTAAAATGGTATAAAATTTCTCAATTTGTATAGCTCTCATGTGTAGCAAATTTTTTTTTTTTCTTACTTACTAAAACTTTTTCATTTACTATTTCTTTTTATATGTTTTTTTTTTTTACAATGAAAAAGTCGTCTTTACCAATTTTTTGAGAATGAAGTGGGTTTGATACTTTCTGCTGAAACTAAATAGATAAAAAATGACGCGTGGCTTGGTTGGTGGTCTGTTTGATTTGCATTTTAGAATAGTATAGAAAAAAAAAAACTTTATTCTGCGGCAAAGTCCCTTAAGAATAACAAACATTACATAGCACAAAGTAAAACCGTAACTGACCGATGAATTCTGAGAACTAATATCGAAAAAAAACAACAACTAAAAATAGAAAAAAAGAGGAAGAAAAAAACTATATGAGTTAAAATTATAAACTAAATTACTGAGAAAAAAAGTAGTAAAAATGATAATAAAAAAGAATAAAATAAAATATCAAACAAAAACTTAAAACATTATCATAGGAAAACTATATATTTATGCTAATGTTTTATGTATTACATCCTTAGTGATTACATTATATGATTACATACTTTGAGAGACATCCATATAATTAGAGAGCGTCAAGTGGGAGAGAAAGAAGTGGGGAAAAGTAGAGTGTTTTAAATGTTCCGAAGGAAGAAGCATTGCGAATACAGGGAGGGAAAGGAGGGAATTCCAGAAGATAGAGGATCGGCCAGAGAAGGAACGTTAATTAAAGCATATTTGGTCTCTGAAATCGTAGATTGGTCTATTCTTGTTCCAATGTTGTACTTTGTTTAATTTTTGACATTTTGTGAGTTGGTTGGTTTTGCTTTCTATTGGGGTTCTTCTAATGGGTAGGTTTTTTACAAGTTATTGACATGTCATAGTAATCATTTTACCACACATTTATTTATTTTATAAATATTTCTTTATTTATATTGCAAAAATTCTAAATATGAATACAGTATAAGAATCGTTTGCATGGCATATAGCTAGAGATATTTTTTATTTGTTTATTTTATTTTATTAGTCCATTTATTGAAATTTACAACTGTTTGTACAAAAATTAAAACATAATACAGAAAGTGTGACAATTGCTTTGAAGCAACTACCCAGTAGCACTTCAAAAAAGGTTCTGTATGAGAAGGTCCAGAGGCCATCTTCTTTTAAGTTGACTAGGAGGGATGTCAGAAATAGTATGACGAGCAAGTTGAGAAACTAGTGGATTTGAATGGTTATAGAATTTATTATGAAACAATATGTTTCTGATTCGGGCTAAATCAGCAACATATGTAGTTTATGGTCAAGTTTATATCTGACATAGTAATGAACATTAAGGATTTTGGACTGCAAGGATTGGATACAAGATGAATTAGATGGTTTGGTGGAGCCCCAAAACTAATACTAAAGACATAAAAAATATTTAACCTGGCGTTGGTCGCTAGCCGAGCTAGGTGAGCATTTCCCTCACTTCTTAGGTTTCATAAAAAATGCAGTTCTCTGTTGCCAAATATGCAGTTACAAGTGGTAAATAAATGTCATGATAATGTATCAATAATTGTAGTATAGAGCATAAGGATTAAAGATATACAAAAAAATTTACAAAGATATTTATTGTAAAAAAGACAACAAAAAAAAAAAAAATCAAACAAAAATTAAATATTTTACTATTTACATAACAATGTGTTTTTCATTACCGAGGCCATTTTCTTCTATTTCTATACAGTTGTTGCAAGTATATTTAGTATGTTAATTGCTAATTGAAACATTACACTTTTTACATTTTTTTTTTCGTTTTTATTTTTTTTATTTCTTCGGTACACCTATATACTATGTAATAGTAAAAATTTCAGATTCCTAGTATATAATTGAAAAATAATATAAATACAATTCACGACCAATTATAAACTAATTACATACAATTTATCTTCTCAGCTGGCTTTTTATCTGACAATTCAAGCATGTTACGACTCATTTTGAACCCAAATAATCATTAACTAATTGAAAGAAATTAGAAAACTCGTTCAGTAAAATGTCACGAATAAACTGCATGAGAGATAAGATGATACTGAGGAGTGTGGACATGGTAATTTTCAGTAAAAATCTCCCAATATCTAGTCCACTTGCATCCGTTTTATATAGAAACTAAATGTTCTTATTCGCAAATGTCCCAAACGCAGCTATAATGAGGGTCAGTGATGAAAGTTAAATTCTTAGGAACTTATTAAATATTTTTTAGAAGGGTGAGGGAAATGCTCACCTAGCGACCAACAACGTGTTAATATACCATAGGAGTACAGGATATTTTTTTAAAAAGTTTCTCTCACAAGTTCTGGAATAGAAAAATCAATAATATCCCTTATAATTATTGTTTGCTTGATGCTGTTTAATTATTCAAACATTTCACTGAAACAGCCGTGATATATCATCAAGGGTCTGAATTACTTCTGAAAAGGCACAAAGCCTCAGTGAGGGACTTAAGCAAACTGAGCCCCGCCCTGAACTTGATTACTCCATGTATTCAGACGAACCCGCTGACAGCAATTAAAAGTTTCACAGGAACAGAGGGCAATGATGGAGCGATGGAGGCGAACGGATGGCGACTGTTGGCTAATAAGGCGGTTACTCACCTGTTGATAATTAACCTCCTATCCTCACTAAATCCTTTAGGTTAAAGAGCTACGGTACCTTCCACGGATCAAAGAACTCAAAGGAATGAGTTGTTTGCTCGGGTTCCACTGAAAAATAAATAAAGCGAATTAGTAAATATACACCTTCTTTTTTTTTAAATGGTATACATTTGCACATTAAACTTATCAAAAAATACTTATATATACATACTACCATTCCCCGTCATGGCTTCGCCCGCTTTCATAAGTAATGACCTTAGGGATATATTAGTAAAAGCTAATTTTAACTAATAATTATTAGTTAGAATTACTTGTAAACTGTAGAAGCGAAAGTTTACAGAACACCTATTGATAAGTTTCAAACTAGAAGTGAAGCTATGAAATCGATCGAGCGCATAGTCGATACAACACCGTTTAATTATAATTAAAGTTATTTACGGGAACGAAGTTTATCGATAAAAATCTTGTATTGAAGTATGCAATGAAGCATTACTTATCCAATGATATTTTCACGCATAATAGTAATTTTAAACCTAGTTAAACTTGGACTGATTAGGATGCTAAGTATACGTGAAAGCATAATTGGACATCCAATTTTTAATTGAAATGTATTAGTCGGTAATCCAGATGGGCAGAGGCTATTAAGAACCTCTGACAGAAAATGTACTGCATCGGTGCTTACGACTTAGGGCCCATGAATCACTCCGTAAAGTAATAGGATGGAAAATTATAGTAACAAAGAGTAACATTCATCAGTTTTTCAAAAATTTTAATTGATTAACCTTTGTGAGTTTTATCGCTTAAATTAACTCTGAAAACAGTCATTGCGTTGTATTTCAAAGAAAAAAATATGTCAGCCATTAGAGTGCTATAAAAGTCGTAGGTAAAAATCTCGAATGCAAAGACAGCAATTTGGCCTATGTATGACTGTATTTAAAAAAAAAAAAAAAAAACGGTGTTGTATCGACGAGGCACACGTTCGATTTCTAAGCTTCACTTCGAGTTTGAAATTATCAATAGCTGCTTCTGTAAACATTCGCTTCTACAGTTTCAACTCAGATTGTGTTATATTGATATTTCTTCTTCCTATATGTAATAAAGGTGAAACAGAAACAAAAAACATGAGTTTCAAGACGGATTTAGTGTATTATATATTGGAATTCTTTTATTCTTCCCTTATCACGTCTTTTCTAATGGATTTGGTGTTTTATATTTTATTTCCACTTCCCTAATGTTAGCAATTTTCGGTTTATATTTTTTGTAAACGGATTCTTTGTCATCCATATTACTTATTGTCCTATGATAGGATAGATTGTTATAGTAATTTAATAAAACACATTGATCTAAAAAGATATGTGAGAAAGTATATCAAGAGTTGTATATTTTCTTACTTTGCTTTCCTAATGTGAAAAAATATAGCAGAAATTAACAACATAACTTTCAACATATATTTTGTTTAATATATTTGTAATTTATTTTCTTATATATCGTTTTAATATAAAAACGTATATTAGTTTGATAAATATATTAAGTTAATATTAGTTTGAAGATGGATTTAGAGTTTGAACACCAATGTATTTTATATTTATGTATGTATGTTCGATACCAATGTTCGATTACTAATACATTGTCCATGTAAAATAAAAAAGATTTGATGCAAAAAAAAATAAAAAAAAAAAAAAAAAAATGGGAAATCGTTAAAGCTTGTTAAAAAAAAAAAAAAAAAAAAAAATATATATTTAAATGTAAAAAAAACATATATATGTATATATATAACTAAAAAGTTAATATATATATATATATATATATATATATATATATATATATATATATATATATATATATATATATATTAACTTTTCAGTTTTAAATGGTATATGTACCCTTTTGTTCAATAAACATTGACCAAAAGAGTAGGTGGTCGGAGATGCTCATCTCCCAGAACTACTAGGGTTTTTAAACTTCAAAGTGTTTTTTGGTGACATACAGGTTCTGAATTTTCTTTCCAGCTTTAAGTTTTGGAATTACCAGAAGAGGTAGAAAAGGAACGAATTTTAACTTTAGAATTGTAATATTTGTTTGATTTTTTTTAAATACTTGAATATATTTCAGTATCAGGTAAAAATTTAAAGGAGTAAGGTGGGTATGAGAATTTGATGAAAGCTTTGATGAAGTCTAAGCTAATTGTCTCTACTACCTAGATATCGTCCCAACTGTAAAGTATCAAATATGAAAATACGTGGTTTTAGCATTCGATCTTTAGCGATTCGATACATTGATATGGAATAAAATAATATCTTTCCTTTTAACTGGGGTAAGCTAAGTAATGATCTTTATTAAACATAAACATTTTTAACGAAAATTCCATCAATTAGAGACCGCTTGGTGTTTACTGCAAGAAACTGATGAGATACGTTATTTAATACTTAAATTATTTCTCTTATCTCTGTAGTAAAGAAGGGCCCCCCTCTAGATATCCTCTTCTACTATGCGATTTTTTTAGGAAAAAAATAATATTTGAATTCATTAGTTAAATATTTCATCACGGAATTCTTTGTATATGTGAAAAGCCGTCAACGTCTTTGAATGCTTCAGAAATCTTTAAGTCTTAATCCATGGATTAATGCTTCAAGGATTTATTTACCAGTTGTATACTCTAAATAATTGTTAACATAACACTTAAAAGCAGATTATTACCTTCTACAGGAGAAATACTACCTTCTGTTTCCAAGTTAAAATAATGAGTTCTGTGTAAGGTTATATTCTAGGATTAGATTTGTTTGGATGTTGGCTGATTTAAAATTTTCAAGATAAGGTGATTGGTGGCTCTCCTAGTTGAATGTTTTAGTGTGATTTTCTTCTCGTTATTCAAACGATTGCAGTCTTTTACTATTTCATTTTTTACTTCTACATTTTTCAATGCCGATACATCTGTCCGTGTACCCGAAATGTTATCTCTCTGTTATATCGTTTACATTTTCCGAGCTCGTTGCTGTATCACAATCAATGCCATTTTTTGCTGCAATTACTAATACATTTTCCATGTAAAATAAAAAAGATTTGATGCAAAAAAACAGCACAAAAAAAAAAAATGGGAGATTGTTAAAGCTTAAAAAAAAAAAAAGTAAGCGCAACAGCCAAATACAAATTAATTTTTTTTTTGTATTTGTTTTTTTATTTTACGTGGAAAATGTATTAGTAATTATAACAAAAAAATGGCGTTGATATATTAGTAAACAACGAAGTTATAAGGCATAAATGTTTGGTTTTGACCATTTTTTAGATGGTCATACAGTACATATATACAAGACTTTGTATATAGGTAAGTGACCTTAAATAGGTTCAAAATGAACCTCCCTAACCGAGATACTTCTTTGTCCAACGATCTTTCGAACACCCTTATCTTACAGTCGGGTTCTTTTCTATTAGGGTTTTCTAACAATTTCTTCATGTTTTCGATATTGTTTTATTTAATATCTTTGCCTGAAACTTTGATCCGGAATGACATAGGATCCATTTCAAAAACTGGAAAAACACAGGATGTAAAAATCTTTCTTAACAATTGTGCTCATACACTAAGTGATAGAACAGAAAGTTGAGCTACATATATGTAAAAATATGCTCTATGTCAGTAAGCCCATCGACTACTGCAGCAAGTGCTCAATATTATATGCCTATTTTTTAAAGATGAGTTGATATAGATTATTTAATAATTCCACTAACAACACAAGATGCCAGCATCTATTATATCTTCATCCTGTTGACAGTTCTAATAAAATGGCACCAAGACTTCATTAGGCAAAGCTAATCTGCTAACCCTTTGTCGCAGCAACAGCGATCTCCGGTAAGGCACATACCCGAGGATGACAGCTAATCGCCATAGTGTCCTCGAGCAGCTCCAGTAGCCGAGGCGACAATGGCAGCTCCGTGGGAACTGGAATCCCAATGAGCCTCTTTTGTCTGGGTAATGGGGCGTGATCTACATGCATGACGCATCGCTTTTATCATAGTTCCATTTAGTGTTCCACCTCGGACGGTAAGGTTCCATGTGGTGGGGGTGGCTTTTTGCCCTGTCCATCTCCTTCTTTAGCGTCTTATTTACAGGCGACTGACCTGCGAGTGAGCAGCTCCGCGACATTGCAAATCCAAGTACATTAATCACTTCATTAAGACAAAAAAAAAAAAAATAAAAATAAATAAAATAAAATTAAAAGAACTATTCTGTGACGGTAAGAATAATAATTAAGTATAATTATTGGTAACATTGTCTGGCTATATTACTTATAGTTCAGTGTATCAGTAATAACGGCAGAAATCATCGACAGGATAAAGAAATACAACCATATCGAATACATATTTCAAATGTGACAACTCAAAAATCTATACTTTGAGTTTTTACTATTTTTAAGTTCAATATACTTCTATGAAATATCATAAATCTATCAAATTAACTTCAAATCCCAGATGATAATTGAAGTACACTTTCATTTTTCATACAAGACTGTGCGATTTTACCTTTTTTTTTTAATGCAAAAAATGGAGGCATCTAAATATATACTTAACTATTTACATATTTGTGAAAGATTGATTATCTAGGTTTCAAATGAAATGAAGTGATTTTTAACAGAATTCAGAAATGAAGCTGTAGGAATAGGAATGAGTAGGAAATAAAAAGCCACCCAAGATCAGAATATCGGCACGTAAAATGTTACCGCCTGGGAACCCCGAAGATAAATGTTTTTAAATAGTTTGTCAGTCAAACAGCATTGTCATAGGCTGAAAAAAAAAATTAAAACGAAACAAAAAACAAGTATCTAATAATATATGATAATATTCATAATAATAAAACATTTTCATTTTTATTGATTCTAATAAAGATTAGTAACTATTTATATAGTATAGTATATAGTAATATCTGATAGGAGCTCCATGGTATCAAATTCAGAATGGACAAAAAAAAAAAAAAAAAAAAAAATAGGGCCTTGATAAGCTGTGAAATTTAAAGAACCTATAAAACGTTATAAACAAAAATTGGCTTACCATGGTACAAAACGATGATCTGGTTGAATGACTGTGAATCGAATCAAAATTTAACGGAATAATATGTGGTTTCCTTAAATGTTGTTGACAAAAGCAAATATACGCTTAAGCAACTACGCTAAAATTCACATTTTGTCAAAATTAGTTAAACCATATCCCTAACGTAAAAGTTCCCACTTGCACAATTTCCTTGGCCTTTTGAAAAAATCCAAAGATAACACTGCTACAACCTGTTATATCTACATGATAATACTAAGCTGTTTTTCATGTGATAAACCGGTTAAATTGGGGCATTCGTAAGTTTATCGTTTTTTATCCTATAAACTAAAGCAATAAAAACCCTTTCTTGATTGATGATGATAATAATTGTATCAATAAATCAGTTAAATGTGTCTCCATTAATGTTAGGAATAAATATTTATGGCATATGGTGGCTTAAGTGACGATATGTATATACTTTTAGACTGTGATGGTATAGGAACAGTTTTTAACCAGGGACCGAAACAGTTATTTTTTTATTCAAAAGGGTTATGAAATACCTGTTAAAAAAAAAAACTTTTACTCAAAGAGGTTAAAATAAAAGTTCTGAAATAACAGTTAAATAAAAGCTCTAGCGATAAAAGTAAAAGTTAAAAAAAAACTTTTATCTGTTAACACATTTATTTAAAAGTTAAACTTTTACTTTTATCATTTAACATAAAAGTTAAAAGTTATGATCAATTTCATTCGGCTAAATAAACTTTAATAATTATATTTCTTTCAAACTTACTAATATTTGTAAAGGGTGTTAACAGTTTTTTTAATTATTAGGGGGAGGGGTTGAATAAATTAATACTTTAAGGACGTCTCGGCTGATTTTAATAAAATTTGATGATTTAGTGCTTTCAAACTTACCAATATTTTTATAAGGTGTTAAAGGTTTTTTTAACAATTAGAGGAAGGGTTTGACTAGATTAATACTTTAAAGAGGTTTCGGCTGATTTTAATAAAATATCATAATTTATTTCTTATATACTTACAAATATTTTTAAAGGGTGTTGAAGGTTTCTTTAACAATTATATGAGGGGTTTGACTAAATTAATACTTTAAGGACATAACGGCTGATTTTAATAAAATTTGATAATTTAGTGTTTTCAAACTTACCAATATTTTTATAAGGTGTTAAAAGTTTCTTTAACAATTAGAGGAGGGGTTTGACTAAATTTATACTTTAAGGACATAACGGCTGATTTTAATAAAATTTGATAATTATAGTTCTTCAACACCTACTTACGTTTTTGAAGGGTGTTAACAGTTTCTTTAACAATTATATGAGGGGTTTGACTAAATTAATAATTAAAGTACGTCTCGGCTGATTTTAATAAAATTTGATGATTTAGTTCTTTCATACTTATTAAAATTTTTAAAGGGTGTTAACAGTTTCTCTAACAATTAGGGGAGAGGTTTAACTAAATTAATACTTTAAGGACGTAACGGCTGATTTTAATAACATTTGATAATTATATTTTTTTTCTCACTTACTAACATTTTTAATGGGTGTTAACAGTTTCTGTAACAATTAGGGGAGAGGATTAACTGAATTAATACTTTAAGGACGTATGCTGTTTTAACGGTTTTTAAGTTATCCGAAGGATAACTTCCGCCATTGGTGTCCTCCAGGATACTGTTTTAAAATATTTAACGGTTTCAAGATGGTTGTCATCCCCCATAAAAAATAATAAATATTTCAGATCTGTTATCAAGCTTAGTAATTGCTAATAGATTAATAAGAAATGTGATTTTTAAGTTCGATAAAAATCAAATACGTCGTTAAAAATTTTACCAAAGAGAAATTAGTATCTAGTTAATAAATCAAAAACAGAATAACTGTTAGCACTTGTTGGAAACGTTAGAAATCATGTAGGGAATCGATATTTACGTTTTATGTAAATCGGTTGATTTACTTCTTTGCTTAATATTAAAATCAGCCGTTACGTCCTTAAAGTATTAATTTAGTTAAACCTTCCCCCTAATTGTTAAAGAAACTGTTGACACTCTTTAAAAATGTTAGTAAGTATGAAAGGACTAAATTATCAAATTTTATTAAAAATCAGCCATGATGTCCATAAAGTATTAATTTAGTTAAACCTCTCCCCTAAATGTTAAAGAAAATGTTACCACCCTTTAAAAATGTTAGTAAGTCTGAAAGGACAGAATTATTAAATTTTATTAAAATTAGCCGTTACGTCCTTAAAGTATTAATTGTATTAAATAAGTCAAACCCCTCTCCTAATTGTTCGAGAAGCTGTTAACACTCTTTAAAAATGTTAGTAAGTATGAAAGGACTAAATTAACAAATTTTATTTAAATCAGCCGTTACGTCCTTAAAGTATTAATTCAGTTAAACCTCTCCCCTAATTGTTAAAGAAACTGTTAACACCCTTTAAAGATGTTAGTAAGTATGAAAGGATTAAATTATCAAATTTTACTAAAATCAGCCGTTACTTCCTTAAAGTATTAATTTAGTCAAAACCCTCCCCTAATTGTTAAAGAAACTATTAACACCCTTTAAAAATGTTAGTAAGTGTGAAAGAACTAAATTATCAAATTTTTTTTTAAAATCAGCCGTTACGTCTTTAAAGTATTAATTTAATTAAACCTCTCCCCTAATTGTTAAAGAAACCGTTAACACCCTTTAAAAATGTTAGTAAGTATGAAAGAACTATATTATTAAATTTTATTAAAATCAGCCGTGACGTACTTTAAGTATTAATTTAGCCACACCTTCCCTCCCCCCATAGTTAAAAAAAAAACACCCCTATTAAGCTGGCCCCCCCCCCCCCCCACCATCGCCAAACGAATTAAAACCTATTGCATAATTTTGTGCTATTTATGTGCTAATTTGTTGCCGTAGTACGGATTTTGTTGCTCGCACCACTTGGCAGGTATTAAGGATCAAAGGTGGGGGGGCTAGCTTAATATTAAGCTAGCCCCCCCACTATAAGAAAGAAATGGAATTTCAAAAAACTGCTTATGTCGGAATTTGTTGCTATTTTGTTGCTCTAAGATGGCATAAAAAACATTTTAAAAATTCAACAATTTAAAAAAAAAAAAAAAAAATTATGTCATACACGAGTGTTTACCGCTTACCCGTAAATGATGAAATTTCTTCAAAAAATTTCACGCTATCTTAAAGCAACAACAATGTAACAAAATCTAGTACACATATATAATGAATTTAAACAGTATAAATTAAATTCTTAAACAGAAAAAAATAACTATATTCTATTATTAAGAAAGAACCAGTTCCACTGCGTGACTTAACATGACCGCGAAGACATAGTGTCCATTTTCGTTTCCTAAAAACGAGCAACACAATAGAGTTTCATATATATTTCGATTGCAGAAGGTATAAACAATAGTTCAATGCCAAAAAGATGTGAGCAACTAATTTTTTTAGGAAACTATTATGGTCTATTTGAGCGTAATACTTATCAAAAACGAAAAAGTGTCGATTTTCGTTCCTTAAAAACGAGCAACAAATTCAGTTACCTATATATTTCAATAGCAAAATGTATAAACAATAGTTCCATGCCAAAAAGATGTGAGCAACTAATTTTTTTAGGAAACTATTATGGTCTAATTGAGCGTAATACTTATCAAAAACAAAAAAGTGTCAATTTTCGTTCCTTAAAAACGAGCAACAAATTCAGTTACCTATATATTTCAATAGCAGAATGTATAAACAATAGTTCCATGCCAAAAAGATGTGAGCAACTAATTTTTTTTAGAAAACTATTATGGTGTAATTGAGCGGAATTTATATCAAATACGAAAAAGTGTTAATTTTCATTCCTTAAAAACGAGCAACAAATTCAGTTACCTATATAATTCAATAGCAGAATGTATAAACAATAGTTCAATGCCAAAAAGATGTGAGCAACTAATTTTTTTGGAAACTATTATGGTCTAATAGAGCGTAATACTTATCAAAAAACGAAAAAAATGTCGATTTTCCTTCCTTAAAAACGAGCAACAAATTCAGTTTCCTATATAATTCAATAGCAGAATGTATAAACAATAGTTCAATGCCAAAAAGATGTGAGCAACTAATTATTTTAGGAAACTATTATGGTCTAATTGAGCGTAATACTTATCAAAAAAAAAAAAGTGTCAATTTTCGTTCCTTAAAAACGAGCAACAAATTCAGTTACCTATATATTTCAATAGCAGAATGTATAAACAATAGTTCCATGCCAAAAAGATGTGAGCAACTAATTTTTTTAGGAAACTATTATGGTCTAATTGAGCGTAATACTTATCAAAAACGAAAAAGTGTCGATTTTCGTTCCTTAAAACGAGCAACAAATTCAGTTACCTATACATTTCAATAGCAAAAATTATAAACAATAGTTCAATGCAAAAAAGATGCGAGCAACTAATTTTTTTAGGAAACTATTATGGTCTAATTGAGCGGAATACTTATCAAAAACGAAAAAGTGTCAAATTTCGTTCCTTAAAAACGAGCAACAAATTCAGTTACCTATATATTTCAATAGCAGAATGTATAAACAATAGTTCCATGCCAAAAAGATGTGAGCAACTAATTTTTTTAGGAAACTATTATGGTCTAATTGAGCGTAATACTTTTTAAAAAAAAAAAAAAAAGTGTCGATTTTCGTTCCTTAAAAACGAGCAACATATTCAGTTACCTATATAATTCAATAGCAGAATGTATAAACAATAGTTCAATGCCAAAAAGATGTGAGCAACTAATTTTTTTAGGAAACTATTATGGTCTAATTGAGCGTAATACTTATCAAAAACAAAAAAGTGTCAATTTTCGTTCCTTAAAAACGAGCAACAAATTCAGTTACCTATATATTTCAATAGCAGAATGTATAAACAATAGTTCCATGCCAAAAAGATGTGAGCAACTAATTTTTAAAAAAAACTATTATGGTCTAATTGAGCGGAATACTTATCAAAGACGAAAAAGTGTCGATTTTAGTTCCTTAAAAACGAGCAACAAATTCAGTTACCTATACATTTCAATAGCAAAAAGTATAAACAATAGTTCAATGCAAAAAAATATGCGAGCAACTAATTTTTTTAGGAAACTATTATGGTCTAATTGAGCGGAATACTTATCAAAAACGAAAAAAGTGTCGATTTTCGTTCCTTAAAAAACGAGCAACAAATTCAGTTACCTATATATTTCAATAGCAGAATGTATAAACAATAGTTCCATGCCAAAAAGATGTGAGCAACTAATTTTTTTAGGAAACTATTATGGTCTAATTGAGCGTAATACTTTTAAAAAAAAACGAAAAAATGTCGATTTTCCTTCCTTAAAAACGAGCAACATATTCAGTTACCTATATAATTCAATAGCAGAATGTATAAACAATAGTTCAATGCCAAAAAGATGTGAGCAACTAATATTTTAGTAGACTATTATGGTCTAATTGAGCGTAATACTTATCAAAAACAAAAAAAGTGTCGATTTTAGTTCCTTAAAAACGAGCAAAAATTCATTTACTTACATATTTCAATAGCAGAAAGTATAATCAATAATTCAATGCTAAAAAGATGTGAGCAACTAATTTTTAAAAAAAAACTATTATGGTCTAATTGAGCGGAATACTTATCAAAGACGAAAAAGTGTCGATTTTAGTTCCTTAAAAACGAGCAACAAATTCAGTTACTTATATATTTCGATAGCAGAAGATATAAACAATAGTTCAATGCCAAAAAGATGCGAACAACTAATTTTTTTTGGAAACTATTGTGGTCTAATTGAGCGGAATACTTATCAACGACGAAAAAGTGTCGATTTTCGTTCCTTAAAAACGAGCAACAAATTCAGTTACCTATATATTTCAATGGCAAAAGGTATAAGCAATTGTTAAATGCCAAAAAGATGTAAGCATCTAATATTTTTAGAAAACTATTATGGCCTAATTGAGCGGAATACTATTAAAGACGAAAAAAGTGTCGATTTTAGTTCCTTTAAAAACGAGCAAACAAATTCAGTTACTTATATATTTTGATAGCGGAAGATATAAACAATAACCCAATGCAGAAACGAAGAGCAACTAATTTTTTTTTTTTTGAAAACTATTGTGTTCTATCTGAGCTTATTTATGTTTTTTAAAAAAAGATAAGAAATCAAGCATAGGTACCTTTGAGGTAACTGAAACACTGAATTTTTGAAAAGTAAAAAGGGGCAGTTAGGTTAAGTTTTAGATTTGCAATTGGGTTTCCCTTGTGACTCATTGGGTTTTTCGTTCCTATGGGAAACAAATTTTAAATGGGGCTATTAAATATGTTAATCATATCATTTAAACAAAAATCTGGATCGGTTTTAAACGATTTTATTATTTCTAGTGATTCAAAAGTATTTAATTTTGGGCTATTTTCTACTTGATGTAATATTTTTTACTCCCAAGTCTTTATTAAATTTGTGGTTACTTTCATTTAGATGGAAAGCGAAATTGGAATTTTGGGTCTTATTAGTGTATGCTCTTATATGTTCTTATTTACTCTTTGATTTACCGATCGTCCGGTTTTTCCCGTGTATTTTGCTTCACAGTCAATTTCTTTGTTATAATTTCGTTCATTTAGTGGTATATTTAAAAGGCGGTATATCATGCTATTAAATACTGCGAGTTTTGTGTGATAGTGGTCTCCTGGCATTGTTGTCTATAACTACATCTGTGTATGTGGGTTTCCCGTATTTATGAAATTCGTGTTATTTATTGTTTATGGAGATTTTTATGTCTAAAAAATTTAAAGTTCATGATGTGTTGAGCTAGTTTTGAATGAAGGATTTTCCGTTCTAATTTATTCATAAAAAGATCTGCTAGAAGGGGTGAAAGAGGGGACCCCATTGGTAATCCTTCCTGTTTATAGAATGTATTGTTAAATTGAAAATAATTATGTTTTATGCAAACTGACTTAAATTTTAAAAGTCTAATTTTTCTAGTGGTTGAAGATAAGACCGGAAGATTAGTTCTTCAAAATTTCTATTGTTTCTGTTGTTGCCATCATACTTCCCTTCACCAAAAGACAAAATAGACCCTTTCCAAAAAAGCGGCGTATACGAATTAAAATGCAATGACTGTGAAGCAAAATACACCGGAAAAACCGGACGATCGGTAAATCAAAGAGTAAATAAGAACATATAAGAACATACACTAATAAGACCCAAAATTCCAATTTCGCTATCCATCTAAATGAAAATAACCACAAATTTAATAAAGACTCGGGAGTAAAAATATTACATCAAGCCTAAAATTGAATACTTTTGAATCACTATAAATAATAAAATCGTTTAAAACCGATCCAGATTTTTGTTTAAATAATCAGATTAACATATCCAATAGCCCCATTTTAAATTTGTTTCCCATAGGAACGGAAAAACCAATGAGTCATAAGGGAAACCCCATTGTAAATCTAAAAATTAACCTACCTTTGTCTTTACGTTTGTCGGTATTCTTTTGGTTAAAACTCCAAAACTATTTACCCGATCTAAAATTTTTTTTTTTTTTTATCTGAAAGCTGGTTAAATTTACTGTCTAGTAAATAAATAAGTAAGTAGTAAGTAAATAAGACTCTATGTATTAAGTTTTTATTAAGTCCCTTGAAACATCCATGCCAGCACGTTAAGAACCCCATACTACTTTTTTTTTCGGCACATTTCTCGTATTAACTCCAAAAATATTTGTTCGGTCTCGAATTTTTTTTCATCTCAAAGCTGGTTACATTTACTATCAGATACTATATATAAAATTTTAATTAATTTTTGTTAAATACCGTTGCCAGCACGCTACAAGCTGAAAAACGTTTATAAAATCCAAATTTTTTTAATTCATTTTCTATATAGGTAACTCCTAAACAATTTGTCCGATCTTAAATTTCTTTTTTCCATCTTAAAAACTACTTAAATTATCTATCAGGTTCTGTATATCAAATTGTGATTAAATTTCGTACAATATCCATACTAACACGCTAAATGTGTATGTTTTGGAAAAACATGACAGTTCTGATATGTTGAGTGGGCTGGTATGGGTACTTCACCGAATTAATTCAAAGTTTGATTTAATGGATCTCACAGCAAATTTAATCAGCATTAAGATATAAAAACGGATTATAATTCAGGATCGAACCACTCGTTGTTTCGAGTTATAACGAAAAATGTGCCAACAAAAATTCATTACACATACATAAATACATTATTCCACAACATTACACGGAATTTAGTGTAGTGGAATGGATATTTCACGAAATTTAATTAAAATTAGATATATCGGATCTGATAGTAAATTTAACCAGCTTTGAGATGGGAAAAAAAAATCAGGATCGAACTAATAGTTTTGGAGTTATAGCCAGAACAATAATAGCAAACGTGTTTTTCTCGGAAAAGTGTGACAGCCAAATTTTGTCCTTCACAGTTCTAAAAATATTGATCGAATTAAAAAAAAATTAATATAACCAAATTTATTACGAATTCTCTTAGCTTTAATAATATATGGAAGACAATATGTGCTAAAAGTATCGCTTCCCGAGTTACTGTATCTAACTGCTAAAAACGTACAATTTTCAACAATTTCCCCCTCTCCTGCCAAAAACCCGATGATCTTTCGAAGAAATCTTTTTAACACATTTAGAGCTAAGGCTAGTGAACAATTTCCAGTAGTCAGATATTTTTTTCTTAATTCAATTTCCAGGTTTGAAAGTAAATTACCCTTCATTATCTTAAACATATTAACTTTAACTACTAATATTTTATTTATAGCAATACCCATTTAATAATAAACTATTCATTTGTGAAAATAAACATTTCAATTTAAAAATTAAAAAAAAAAATAATTAAAAAAAAAAAAAAAAAAAAAAAGTTTCAATTGAGATATTAAAAGAAATATATTATATTAAATATAGCTATTAACATTAGTAATAAGAACTGGAATAGTCATCCACAACTTCTTTTGAGATGTTTATAATATATATTCAAAAGATATAGTTAAACTCAAAGGCAGTATAACAAAAATGTTTAACCCTTATACTATAGAAATGTACAAATAGCTAACTTTGTCAACGCTGAATATTCCGCTCAATTAGACCATAATGGTCATAAAAAAAATTAGTTGCTCTCATCATTTCTGCATTAAATTATTGCTTATACCTTCTGCTATCGAAATATATAAGTAACTGAATTTGTTACTCGTTTTTAAGGAACAAAAATCAACACATTTTCGTTTTTGATAAGTATTACGCTCAATTAGACCATAATAGTTTCCTAAAAAAATTAGTTGCTCACATCTTTTTGGGATTGAACTATTGTTTTTACATTCTGCTATTGAATTATATAGGTAACTGAATTTGTTGCTCGTTTTTAAGGAACGAAAATCGACACTTTTTTTTCGTTTTTGATAAGTATAACGCTCAATTAGACCATAATAGTTTCCAAAAAAAAATTAGTTGCTCACATCTTTTTGGCATTTAACTATTGTTTTTATACATTCTGCTATTGAATTATATAGGTAACTGAATTTGTTGCTCGTTTTTAAGGAACGAAAATCGACACATTACTTTTTCGTTTTTGATAAGTATTACGCTCAATTAGACCATAATAGTTTCCAAAAACAAATTAGTTGCTCACATCTTTTTGGCATTGAACTATTGTTTATACATTCTGCTATTGAATTATATAGGTAACTGAATTTGTTGCTCGTTTTTAAGGAACGAAAATCGACACTTTTTCGTTTTTGATAAGTATTCCGCTCAATTAGACCATAATAGTTTCCAAAAACAAATTAGTTGCTCACATCTTTTTGGCATTGAACTATTGATTATACATTCTGCTATTGAATTATATAGGTAACTGAATTTGTTGCTCGTTTTTAAGGAACGAAAATCAACACTTTTTTCGTTTTTGATAAGTATTACGCTCAATTAGACCATAATAGTTTCCTAAACAAATTAGTTGCTCACATCTTTTTGTCATTGAACTATTGTTTATACATTCTGCTATTGAATTATATAGGTAACTGAATTTGTTGCTCGTTTTTAAGGAACGAAAATCGACACTTTTTCGTTTTTGATAAGTATTACGCTCAATTAGACCATAATAGTTTCCTAAAAAAATTAGTTGCTCACATCTTTTTGGCATTGATCTATTGTTTATACATTCTGCTATTGAATTATATAGGTAACTGAATTTGTTGCTCGTTTTTAAGGAACAAAAATCGACACTTTTTCGTTTTTGATAAGTATTACGCTCAATTAGACCATAATAGTTTCCAAAAAAAATTAGTTGCTCACATCTTTTTGGCATTGAACTATTGTTTATACATTCTGCTATTGAATTATATAGGTAACTGAATTTGTTGCTCGTTTTTAAGGAACGAAAATCGACACTATGTCTTCGCGGTCATGTTAAGTCACGCAGTGGAACTGGTTCTTCTTAATAATAGAATATAGTTATTTTTTTCTGTTTAAGAATTTAATTTATACTGTTTAAATTCATTATATATGTGTACTAGATTTTGTTACATTGTTGTTGCTTTACGATAGCGTGAAATTTTTTGAAGAAATTTCATCATTTACGGGGTAAGCGGTAAACACTCGTATGCGACATAATTTTTTTTTTTTTTTAAATTATTGATTTTTTAGAATGTTTTTATGCCATCTTAGAGCAACAAAATAGCAACAAATTCCGACATAAGCAGTTTTTTTTTTGAAATTCCATTTCTTTCTTATAGTGGGGGGGCTAGCTTAATATTAAGCTAGCCCCCCCACCTTTGATCGTTAATACCTGCCAAACGGTGCGAGCAACAAAATCCGTACTACGGCAACAAATTAGCACATAAATAGCACAAAATTATGCAATAGGTTTTAATTCGTTTGGCGATGGTGGGGGGGGGCCAGCTTAATAGGGGTTAAAAAAACACTCTTTAAAAATTAGAATAACTGTTAGCACTTGTTGGAAATGTCACTAATCATGTTGGGAATCGATAATTAAATTTTATGTAAATCGGTTGATTTCTTTTTTGACTTAATACATTTTAAGATCATTATTGTTTTCTATTATTAATGTAATGTAATTTATTTTTCGATTAATAGAAGTGAAAGCAAAATACTTTTTTATTAGAACATTTTGACGTAAATGGTTTACAATAACTGTTTTAAAAAAACTTTTATTCAAAAGTGGTTTAAAATAAAAGTTCTAAAATAACTGTTAAATAAAAGTTCAAGCGATAAAAGTAAAAGTTAAAAAAAAAAATAATGCAACTAGTGCCAAAAAAAAAAAAAAAACAATAAAACGTTTTCTCAAAACATTCATAGCCACCATATTCATGGACTTAAGCATCACAAATATGTGGAACAGTTAAAAAGATACATATAAACAGGTCCTAATTTTCAGGCAAAAACAATTAGGACGAGAAGGAAAACATACTGAACTGAAAGCTCTACATACTGACCTTCGTATGCAAGCTGATAATGAATACTCTCTACATAAGATTTCACAGAAAATTATCTGGACATTCCAACACACCCATAAACGACTTCTCCTAAACTCATATTCGAGACAACACCATAGAAGGCTGAAGAGGAGATGGATGAGGGATCTACTGAGCTGGGTTAAAAAAAAAAAAATCAAAAAATAATAATAATAAAATCAAGTTAGGAGGTGCCACATGGTTCTTCTCTCCCCATGCCTCTTTCGCCAGGTAATCAAGTATTTCATAAAAAGTCTGTTAGTAAATTTGGTTGACAGGTGTGAATAGACATTTGAAGTAAAAAAAAAAAAAGAAAAAAATACTAAAAAACTCATATTGGACAATTAAATTCGTATTAAATTAAATTGGAAAATTTCGGATTCGTGATTTTTCCAGGATAAGATTTCAACAAACATGACCATGATTTTGACTGAGGGATGAAATTTGATAAGGTCATATCTTAGGAAAAGGGTGGGACTATGAAGCATGATCCAACTTGAGGAGCCACTTGAGTCTCTCACAAGCGCTTTGGTCTTGTCTGTACTGAAATTCAATTTTGTCTTCAATGTTCAGTTACTGATATGCTGTTGTGTCTTCAGGCAACGTATTCATACCACTTTCTTTTTTTTAGTTTTAAGGAAAAGTGAGCCATAAATATCGTCCCTACAACTACTATACGTCTTAGGACTAATATACGTTTTAGCGATTCTCAAATCTGAATTCACTCTGTAAAGAAAATGAATATGTATAAAATGCATTCTAGGTATAGGTAGTCACAAAGAAAAAAAAAAAAAAGAAAAAAAGATAAATGAAAAGTAATGGAACCTGTTTTCCTTGTTTCGTTTAACAAATCCTTAACAAGAAAACCATATGTAAAAGCGTTCATTAGTTGAATTCCTACCATAAAGGAGAGAGAAATTAACTGGTAGAATATCATGCAATGTTTTCGCAACTTGTTTTTTATTTCATTATTTGGTGAACTTCATGTTGGTAAGTGCAGGGAACGGCATTTATTGCAGACCGTTTACACTGCTTACTTTTTCCAAATGCAATGCACTCCTCAATCCTCTTACTCACCTTACTTCTCTAATTTTTTATCTGATAATTAAATATATTTAAGTATTAAAAAAAAAAATCAAACAAATATTACAATTCTAAAGTTAAAATTTGTTCCTTTTCTACCTCTTCTGGTAATTCCAAAACTTAAAGCTGGAAAATATAGAATTTAAATTAAAAAAAAAAAAAAAAAAAAAAATCAAACCTGTATGTCATCAAAAAAACACTTTAAAGTTTAAAAACCCAAGTAGTTCTGGTAAATAAGTTTAAGTGTCATGGCCGAAACAGCAGTTCACTCCCGTTATCGCTCTGGCTTTAAAACTGTTTTCCTAATGGTATTTGGCTACCTACTGTTGTGTAAACTTGTGTACGTACGCTTTATATTACACGGAACAATATTGTGATAATTGTGAAATCAGGTTAGTGCTTAAATTATCAATTACAAGTGAGAAAACTGGTGCACGTGAGGTACAGGCTATCCACGAGTGACAGTCTCTTACTTGTCGGCACTCTAGTTTGAGATAAATATTACTTTAGCTACTTACTACTGGAGCCACTAGTAGCTCGTGGCGTAGGCACTAGACTTAAATATTTTATATTCCTGAGTTCGAGCCTCCTTCTCTACGAATTATTATTTTTTTTTTTTTTTAGAAAAATGTTTAGATATTTCTTTATTTTATATCTGTTTATTTTTGATTAGTAAGAATAATTTTAATTTTAATTATTACTTCGTTTTATTTTTATTTTTTATTATAAAATGGAGTTTGAGAATTCTGAATCAGAGAAAGAGACACCAATGTCTGAAATTAGCGAGTCAGACTCACAATACCTTTCTCAAAGGATGTTGCAAAAACGACATCGGAACACTGCTTCTAAATCTGCCGGAAACTCACCAAAAAAAAAAAAAAAAAGGGAAACAGCTATCAAAACCCCTACAACTCGCAGTAAAACCACTGCAACCACAAAAATAGATCATCTATAGTTACAATCCCCACCAGCAATAAATTTTCGGCCCTGGAAGAACATCCTACCAAGCCATCTCAACAAACTAAAGAATTTTCCGAACCTCCACCACCACCAGTTTTTGTCTCCAACGTACAGGAGTTCTGGCCATTTTGTCAATAAATGTCAAATCTTATTGGTCAGACGAACTTTAAATGTTTTTCTCGTGTAAGAGACACAAAAATTAATACCATGAAGAAAGACCATTATAAAAAACTTATTAATTTCCTGACTACCAAAAACTATAACTTTCATTCATACCAGCTAAAAGAAGATAAAGCGTACCGTGTAGTCTTAAGAGGGCTTCATAATACCACTCCAGCAGAATATATCAAGAAGGAAATAGAAGAGATTGGACGCAATGTTAGAAACATCTCGTACGTGCTCCATCCTACACAAAAATTTCCTCTACCGCTATTTTATGTTGACTTGGAACCTGCCAGCCACAATATTGAAATATTCAAATAACCAGACTCTGCTACTCAGTGGTGCGATTTGAGCAGCCAAAACAAAAATCTGCAGTTGTGCAATGTACTAGATGTCAAAGTCTAGGACATACAAAATCATACTGCCACCATCCAGCCAGGTGCGTCAAATGTGCTGGACACACACGCTACAGGAACTTGCCTAAAGACTAGGGAAACGCCCGCAAAATGCGTCCTCTGCGGTGAAGATCACCCGGCAATTACAGAGGGTTCGTCGTGCACAAAACCTACAAAGGCAAAAATACTTAAATGCAGCTTCGAAAAATCGACGGCACAACTCTCATGAAGCTAAAACAAAACTTATAGATCCTCCGAATACCCTCCACCAAGACCAAGAAGATCACCTTTTCACAACAGAACCTCAGCCGTCTACTTCATAAACCATCAATCTTCCTCAGAAGAGAATTCGATCAACATACTCAAACATAACAGGAAATCCTCAGGCTCGACATCAGGCGCCTCAAACCTCCCAACCACAACCTGTTCCTCCCAAAACTCAACCTCCTCCTCATCGTCCTAGTCAGGGCATTCCTCCATATCATCTTCCTCTCCGAGTAAACTACCACCCCAAAGGCACACCCAGTTTTCAATCCAAACTTCTTCTACAGCAAACCTTACAACCCAAACATCATTAAAAGTTGACACTGTTCCTAGTATCCCAAGACGGGTCCAAATCCTTAGCATTCCTAGATATAACCCTCCATCACAGCTCCCCGAACCAAATCTTGTCAGAAATCCAGCAGACATCAATATAATCCTATCATCCTTCCTATCCGAGCTAAAAGAAACGATCGCACCTCTCATTTCACTCCTCACCACAGTCCTTTATCAAGTCCCATTCAATATTCCACAATGAGCACAAAGCCCGTGACCATCATTTTGTGGAATGCGAATGGACTACATAACCACCGAGACGAACTTGACGTATTTCTTCATTATAATAATATTGATATTGCCTTACTGACGGAGACACACTTCACAAACCGATCACATTTCTACATACGTGACTATATCACTTATAGAACAGACCAGGAGCACATGCTGGTTCTTGTATCCTTATCCATAAATCCTTACCCCATTCCCTTATTCCTTCCACTCCAACTATAGAAATACAAGCAACCTCGGTGAGCATATCCACAAGCCTTTACAAATTAACTTTCTCAGCTGTATATTGCCCTCCAAATATTTCCCTTTCCTATAATCACCTAGAATCCTTATTCCGATCCCTAGGACCTCGCTTCATAGCAGGAGGAGACTACAACGCTAAACACCAACGGTGGGGTTGTCGATCATCTAACTCCCGTGGCAGCATCCTATCCCGAGTCTCCACATCCAAACCTATTCCATCATTCCACCTATGAACCCTACATATTGGCCAACATCGACGGACAAAAACGACCCCGATATCCTCGATATATTCATCACTTTCCCCAGGTATCATCATCCCAGCTCACAATAAAATCCCTAAATGACCTTTCCTCCGATCATAGTCCGGTATTGCTTTCCCTGCATTCAACTTCTGTTCCTAAACCCCCACCTATCCTTCGTTGATTACTGGCCGAGTAGGGGGGGGACTGGGGACAGTTTTCGATATGATTTAGAAATGAAAATAGACTTAAAAATGTCCACTTCAAAACAAAACAAGACATTGATACTGCCATAGAAATACTAACGACATCAATACGCAATAGCATAAATAGATAACACCACAAACAGAAAAATATACAATTCTCTCCAGAGTAATTTGCCACAACATCTTCGCATCCTTTTGAGAGAAAAGCGGAAAGCAAGAGCTAGGGTGGCACAGAACCAGATATCCGTCGGACAAAAATAACTACAACAAATTGACTAACAAACTAAAAACTAAAATAAAAAAATTCAAAATTCAAAATTATATAAATATACTGATAACCTATAACACGACTGACAAATCCTTATGGATGGCCACCAAAAAAAAAAAAAACTCCTGAACTATAAAAATTTTAATCACCCTCTTCTAACTGAATCCAAAACGTGGTAACGATTTGACAATGAAAAATCACAATTTTCGGTCAGCACCTTTTTAATACCTGTAAACCCCATCCTGATATCCTTAACCCAAATCACCTTGAATGTATTGAAACAGAATTAAATATCCCACTTCAAAATGTCCCTTCCTCCTAAAGCATTCCATCCTTTCAGATAAAATCAAGTATCATCCAAAGATTGCCCACAAAGAAAGCCCCTGGACATGACCTTATTACATCCCATATCCTAAAAACTCCTTCCTCGGAAAGGCCATCCTATTCCTAACATTCATATATAAACGTTGTACTTCGAACAACATATTTTCCTGATCCTTGGAAATTATCCGAAACACCTTTCCTCTTATCGTCCTATTTTTTTTTGCCAATTATGGGCAAATCCTAGAAAAACTTATCCTAAAAAGCTTGTATCCTATCTTAGATTCCAACCACATAATCCCAGATCACCAGTTTTTGGATTCCGAACATCACATTCCACAATCCAGCAACGTCATCGTGTGGTGGACGTTGTCTCCTCCACATTGGAGCGCGGAATGTACTGCACGGGAGCCTTCCTCATGTAGAACAAGCATTTGACCGAGTCTGGCGCCCCAGGACTGCTTTACAAACTCCGTAAATTCCTACCTTCTACATACTTCCTTATTCTCCGCTCATACCTTAGTGATAGAACATTTAAAGTTAATCATAACTTTTCCTCATCCTCTCTTTTTACCCAATCCGCAGGTGTTCCTCAAGGAAGTATCCTAGGTACAATCCTCTACACGGTGTATACAGCTGACATCCCGCAAATCCTAGCACCATCCTCACCACGTATGCTGATGATACTTGTGTATTATCAGTCAACAATGATCCCTTTATTGCCTCCCAGACACTCCAATCCCATATCACAAAACCTTCAAGAATAGTGTCAAAAATGGAGAATCAAAATAAATCCAAATAACCTTCACCCTTCGTCGTAAGCCTACGACTTCCTGTCCTACGGTATCCTTTAATGATGTCCCACTAATCACCGTTGAACAGATCCGCTACCTAGGACTCCACTTGGACAAACGTCTTACTTGGAATCCACATACAAGACTGAAACGACAAGAAACTGCCCGTCGTTTTCGACTACTTCAACATTTACTTGACAAACGTTAAAAAACCTTCCAATAAATTACAAAGACTCATATACATAGCAGTAATTAGACCGATTTGGACACACGGAGTTGAGCTTTGGGGCTCAACTAAACCATCCAATTCATCTCGTATCCAATTCTTACAATCCAAAATCCTTAGAAAAATCCTAAATGCTCCTTACTTAGTCACAACAAACTAATCCACAAAGATCTTAATATACCTTTCGTTTCTGACTTAGCTCAAACCAGATATCTATCCTTTCATAGCAAATCCACAACCATTCAAATCCATTAGTGTCAACTTGCTTCTCAATCTATTCCAGATAACCCTCCGAGGTGCCTGAAAAGAAGTGCTACCAATGGGTAGTTGCTTTAAAAACAAGTGACGAGTCATTTTTAACATTATCATCAAATTTACTTGATATATTGTATGTTCATATTGGTAGAATCCAGTTGTAAATTTCAATAAATAAATAAAAAAAAAAAAAAAGTTCTGGGAGATGAGCATCTCCGACCCACCTACTCTTTTGGCCAATATTTATTGAAAAAAGGGTGCATATACCTATAAAACATATATATACTATCGTATATCATTATATATATATCTATAGATATAATACGGTATATATAATATATAATGAAATGAAATGAAAAAAATAACCTTCATTCTGGGACATATTGTGCCCCCTAAGAAATGGCACTTTTTGTGTAATATATAAATAAGAAAAGCAGAGAGAAAAAATAAATAATGTTAATATTATAAATGCTTACATAATTACATTGTGTGTCGAGAAAAAAAACGAAATATATAAATAAAGTACAAATAAAGATGCAACGAAAAATATATAGAAAAAATTTAAGAATTACTGGATGTTGATAAGACGGAATATTTACAGATACATAAAACATATATTTGCACATTCTTCCAACTTATGTAGATATAGATGTTCACATATATCTGTGTATAACAAATTTAAATGTTGATACAATGTATACTTATTGAGGCCATTCATTGGCATCCGATATGCTCGCTTGATTATCTTGACTTCCAATGATCAATCACATTGGAGGCATCTAACTTGGATTGAAGGAGATATTGGGATAGGAGTGTTTTGAATGAGTTTAAGTCTATCCCGGAGGGTCCCATCGAGAGACCCCCCTACACCACCACACCCATAATCAAACTGAGGAAACATGAATGAGGAAAATAGGAGTTTTTTGTGTGGATTGAGGAGGAAATTGGCGGGAACGATGAATATTTGAGGATTCCTATTGATTTTCGGGGGCTTTTAGGGCGATTTGAGGCTTTCCCAGAAAAGGTTTTCGTCAATAATGATTCCTGAGTTTTTAGGGGAGGAACAGAAGGTGATAGGATGATTTTTTCAGGGTTAGGGAAAGAATATCAGTAATGGATCTGAGAAGGGGGTTTTTTTTGAACCAATTATCGCCTAGTTGAGTTTTTCCTCCATTTTAACTTTAAATTATACAGGTTTGGCCCAAGCACTATTCTACCTTCTCGAGGTCTTGCTGAATCGTCTGCATAAAGGTGATGGGAAGAATGTAAAATTGACTGGGGGGAGATCATTAATGTAGGATTTAAAAATTGAGGCGAAATGCTGGAACCTTGACTACTTCAGAAGACAGAGCTAGGAAGTCGGATAAGGTTTGATTAAGGATGGGTACTGCTTAAGGTGCGGTCGGAGAGGAAAGACTGGAACCAATGGATTGAACTATTGAGAAATCTCGAAGAATCAAGACGATTTTTTTTCATCTATGGCGGCATGGATTCGCATATGATTTGTTTAGTGCAGATTGTGTGGAATAACCAGGACGGAAACCAGATATATTTATATGCAAAAGAGAGTCGATTTTCAGAATAAATATATAGTGTGTGTATAATCCTTTATTGACTGGGCTATAATGTATATAACGAACATTTATATTTTCCTTTATTTTTTAATTTAATTTTGCAATAATGTATGTTGGCAATAATACAAGAATGGTATCACATATCCATCCTTTCAGTTAGACGCTCTCTGCAAACTCAAGTTGACAAACATGGCTTTGATCGTTGTTTACTTCACTGTTACTTTTAATAAAGTGAAGAATTTTGACTATTTTAATTTTAAAATGTAAATTGTGAAAAGCAGTAGATTATAGATAGGCATATTCATGATCCATTGTAATTTTCGGGGGTCAGATAGAAAGTTGATTTAATTTTTTTTTTTTCTGTTTGCTTCCTTTTCATTATTTATCAGCAGATTACATGGCATTGGTTTTCTAATGGGGAAAAAAAAATCTTATAATCGTCTAATACAGAGCACCTGGTTAGCAGATAAATTACTGTTACACAACAGGAAGTAACTTAATCCATCAACTATCATTGATACATTTAATTTTATGTTTTATCAACAATTACTAAACATTTTTAAGAACTGATCTGTATCTATTTCATATAAAACTAAAACGCACACGTGATACTCAAAAAGTGACTGTTTAGATATAAGAACGTAATATGTGAATTCTTCTGCTACCTGCGGTTGACATCCTATCTACCATACGGGGGGGGGGGCAGTCACGCGACGCCTAATACTGCAAATTTCGTGGTCTGCTTATAATCTATTTTGGGGAATGATGGATATGTGTTTCCATTCAATTCTCCCCATACCCGCAGTCGTGAAGAGGAGTTGGCATTATTAGTGAAGATTTTCTCCAGGGTTTAATATTCATATTATTTTTTTTCCCCGTAAAAATAGTTGGCAGGTTAAAAAAAAAAAAAAAAAAAAAAATATTATGATTTTGTAAAAATTTTAGTCTCGTAAAATAATCAAATAGTCAAAGGTTTAGAATTTTGACACCTGCATTCATTCGTTACAGTCCAAGGGGGGGGGGGGGAGACTTCGGGCCAAAAAAAAAAAAAAAAAAAAAAAAATGCTCTGAATCTGTCCAAAGCTGGTGTTTTTGTATAGTTGACTACATTCGATGTTTAGGCCAACATACTTTGGTCAGTTCTAACACTACGTTAGAACAGGTGCATCAGATGCGCTGTAAAATATGTTAAATTTACCGATCTATCGCTATAAAAGAAATTACTTACTCCAAAACATCTTCTTATGTTATTCTTTATAAAGCTTTTTTTTTTCAGTCTGTTTACCTGAATATCGAAACCGAGCCGGTGGTCAGTTTTAGACGGTGTGTTTGTTTACACACATACTGAACAGACGACTAGTTTTGTTTAAAGGGTATAGAGCAGTATCCACAAAATGTCGAATCTGGTGTCGATCGACTATATCCTTCGACACGTTCGACTTCATGTCTAATCCCCACTACAACTATCTCGAAGGACTGTGTCGTATCGAGCGACACTGTCGAACGAGTGTGTACGTGTTGTCGACTTTATCGATATCTTGGTTTGGGGCCGAACCGTACCAAACCCGAATCAGTCGGTAAAGATCCAAAGGGAAGTCGGATCGACAGCTATCTGGTCTGAGTTTTTTCGTTTGGAAAAAACTATTTTCTGCAAACTGATCATGCTTACGTTCTTTCTTAACCCCGGTCTTGTCAACAAATAAAAACAATACACACAGTCCCGGCGCAGGCAGGCGCAGTTGAAATTCACGGCAAATCAAAGGGTCTATATACAAAGCAACAAGACTGTTGCTAAAACGACTACAAATCGGCATATTTGAGGATTTTTTTAAAAGTCTTCATCCTCAAAGTTTGAATAATTTGTCAAACTGCTTACGAAACTTTACACGCATTCAATGAATACATAAGTGCTCAGCTTACCAATGAAAGTAGTATATTTTAAAATAGATACCTGTATATCGTGCACCGTTGACAATGGTTATTTTCTCTCTAATGAGATGTAAAGGGAACAAATAGAATATGTTTGCGGCTAATACGATATAATCGTACAAAACGAAAGTAGCTCGTGAAGTTTTTTCGATTGTGTCGACTTAAGGCGAAATATGAACAATGAAAATAATCATACTAAACAGCTGTCTAAGTATATTTAAGAATATCAAAAGGTAAACAGCTCGATAAAAAATATTTCGATCTTTTTATTTTTGTCCATTGAAGAAGCAATGTGCAACGTTTTTGAAACTATATTGTTATCATTATCATCATGACAACTGTTGCTGGTGTAATACTGCTATGTGTACACTTCGAGTTTATGGTTCCATATAGACTCCATACATACATGTGGTAACCAATACCAAAATTCCACCAGTACATTGGTTATGATTTATCAAAACATCGCCATGATAGAGTCGTTGTTACATTAGTTGACTAAAATCTAGAGAGAGCCCTATTAAATACTTTAATACAGTCAAGTTACCCTGATTTATAAATGATTTAATTATTACTTATTATTTTTTTTTTTTAAGAAGGTATATAATAAAAAAATATTTAGGTTATCTGAAAATAATTCAGGGTATACTAATATCAGGCAAGACCCGTGACTATTATTTGTAACATAATTAATGACTAATTTTATATAATAGCGTTCCGGAAGCCGTACATTCCATGTTTCAATAGATATAAGGTCGAAGAGGAGGAGAGGGTAAGCGAGCCTAAAACAGAGGACCCATGTAGCGAGGGTTGTTTTAACAAAGAGATGTTTGACGGCGGGCTCCTCAAAACACTCTCAAGTTATTCAACAGGCTTGGTTTCGCTTCAGCCGCTTTGGCGATAGCATATTAATCCCACTCCAAGGCCCGGGGCTTCGCTTTGATACCACCACAGCCGCGTAATGAGCCAAGTTTAAAACGATGGACCTGTATTCCCGGTCTCTCCCTGGTTTCACTTGGGTCGTGAGTGCTTTGGGAACTGTTGGAAAAACCCATTATCCTGTTATCTTTTCAGAGTAAACTTTCAACACAGAATCTGAGTCAGGTGGCAAAAAGGAACATACATGTTTTGTACTAAAAATAAAACGTAACTCATGTGTGGTCTAGAAAAAGGCTCAATACATAGACAGAAGTGATGAATTTTTCGGTCAGCATTTAGGAGCAGAATGGGAACTAATCCACGAAAACAATGCAAAAATGAATTGGAGGTGGTTTTTTTTTGGATAGAATTAGTGCTTACTATTTTAAACAGAAAAAAACCATTTCCTGGTTCAGGAAATTCGAAGTCGGAAAAACTAGTTTGAATAGACTAGACGTTTCTATTTCAAAAAAAAAGAACCAAACTATTTAAGAGATTTTAACGAGGATTGTTTCCCCGTCTGTTCAGGCCGTTCTATTTTTGTCCTTTCTTATTAGTATTTTTCTTATTAGGTCTTTTCTGTCTTTTTAAACGAATCTCAAATATCAAACCTTTATCATTAGTTATCAAAATTCTTCAATCGAAAGAGTACTAAGATGGCTCTCACTCCTCAGTGCTCTCCACTCTCCAAGCCTCCATTGGTTATTTTTTTTCATTCAAAACGATGATGCAGTTTAGAGAGAGCGCTTTCGATCCTTCGTCCATGCATAAGTGGAGTGACAGTTATGTTGTGAATATTCCTTGGAGCCGTGTATACCCTATTACTATTGCCTATATACAAGGACAAGCAAACGCCGTTTTTTTTTCTTTTTTTTTTTTTTTTCTTTTTTTCCCCCTTTTTTCCGCTCTGTTTATTACTAACCATGAAAAACAACAGATCTAATCTGTAACACAAAATCTTTTAACAGTAGAAATTTTTGGTATCACATTGTTTGTAACTGACCTTGTCATTTATTCTATAGAAATTAGAAATAATAAATATACTAATTTTCAACATCACAAACAAATTTTGATTATTAAAAGCAATAATATTTGGAATAATCTAGTGAAGTTTGAAAAATTGACTGATAGGATGACGTAGGGTCATTCAACATGAAGTTGCTTACAAAGGTATGTGTGTTAAAAAGAGAATGAAATTTATAATAAAATTTACCTTATAACTACAATTAAATTAATTATTACAAAGCCATCAAAATGCCTTTCAATTTCAAAATTCAAATGCAACAAAATTCATCAAACCGTCGTTTTGTTGTGGTTGGCAAAAAAGCCATTTCTTTTCTTTCTCAATAGAATTTACAACATTAAAAACTTTAAATTGAATCCATTGGTATGTACGCAAATTTGAATCAACTTAACTTTTTCCTTCACTTAATTTTTCTCTCCCCCTTCAACATTTTCTTGAAGGTTAAGCAATAATAAAAATTTAAATGTAACTATGTCCATTGAAGAAAAAAATAAAAATAAACCAAACAAAATCCCCCCATCAAATAAATAACTTTACCTTCGTCGTCGTAAACCTAGCAACCATTCCTGCCCTACAAGTATCCTTTAATGATATTCTAAACAAAATCCTTGTTGAAAAACAGATCCGCTACCTAGGACTTTCTTTCTTCTCACGTTGGGGAAACAAAACGAACGCCTTACCCTTGAATCCACAGACAGACTGAAACTACAAGAAACTTCTCTTTCTTTGCTTTCTTCGTTAACAAGACTACTAGAACAGACTACTTACTTATTTTTGACTTCATACTTACTACTTTACTTTCCATGTCAAACATTTACCTAGAACAAAAACGTTGTTCTAAAAGCTCACTACCAATATAAAAAGATAAACAAAAAGCTTAAAAATAACCAATAAATTTACAAAAGACCCTCATTACCATGACTGGATAAGAACCTATTTGGACATAGGGAGTTGAGGCTGGTGGGCTTTCTCCACTAAACCATCTAATTTCATATCGTATATCTAATCCTTACAATAGATTCCAAAATCCCTTCGCAAGAAAATCCTCAATGCTCCTTATTTTGTGACCAATAAACTTGTCCATAAAGATCTTAATGTTCCATATGTTGCTAATTTAGCCCAAACCAGATACGTATCCTTCCATAGTAAGCTCCATAACCAC